>JACEFZ010003587.1:0-505274 GCA_014155875.1 Cepaea nemoralis
TCGGACACAATACTGATTATTGAGTTAGTGCTGATAGTTTATACACAGTAGAGGCTTTATTATTTCGTATCCAGTATCAGTTACTATATGAGTGCTTCATACGCAGTCATACTTCAGGTGACCATTATGACTATTACAGTCCCAAGACCTTACTGGCAAGGTGATAATAATCATGAAAATTACCGATAATGTCAAATAGATGATAGGATAGAGAAATGCATAAAGTACACATGCACGTAAACGGATCGTGAAAGCCAGTATAGCAGCACTAGCCTGACAGTACGCACACACTTGCCTATCAACACTTTCCAACCACATCACATGACGTCATGAATTGATAGTTCACCTTCTATTATTAGACATCATAATATCATACTGTTGTCGTACCATCAGCGTTATACACACGAACAGCGACGGAAAGGTAGTTTCACCTATTATAGTCAACCCTGACGCTCCATCACACTGATCCTATGGACATAACTGTGTGCTTATTTCATCATTCATCAATGTAATTTACCGCAATCGTTACAGTTATCGAACATTGTTACGACGACGTATGTAACTCTGAAAGCCGGCATAATGTCAAATAAGAGGGAATATAGTGACGTAGATGCTACTTAAAGACTAGATATTCAGTAATGAATAACCAGAAATGAACATATCTCTTTGACGAGCACTCATTCATCGGACATTCTTACTGCACACACACGTCAGCGGTGCGAGAGGCAGTGAAAGATGATATTTATGTGTTTTGATATAACTATACCAACACTATTCTAACAAGGACAACGTTTCCTCAAGCCAGGCTACGTCTTTGCTCCTACACGGCAGATATTCTGTGTACGAATCTGTCCCTGTGATATGTCTTACTATAGCTATTGACTCAGATTTTGATTATTCACTGTATGACTAGATTGCTTCTCTGCTGTCAAGTAGACCATGGTCGATACAATATTATCTCCCGTTACAGTCATGTAGGTGTGACCATTGTTGCTACCTATCGTAAATCCACCCTCGCTTAGTAGGGCTGTCCTGTACTACATGACATTCGTCGTGTGGGGGATCTTCGAGTTAAAACCTTCTCAAGGTTGTAATCCTAAGATAGCATTGGAAGGTCCGGCGGTAGGTATGCTTAGCTCGTACATTGGGCCATACCAAATGTCCGCTACTTCAGGTCAAGACAATGTAGAGGAGACGTAGACGTGTAACGGTAGCGACTAACAGAGATGAACCCACTGCGTGCCGTTGTCTCCGACGTGTTGTTGAGTTGACAGATTATCGTCGACAGGGTGACGACATACCGCCACATCCTTTGGGGAATAATAGTCGCGTGCGGGTTCTGTTGTGTCTAACAGAACACAAAGTACATCAGCACGCCTCGATATCGGACGACTTCTCTCTGTGCAACAGACCTTGGAACGTCGTGAGCTATGTGACTATTATCTAGATTTGGAACCATGTAGAGAAGTTAGTATTACGACAACTATAATCTTTGACCGCTATGGATTCGGCCTTGTACATAAGAGTCTACACCCGGCTTGCAGACGGTGGTATGATATACATATTTGATGATGCACGTGTCTAGTGTCGAACATTCGAAGTATAAGTGAGAGCACTAGGTTAGAGGTGTACTTTCAGATGCAAAAAGCAATAACAACAGACATTTGGACAATAGAAATCTAGTCCCCATGATTATAAGATATAGATGATACAGACACTAGAGGAATACACTACTCAAGCGGACAGCTAAACTTGACGTGGTACGAGAGATCACATGTGATGTCTGCTCAGTTTCAACATAAGCAAGATGTGATGGCGGTAACTGTTTATTTGCTTCGATAACGGTGTTATCGGATAGATCTTTTGGTTACGGCATTGTAGCGAGAGTTTGCTATTAGTACGAATCGGTTACGGACAAAGTAACATCATCTGTAAATTTCCGTGTGAGACTTCGAACTGAGCCGAGTGGTATTCCATGTACATGCGTGCAACTACAACGAAGCATACAAGAACGTGATGATATCTAAATAGGACATAACTTTTATATATCTGAAGATGTCATGAAGAACCCCCAAACAGAGACAAATGCATGGTATCTGGTATTCGTGCATCTGCCGACGACTTCAATGCAAATAGGTGAGAGCGTTTGTACGGAATGAGCTAATGCAAAGATCTAGCTGAACACTGGAGTCAGGCACATGCAACATGCCATACATACTAGTAGACTCTCAATCATTGTATATTACATGGAAAGTTTGATAGAGGATTCATTAACTTCTGGATCTCACTACATAGCAGCTCTATCAGGTCTGAGCTGCTAGATGGTGTGTGACTTATATCTCGTTATCGTTAGTACTTAAGCTTAATTGGATAGGATAGTAGTATCTAGTCACAATACTATAATCATTATGTGAAATCATGTGACATGAGAATCCTATATCAAATAGATACAGCATTTATATTAACTGATTCATCAGAAATGCATCATACTAGACATGACATAAGTTCAAATGTTTATAGTGTATGGTAGCTGAGTATATCCTATATTATAGTATATCAGTCATTATCACTTGTTTAGGAGTAAGAAACGTTCGTTTAACTCAATACTAGTCTTAACGATAGATATTGTCGGTCTACATCTAGCATACTATCTAAAGACTTACGCGTAAATGTCATTTCATTCACCAACAGCATAAGCGAGAGAAACTAAGAGTACTACCTGATACGATGGGCTATATACAGTCAAGAGAGCTTAGGAGTGTTGCATGTGCCTAGTACAACTAAACATGTAACACCAGATGTCGTACACGTTACGTCATGAGCGGATCGCGTGCGAATTAGGTGGCATGCGAGATATAGAGGTTAGCTGCGAATATCGAATAAGCAGCCGCGGACCAACTGGCGGTGGGCACAGAGGGCGAGACGGGATCTCAGGGTGGGATCTGAGTTCCTTAGAAAATACCTCATATGCTCGGAGATGTTCCTGCCAAGCGAGTAGGGGCGCTCTAACCCCTCTCCCGGGTAGGTGGAACCCGTTAGCTTTGGACAGCAGTCCATCTAGGAGACGGAAAACTCCAAATATAAACCCCCAAGTTCAAGGTGGACCAGAGTTCTGAGGAACTGGATGGCTATGGGTTAACTGGTCGTGAACGTTTGACGTCTGGCAGGCGTGCAGTGCAGCACCAGGCGTATGGACTCTTGCGGGACATCCCCTGCCTCTTCCCTAGCAAGCAAGCAATGCTAGGGTAGCCTTTTTTGTCTCCTGCAATATCCAAACTTTGCCTATGGATTCATTTAAACACGGGAATCGTCGCCGGAGCTACGGAGCACATGCTCTGCGCTTGACACATCCCTCAGAGGCTAGCGGAGAGAGAGTGATGAGGAGAAGACGAGGAAATGGTGTGAGAAGACGGCATAGAAATAGGAGGGCAGAGGCCAGGAGAACAAGAGGAAAAGTGGAGAGGACTAGGTTTCAACTATGTAAGAGTGGGAACTGGAATTGTCGCAGTGCCAGACAGAGAGGTCCTTATTGGAGAGACTAATATATGATTTTGATGTCCTCATGCTCCAGGAGCTAAATACAGACAAATATCATTGCCCTGGGTACGCCAGTTATATAAACTCTACTGGGCAGAAGTGACATGGACACGGTCTGCTGGTGAAGGAAGGAGTGAATCATGTGGTACTTGACTTGAGCCAGTGGAATCACAGTGCAAGAGAGGTCCAGGGTATACAAATGGAGATTGGTGGCTTAAGTTGGAACATCATAAATGTATATGCCACAGTGGACTGTTTTGTCAGAAAGGACCACTGGGACTGGCTTAAGGAACTGGAGGAATTACCAGGTGACAGGCTACTCATATGTGGAGACTTCAATGCAATGTACAGAGATTGGGACAGTAGTGGAGAAAATCGACAGGGAATTCCCCTTGCGGATGCCATGGTGGACTCCGATGTGGTCTGCATAAATGATGGTAGGCCGACTAGAATGGCAATGAGGCCTGGCGATGCAGACACAGCTATTGACTTGGCACTTGTCTCCCAGTCATCAGTCCTTGATTAAAGTGGACTGTTTTGAATGACCATGGGAGTGATCACATGCCATGCTCAGTCCTGATCTCTAAACCCAGGAAAGTTAAAGCTGGGAGAGCGCAAGACCTTCCGTTATGAGAGGACCGATTGCCTTCTTGGACGCCTCAGGCAAGGGGCATGCAACAGGACTGTAAAAACTCCCTTTTTGCAACCCCTATGGTGGAACCCAGAAATAGACCATGTTTGGAAAGCAAAGAGAGCTGCAGTGAATCAGCTAAGGAAAGTGCGACAGACACTTCGAAGCTCACGAGAGGAAGTGGACACAGAGGAAAATGTCAAGAAAGACAAGGTGGAGGTTTTCAAGCGCTGTGCTGCAGAGGCCAAAAAGGCAAAATGGGAATGTTTCATGAAGGAGATTGGAGGTGATAAAACACTGCGAAAATTCTGGAAACTACACAGGCAAATGCGGAGAAAAGATCGGCCTATGACAGTGGGAATAATTTATAGAGATGATGGTGTGCGCGTGACAACAGACAAAGAGAAAGGGGAGGCGTTTCTCCAGAGATTTTTAGAGAAGACCAATCATAATGATGCTGACACCAGGGATGCAGTTAGAGAGGAGTTATCTGGCACCACGAAGAATATGCAGTATGAAGTCAGCATAGGGTGGAAGATGTTAAACACATTTTGAAAAAGGCAAAAGACACGGCACCAGAGCCCGATAGGGTCAGGTATGGCCACATGAAGGGTTTGAGCGATGCAGACCTGGAAGAGATGACTGACTGCTTTAACCGAAACATTAGGACAGCATCAGTACCGCAGGATTGGGTGCACAACTGTCTCATCCCTCTCCCAAAACCATTCAAGGATCAGTCAAAGCTTAGCTGCTTTAGAATGATCACCCTTCAAAATAAATTTGGTAATGTTCTAGAGAAGATAGTCGCTGTCAAGCTGCAGGAGTTTTTGGAAAGCGGGAAGCTTCTTCCAAGAGGCCTGGGGAGCTACAGGCCAGAAAAAGATACCTGGTCAAATGCAGCAACTTTTGCCTTTGACGTTTATGAGGGGTTCCAGAGTAGACAGGAAACGATGGCGGTAGAGCTTGATCTCGAGGATGCGTACAACAGAGTTCGATATGATATTTTGATGACCGCACTGATGGAAAAGGGGGTCAATACCTGGTTGGTGAACTGGATAGTAGCCGTCCTGCACTCTCGTCCGGTTGCTCTCCGTTTGGGTGCATGGAACTCAGAGCCACATATTTTAACCCCGGGACTGCCACAGGGATCTGCAGTCTCACCGGTGCTCTTTAATGTGTATACGAGCAAGATTGCAAACCTAGAAGCACCAGGGGTTGGAACAATACTAACATTTGCAGATGATATTCTTGCATATAGGCAGGGGAGAAATAGGGAGCAAACAGCCCAGGAGCTACAGGCGACAGTAGACAAAGTGATTGACTGAAGTACTGAAATGAGTGCTGTCATCCACTCGGAAAAGGCGGCTGTTTTGTGGTGCTCTCTGGACAACAGGATTGTGAGAGCTGATGTCCCAAGCCTCGCGATAGATGGTAGAAATGTCAGCAGAGAGAACAAACTGAAGTATCTGGGGATAACATTTGACAGGAGCCTATCCTTCAAGGACCATGTGGAGACGGTTGTGACAAGATCTCAAAAGGGACTCAGTGCACTTAAATCTATGGCTGCAATGGACACAGAGCAGAGAATGCTTTTCACACTATACCAGCACTTGATCCTCTCAGTAATTGATTATGGATTAGGACTGCTCACTGTCTCAGAGAGTCAGCTGGTGAAGTAAGAGCGCATACAGAACGAAGCTATGCGGGTCATTCTCGGATGCACTAGAGACACCCCAGTAGTGTGTATGCCATACACCTGGATCAGGCTATGGATTATTAAGTACAGGTAGCTAAGAGTCTTAAACAGTCCTATGATAAGACGTGAACAGCGAGAGGATTGTAAGACACAATTTGCACGGCATTAGTTAAAGAAGAATGAAAAGTGTGCAAGACGTTTTGGTGCAAGCACGAAAACGTCACGGTAGATGAGTTAGACTTGAGCTGGCGTCCAGGTCGGACATGGCTTGTTGTCACTAGAGCACGGCTAATATTACGCCGCTCTTTTAGAATAGGATGTGTATGTTTCTGTGGAGCGACTGCTTTTTGTTTTTCGACATGTCAAAATCGTTGTAGTAAAGTGGAATGTGGGAAAATTTATCCAGTGTCGTCATTGTGAAGGTTTGGTTGCAGTGGCCGTCTTGGTTTGCCTTAACAACAAGGAGGATTAGACGACTATACGAATTTGATCGTGTATGCTCGCTGCTCCTGGCATGGGCGTTTCGCAGTGGTAATTATGAACCGTGGTTTGTTTTACTTTATGACATATGATAGCAATTTAACATGCATACAATGGATCGAGCGCAAATACAAGTGAAGGCCAGGTCACAGTACAGATTTTGTAATACCAATCATTACATACAATTATTTGTGGAATATGCGCTAAAAAATTAACCATGTGTTGAGAATGGGTGATGACGTCATTGTTTTGGTTTAACCACACACATCCGCAAATGACATTGATCATTAGCCTGCAACAGTTCATAGCTCCGACAGAAACTTGAGCATTTGTCGAATGCGACATGTACTCGTATGTTATTGACGACTCCAAACAATCTAACGATCGTAACATCAGCCAGGTTCTCATAGGTCTGAAGATACATCATCTTTCTTACACTTAACGAAGATTTGAGATGTTGACGCAGATCACTGTGCTGTGTGTCATTATCGTGCACGTCTTATTCAATTCACCATCGTCTTCAGAGATAGCAGCATATAGTTTTTCACGGGAAATGTTAATTGACAGAAAATAAACTTTTGTGGTTCCGTTTGTGTAAAATCGAGAAGCGTTCATTGACATTACACTATCACAAAGTACTCACTTACATATGTAGTGTAAGCTTGGTTACAAACTGACATGAAAGGAGAGCATGAGAATAACAGAAGACAGACCAGGTTGTTCAATAGATGTTGATCAACTGTATAGAGAAATCATGACTAGGTCACACGTATTACAACAGGTTAGTCACTTAAGCCGTATAGTTTGTGCTCATATAATGTCGCATGCTGACTGGTCTTAACAGTCACTCCGAAAGGCAACTACAGATTATCTGATATTACTTGTAAAAGATGCTAATAAAACGGCATTGAGCCTGTAGAGCCACACTTGCAGGATTCCGTCTAATCCAGTTCACACTGTGCTCTCCAGTTCTTGATATCATTGTTACTGTGTATTGGAAAGGTGTGACCTATGTTCTTCAGTAGCAACATGTTGTGTTGTTGACACATATGATACGTCCAGAAAGAGAAACAACGGTTGTCAGAGAAGGTTATATACGCTACTCGAAAACATTCGAAAGAAATTATACAACGCAATATAGCATATTTTATTGAATATCGACGACACAACAACAGCGACAACACATACAACACAAAACTGAAAGCAATGTTTTAAGTACGAAGCCCATCTAATTACATACACTTTGTCGAGTAGCACTGAACTTTGATATTATCATTAATCAACGTTGAATTCCTGAAACCGATGTGTTTTTTGGATGAGTCAAACTGATGCGTTAGATTGACAATAATTCGAACATTTGGTGTAAGATCATTGCATCTATTTTTAGATCATGAACCACTGTTCTCAGAACATTTAAAGATTCAAATATGCTTCATGTGAGAAATCTCGTGAAAATATTCGACTACATTTTTCATACAGTGATAAACAAATTTTACATGCATCAAAATCAACCTTGAGAAACAGAACTTATCGAACGTACATTAAACCTAATACACAAGTCAGGCAATAGCAAATGATAATCACTCTTAAAATAATATACTTCACTTGGACATTGTGAATGGCGTACATGAAACATTCTGAAGTCATATACAAACCAACACTGACTAGTCTACATTCAATTGATGTATTAAGCATAAATCGTGACCAGATTTACTGGTTAGTCAAAGCCAAGGTACTCAATCATTCATTATCAAATCACAAATTTCTTTAGCGACATTGTAAAATACGAGGAATGTCCATGCATGTTTCAACTGTAAAGGTAATTTTCTCGAATCTTGAGGAATTGCTCAAAAAATCGAATCACCAAACCCACAGATAGTTATTCATCCACGTCTATTATGTCAACCATACTCCTATATGTCGAGACCAGAGAAATTCATTCAACGTGTTCAAGATAGTATGTAACTTTTTCGAGCAAGGCCATCGATCGCCCGAACGATGACTGGATACATCGTTTGAGACCTCCTTTATATGGATGTCCAATTACTCAGTTATTACCTCCACGTCAGTCGTTGTCTGCATTGTAATATCTGGTGCTAGAAGACAATCTTCCCAACTTCTGTATCAACTATGGATAACAATTTATTTACCAATGACACACGACGTTGTTAAATTGAGGAAAAACATACAGAGATATTATCGATAACTGTGTTATGAGAATGGAATCAAGATGCTAGAACAATTCGTTGAAAACACATTCCAAATTCATATAAACACTGCTAAATATTATAATACGTTACATACCTCATCATCACAAATAAAGGAATGTCATATTGTTCGCACGTGCAACCAGCACGTGATCATCTTACATCATCGTGCTACATCACACACACACACACACACACACAACACACACACACACACACATATATATATATATTATATATATTATATATATATAGATATATATATATAATATATAATATATATATATATATATATATATATCTTAAAACAAGACTGTAGATAACAGATATTAGTTTTCTTGGATACTTGAAAGTATTTACCTGTTTTACTTATACTAAATTTTATTATACAGCTCCTACACATTTCATTTAGACTATTCATGTGGTCTTGTAATTCAGCTTTTGAGTTTGCTATTACTGCATTATCATCCGCAAATGTTTGCCATTTGTTTTTATCAAAGGTAATTGCAGCGATAGGTAGTAAGGGTACAGATAGAACCACACATAATGTGAGGGTGCAGTGCGGTGTTCTGGGATAGAAGTAACTCCCCTAAGCAGATATAACGTACACTAGAATTGTACCAAGATATGCGTTACATCTTGAGACGAATATGGAGGTGTACTGTAGACTAACCAACGTCATTAGACTAAGAGGTTTGGGGAAACTCTATTTGAGCTGATTCGAGAAGGCAGTCTGTATGATACCGAGATATGACCGTCAGAGAGTTAAGGATGATTTTATAGATACGAAGTCATATAATTTTATAAAATCAGCATTTTACTAGCTCCAATGGACAGATAAAAACATTATGAGTCAGCGTCTCTGCATACATGTGTGAGCATTGGGCAATGGTACCATATTACAACAATTGATTGAAGAAAAATATTTATCCTGCTGGAGAAAGAAATGAAAATCATTTGATTTATCCTTAAAGGAGCAAAAAGAATGGTTACAGAAATACGATTGGTCTGTTGACCATTGTTTACACGGAGATAACTATTGTGCTATTATAACATCGCTGATCTAACAAATTACATTGTTATTTGACTATTGTATTATTAGATTGTTAGGAACTGAGATTTATATTATTATGTTATATGTTAGGTGGGACAGACAGACGACACCACTTTTCGTTCCTTGTAAAGGTATAACAAACAGAATAAACTAACAAAATATTTTCAACATTTTTAAAGGTAGAGGGGGTAAATGCCATACACCTGGATCAGGCTATGGATTATTAAGTACAGGTAGCTAAGAGTCTTAAACAGTCATATGATAAGACGTGAACAGCGAGAGGATTGTAAGAGACAATTTGCACGGCATTAGTTAAAGAAGAATGAAAAGTGTGCAAGACGTTTTGGTGCAAGCACGAAAACGTCACGGTGGATGAGTTAGACTTGAGCTGGCGTCCACGTCGGACACGGTGTTCTGGTCACTAGAGCATGGCTAATATTATGCCGCTTTTTTTAGAATAGTATGTGTAGGTTGTCAGGTATGGTTGGAACTTTCTGTGGAGCGACTGCTTTTTGTTTCGACATGTCAAAATCGTTGTATTAAAGTGGACTGTGGGAAAATTTATCCAGTGTCATCTTGTAAAGGTTTGGTTTGCAGTGGCCTTCTTTGGTTTTCACTTAACTAACAAGGAGGATTAGACCGAATATACGAATTTATATGTGTATGCTCTCTTGCTCCTGTTTACACTCGCCAGTTGTGTAGTTTAGAGAGGGCATAGTTATACGTAGCGACCTGTGAGAATGTATTTGAGTGTTGAATACTAGTTGTGAATGCTCGTAAGACTAGCTCTGTAATATATATATATTAAAGCGTGAATCTTGATCTTCCATTCACACGACGATGTGTTTGTAATTATGAGGTGTGAATGAAGGGACCGCGTGCTTGTATGAATTCAGGTTGTTGACAGGCGGTTCGAAATGGTGTCAGAAGTGGTCTGAAATATTAAAGTTCCAAAGATGTGGTTAACGTCTTCTTACATCTTTTTTCCCTCTTTGGATTTCGACGTACCATCCTATCAGATAAAGGAACCCAATTTATATCAGCTGCAACGCAAGCTCTTACCAAATTGTTAGGGATAAAACAGTGATTAACAAGCCCCTAACACGCGGCGGCCAACGGGATTATATAAAAAATAAATGGAGATTTAAAACACATGTTGGCCAAGGTGACAGCAGAAAACCCATCAGATTGGGATACCCTGTTACCAACAGTGCTGTTCGCCTATCGAGAAATCCCGCACTCAAGTACGGGTTTCTCACCACTCGAACTAGTATACGGGACGAACCCACGAGGACCCCTAAGCATTTATCACCAGCTAGTAACCAACACCTCAGATACTTTAACACCAGTATCACCATATGAGGTAGTTACTGAAACACGCGACAAAATTATGAGAGCGTGCACCTATAGCAAAATCATCTTTGGAGCGAAAAGGACAGATCTACCGCCATTACGCCAATAGAGGTGCCAAGACCTTACACCTCGAACCAAATCAAGAAGTATTACTCCTGTTACCTGATAAAAGAAACTTACTTTTAACATCATGGCAAGGGCCATTCAGAGTGGTACTAAAGATATCAGATGTTGATTATGAAATATCGATGAAAAACAAACTCAAGATATTCCATATCAACATGCTGAAACCTTATTACTCAAGACAGGAACAACAGACAGAAGACAATGCAACTACACCAAGTCATCAGACAGGAGACAAACATAATGCAACCACACCAGACAGTAGTCAGACAGGAAATGAGCACAATGCAACTACACCTTGCAATCAGACAGAAAACGTACTCAGCACAACCACAATATTGAATCAAACTTACGACGACGACATGGAAATACCAGTTCCAACAGTAGACATGACGTCAACAATTGACAGTATACACATAGAACCAACACTTACAGACGAACAGAAACAACACACAATAGCGTTAGTGACAGAATACAGACAGATCTTCTCAGACATTCCAGGCAGGACAGATAGAATAGAGCACTCCATTCTTCTTTCTGATTATACTCCGATAAAATGTAGACCATATTCCATCCCTTTGAATTATAGGGAAAAACTCGATAAAGAAATTCTTGATCTAGAAGCGAGGGGAATAATTCAAAAGTCTCAGTCAGAATTTTCATTTCCTATAGTCCTGGTAAAGAAAAAGGACTCAACCATCAGACTCTGCGTCGATTACCGGAAGCTAAATAGTATCACAAAAATAGACGCAGAACCTATTCCTTCCTGTGAAGATCTACTCCTAAACATGTCCACATCAACCATCTTCTCAAAACTTGACCTAATTAAAGGCTATTGGCAAGTTCCTATGAATGCAAATTATGTCCATCTTACTGCATTTTCAACACCTTTAGGTCTTTATGAATGGCGATTTCTTCCTTTCGGCCTACGCAATGCGCCAGCTACTTTTGTCCGTCTAACTAGAGACCTTTTACATGGAGTAACAGACACTCAATCATATATAGACGAAATATGTGTACATACAACAGACTGGACAAAACACCTACAAAAACTGAGACAAGTCTTCGAAAGGATAAGAATATTTGGACTTACAGTAAAGCCAACCAAAGTGGAGCTGGGCTTGGAGAAAATAGACTTCCTAGGCCATACTATATCAAAAGGCCATTTGGAAACTGATAGCAAAATTGTGACAAAAATTCTAAACCTCACGATGCCAGTTACCAAGAAACAAGTGAGAAGTTTACTCGGATTGGTAAACTATTATAATAAGTTCATTCCCAATTTAGCAGAAATTACCAGTGTCTTTTCTAATTTATTGAAATCTAATGTCAAAATTGATGTGAAAGATGCCATTCTAATTAATGCAATATCAAAACTAAAGCATCTTTTTAGCAATGTCCCAATCCTTCGTTTGCCTAATCCTAACTTACAATATTTTCTTAGGACTGATGCCAGCACAGTATCCATAGCGGGCGTATTGGGCCAGAAATACGACGACATTCTACATCCAGTAATGTATGTAAGTCGTAAGATTACTCCTACTGAAGCCAAATATGGAGTCTCTGAATTGGAAGCGTTAGCGATAGTGTACTGTGTCCATAAACTGCACAGATTTTTGGCAGGGACACACTTCGTAATCGAAACTGACAACTCCCCGCTCACTGTCATGGAGACAGGGGTCCACAAGAACAATAGAATATACAGATGGTCCCTGATACTCCAAAATTACTCGTTTTCGGTCAGGCACATCAGTGGCAAAAGTAATACACTAGGCTGACATGCTAAGTAGGCCTACAAACTTTGATGTACCTGAATTGCCAAAGAAAGACGACGCAACTCCATCTTCGTCTCTGACTTTGGTACCAGAGTTTGATCAGACAGATGTGCCATTATGATGTACTCATGTGATGACTATCTACGTCGAGTCAAGAGATTATATTCGACTGTATTATTGAGACATCATGAATACACTCCAGGAACATCGCGTGGAACATTGAACTATGTACATATTAACTTTACATATATTCCAAAAGGAAAGAACGCGACATCTTCACCGTGCCTGGTATAAATTAGTTAATTAGTGTGATAGATATAATATGTATATATTATATGTATATAAACATTATATGAATATCAATGTATGTAATTGTCATGTATAATATAGAATTTTATTGCAGTTGCATATAATATTATATTTTCGTAGATGTAGTTAGTTTAAAGGAACACGACAACTTTAGGTTTTGTAGATTAATTACACCTTTCCCAATCCCCAACTAAATACACTTATAAGTAGTCTTAAAATTAAGTAACTGAGATTTATCACATCCTATCAGTCTCCACAGAGACTATCATTCAATAAATTAGTTTATTAATAGTTAGAACAATCTATTTATTCAACACAAATTAGGTTAGAAATATAACATCACTAATTTTTTTTTACCATCTAGAATTATAGTTGGATTAAGGGAACCAACACATTTCACCCCATTTAATTTAATTATTTAAATTATCTTCCCTTAGTCAGCAAATCTTAGTACACAAAATTAGAGCTTAATATTAGTTAGTATACTTAAATAAGGGCAAACAACTCACTTAACGTGTAAATATTGTAAATATATAAACAGTGCCAATTTGTCGCACTATTAATCTGCTCAAAAGCTTTCCGAAAACTGAGCCAAAACGATTTTGTACTATTTTTTTTTTCCAGTATTTTATTTTTCTCATTTTATTTTATTTTTCGCATTATTTTATGTTCTTATTTTTATTTCCCAATGGTATTTCTCTGTGTCATTATAATGCTATAATAATGTAATGACATAACATAACTTTTTAACATGTGAGAACGAATGTGAGTGAGAAAGACGAGAGCAAGGAGATGATGGATGGATTAAATACAAGGCGAGTGAACAGCGGGCAAATTTTTCCGCACCCAAGAGTTTTTATAATTTGTCTGCGTCTTGAATGTTACACGTGTGCTTCTGTGATTTCTATGTGTAGTCACCACTTTTGCATTACAGTATGGCCACATTTTTAAGTTTCCCAAGTCAGCAAGGCAGTCACAAATTATGCTAACGCATCGATTCGTGACGACATAAACCAACCTACGACGCTTGAAAAACATCATTCAGTAAATTATAGACATACACCTATGTTTCTGATTTAAACATACATTAAACTTAACTAAACACGCAAACAACCAGATATACTTACAGATAAAAATGCAGACAGCAATTAAAAATGAAGAGGGGATAACTCATGAACAGGGGACATCACAGACTTACTAAAACTCTGTTATACATTGAAAGATTTAGCCAGAAACGGAAGTTAGAAAGGTGAACATCAGCACACACACAACATGTAATAGAGTTGGAGAAACATTACATGGGAGCATGAATTTATATTTATGTATTGTACCGTAAAACGTACATCTGGACGGGGTGTAGATCAATCGACATTTTGAGAAGCAGGCCGTAAAGGCAATGGCTTCGGGTCGTTACAGCTCTCATATATGTAATGTGGATGAGTATTTACTCTAGCCAACAGTACAGTTGTGCATTACTGATTAATAAGCCAGTGGATAAATACGACGATGGGACATCAGACGGTCAGAAGTTAGTGATTATACCCAGGACATGAGGACTTAACCCTACCAGCAGTTGACAAAATTAGACCCAACTAATTTTTAAATGTTACGAAAGAGTGCGCCACACCCATTAGCTAAAGTTGGTGACGCAATACGGGGGGGGGGGGGGGGACGAGAGCGTGTCAAGATGCTGGATAGGCATAGATAGAAGTAGGATAGAGACAGATAGAAGTAGGACAAGGACGGAGGAAAGTAAAGGACAGGGACAAGACATAATAAGGACCTGTACAAGAGTATAGATAGAAAGAGACAGGAGAAGGAGATAGAACTCCAAACCAGTGTTAGGACCAGACCTAGACAGGACACGCATGTGTCATAGCTAGGACATGACGAGGACATACCGGGATTAACTCCCGAAATAGGACAGAGTACAGTAAGCACGGGGATTACCCGTAAACAGACTGAACTCTAGTACAGCTGTAGGCTACGAGGACTGGACCACTAAACTACGTGGCAAGTGAACCAGCACGCCGTACGACTGACCGCACGAGAACGGGGGACGAGTAGCTGGACTGGACCTGTGAATTCAGGCAGACCGGGACGGACAGTCAGAGTGACAGGACCTCTGTGTTTACCCTCGCCAGTTGTGTAGTTTAGAGAGGGCATAGTTATACGTAGCGAACATTAGGAGAATGTATTTGAGTGTTGAATACAAGTTGTGTATGCTCGTAAGACGAGCTCTGTAATATATATAACTAGCAGACCCGGCCCGGCTTCGCCCAGTTCCTGGTGGGGAGCATCTCATTTAATTCATATAAGTAGTCATATAAGCTCCCATTCCCGTTCCTGTCTGTCTGTCTGTCTGTCTGTCTGTCTGTCTGTCTGTCTGTCTATCTGTCTGTCTATCTGTCTGTCTGTCTGTCTGTCTGTCTGACCCTGCCCGGCATCGCCTGGCTCCTGGTGTGGAGCATCTCATTTAATTCATATAAGTAGTCATATAAGCTCCCATTCCCGTTCCTGTCTCTGTCTGTCTGTCAGTCTGTCTGTCTGTCTGTCTATCTGTCTGTCTATCTGTCTATCTGTCTGTCTGTCTGTCTCTCTGTCTGTCTGAACCTGCCCGGCATCGCCTGGCTCCTGGTGTGGAGCATCTCATTTAATTCATAAAAGTAGTCATATAAGCTCCCGTTTCCGTTCCCGACTATCTATCTGTCTGTCTGTCTGTCTGTCTCTCTGTCTGTCTGTCTGTCTGTCTGTCTGATCATTTATTGGTTGCGGTTAGAACAACCTTAGATAAACGAAGACCAACTTTCAAAAAGCATTAGAAAGAGCACTTGAAAGATCTTTACATATTCCCCCAACAATTAACTTGTGTAAATGGAACAGCGGCAGCAGCAGCAGAAGAAGAAGAAAAAGGAGGAGTAGGAGGAAGGAGGAGGAAGAGGGTGGAGGAGGGAGGAGGAGGGAAGAGGAGGAGGGAGGAAAAGATAGGCGGAGAGAGGAGGAGGAGGGAGGAGGAGGGTGGAATAGAGGGGGGAGGAGGGAGGAGGAGGGGGAAAGAGGAGAAGGAGGAGTAGGGAGGGGGTGGAAGAGGGAGGAGAAGGAAGGAGGAGGAGGAGGAAGGAGGAGGAGGAGAGAGGAGGGGAGGAAGAGGGAGGAGAAAAGAGGAGGAAGAGGGAGGAGAGGAGGAAGAGGGAGGAGAAGGGAGGAGGAGGAGGGAGGAGGAGAACGCAGGAGGAGGAGGGAGAGGGAGGAGGAGGGAGAGGGAGGAGGAGGGAGGTGGAGGGAGAAGGAAGAGGGAGGAAGAGGTAGAAGGAGGAGGGAGAAGGAGGAGGGAGGAGGAAGAAGAATGATGAGGACGGAGGAGGAGGAGGAGGAGGGATGTGGAAGAGGGAGGAGGTAGAGGGAGGAGGAGGGAGGAAAAGGGAGGATGAGAGAGGATGAGGAGGGAGGAGGTAGGAGGAAGAGGGAGGAGGAGGGAGGAGGAAGAGAAACGCGGAGAGAGGAGGAGGAGAGAGGAGGAGTAGGGAGGAATATGAGTTAGGAAGAGGGAGGAGGAGGGATTAGGAGGAGGAAGGGGGAAAGAGGAGAAGGAGGGAGGAGGAGGAGGGAGGAGGAGGAAGGGGGAGAGAGGAGGAGGAGGAGGTATTAGGAGGAGGGAGAAAGAGGATGGAGGAGGGAGGAGGACGGAGAGGGAAGAGGAGGGAGGAGGAAGAGGGAGGAGGAAGAGGGAGAAGGGGAGAAGGAGGAGGAGGAGGGAGGAGGAGAACGTGGGAGGAGGAGGGGAGGGGGAGGAGGAGGAGGGAGGAGGAGGAGAGGGAGGAGGGAGGAGGAGGGAGGAGGAGGAGAGAGGAGGAGGAGGAGGAAGAGGTGGAAGGATAAGGGAGAAGGAGGAGGGAGGAGAAGGAGGAGGAGGAGGGAGGAGGAGGGATGTGGAGGAAGGAGGTGGAGGGAGGAGGACGGAGGAGGTAGAGGGAGGAGGAGGAGGAGGGAGAAAAGGGAGGAGAGAGGAGGAGGAGGGAGGAGGTAGGAGGAGAGGAAAAGGAAGGAGGAGGGAGGAGGAGGAAGAGGGAGGAGGAGGAAGAGGGAGGAGGAGGATGGAGGAGGAAGAGGAGGGAGGAGGGGAGGGGAAGAGGAAGAGGGTAGGAGGAGGAGGGGAGAGGAGGAGGGGATGTGGAGGAAGGAGGAGGAGGGATTAGGTAGAGGGAGGAGGAGGGAGGAAAAGGGAGGAGGGAGGAGGAGAGAGGAGGAGGAGGGAGGAGGTAGGAGGAAGAGGGAGGAGGAGGAAGGGAGGAAGAGGAGGGAGAGGGAGGAGGGGGAGGGGAAGCGGAAGAGGGTAGGAATTGGAGGAGGGGGAGAGGAGGAGGAGGAGGGAGAAGGAGGGAGGAGGAGAAGGGAGGAGGGATTAGGAAGGGAGAGGAGGAGGAGGGAGGAGGCGGAGGGAGAAGGCGGAGGGAGAATCAGGAGGGGAGGATGGAAAGGGAGGTGGAAGAGGAGGAGGAGGGAGGAAGAGGAGGAAGGAGGAGGAGGGTGGAGGAAGGAGGTAGAGGAGGAGGAGGAGGTAGAGGGAGGAGGAGGAGGAAGGAAAGGAGGAGGAAGAGGAGAAGGAGGAGGGTGGAGGGAGGAGGTAGAGGGAGGTGGAGGTAGAGGGAGGAGGAGGGTGGAGGCGGAGGGAGAAGGAGGAAGGAGTAGGAGGGAGGAGGGAGGAGGAAGGGAGAGGAAGAGGGAGAAGGAGGAGGGAGAGGGAGGGAGAGGAGGTAGAGGGAGGAGGAAGAGGAGGAGGAGGAGAGAGGAGGAGGAGGTAGAGGGAGGAGGTAGAGGGAGGAGGTAGAGGGAGGAGGAGAAGGGAGGAGGTAGAGGGAGGAGGAGGAGGTAGAGGGAGGAGGAGGGAGGAGGCGGAGGAGAAGGAGGAAGGAGTAGGATGGAGGAGGAAGGGAGAGGAAGAGGAGAAGGAGGAGGGAGAGGGAGGGGAGGAGGTAGAGGGAGGAGGAAGAGGAGGAAGAGGAGAGAGGAGGAGGAGGTAGAGGGAGGAGGTAGAGGGAGGAGGTCGAGGGAGGAGGAGAAGGGAGGAGGAGGGAGTAGGATGGAGGAGGAAGAGGGAGAAGGAGGAGGATTAGGGAGAAGGAGGCAGGAGGAGGAGGAGGGAGGAGGAGTGAGAGGGAAGAGGAGGGAGGAGGAGGAGGGAGGAGGCGGAGGGAGTAGGAGGGAGGAGGATGGAGGAGGAAGGGAGAGGAAGAGGGAGAAAGAGGAGTTAGAGGGAGGAGGGAGGAGGAGGGGGGAGGAGGTAGAGGGAGGAGGAAGAGGAGGAGGAGAGAGGAGGAGGAGGGTGGAGGGAGGAGGTTAGAGGGAGGAGGAGAAGAGAGGAGGAGGGAGTTTGCCATTCCGAATTCATACTCGTCTAGGTTCTGTGATTTCGGTCCTTCCATTGATTGTTCTTCCCTTCTACATGACTGTAGATAACTTCCTTACACATAAAGAGATGAATTGTTATTTATATTGCCGTGGCATGGAGGAATATCAGCAGCAGAGTTGATCTAGAAAACCAAAGACCGAGATCTACGGAGAGCCATGAACGCCTACGCCAGCCGACACGGCACTTGATGATGATGATGATTGCCGTGTGACGATTCTGTGTAGTCACGTCATTTTCTTCGCTTTCCCTAGCGTTTTGGTTCGGGGATTCTTTCATCATCATCATCATATATTTACGTACGTATTTAGGGAGGGGGAGGAGGGAGGAGGAGGAAGAAGAAAAAAAAATATCACAGTTGGCAGCTCTGGGATGAAAGGAAGACGTGTAGAAAATTTCATCTCAATCGGATGGGCCGTTCGCGAACAAATAAAGGACATACATATATATTTACATACATACACTTTGTTTTATAGATATAGATAAAGCGTGAATCTTGATCTTCCATTCACACGAGGTGTGAATGAAGGGACCGCATGCTTGTATGAATTCAGGTTGTTGACACTTAGTCTGCCGACTGTGGCTGATAGGCTCAAGGTGATGCAGGCGAAGGCATACCTCAGAGTAGCTGCAGACACAGACCACCCACTGCATGAGTCGCTGGACGCAGCGAGTTCTTTTCAAGTCCTTTACTTGAAATCCTTCTATAACAATTTTTTTCCTCCTTTCTCTGTTTGCCATATGGAATGTAGGATGTGAGCATTGATCTGTGCAATTTCAAAGATCTAGTAGTAGATATTCTTCCACCACTTAATGGTTTTCCTATCATGGATATTATAATATCCAACCATTTGGTCCATTCTGTCGCAGCCATTCATCGCCGTTGTATTTTCATGGAGACCATCTTCGGCTTGCTTTGCGGTTTTTCGCAATACGCTCTCAACAGTTCTAACTACAGAATTGGTAGAGACAACAATGCATGGTTTTTTTTTTAGCTTTGTTTTAGCCCTTCCATCAAATAATCATTTCATCAATTGGACACATTTTCAAATGGGTAAAATGCTCCTGGATATTCTTCAGAATTATGTCAACAAGAGGATAAATTTTTTTTTTTTTGTGGTGTGTGGGTACCCTCAGGTTGACATACATGAAACATGGTGTGATAAATATATATAATTTTCTAATTGATTACTGGGAAACGTAGGCAGTGCCATACCAAGGAGTATATAAATGTGCACTTGTACACCGGTAGTCTTTGATACATGGTCTTGGATCAAGTCCCATAGCAATAATGACAGACGTAACTTCAGCCATTCGTGCTTCGTTGTCAAACACTCAGCTGTTGACGAACATTCACTGGTTTTTTCTTTATCACACGTGCTAAAACTTTAGACACAACTAAAAATTATTTCTAAATATTCACTGATAAGGGAATCACTATTGTTTTAAAACAGTTATAAACAATAATCTAGCTTGATCTCAAGTCATATACGTGGACGCAAAATGGTGGGCGTTCCATTGTGAAAAAACAAATTACACTACCTTAAAACTGAAAATTCACAAGAATCCAATATTAGAAAACGATTTGACCGCATCCAAGATGGCGTAGAGATCTTTCGGCTGTACGACTTTTTAGTTTACTGTAACTTAAAATTCCGAAACGGAGCATAAACTATGTGAAATAACCACTGATCATCTTGTGGGACGAAAAGGGCGGACTGCCATCTCAGGAAATACATCGTGTCCACAGATGGGAATCACGGTAGCGAAAGAGTTAAGGGTCAGCGACTGATAAGAGGAAATCATGGAAGGCTCAGGCGGAGGATACGATCAGACAGGTGTGCCCCTTGGAGAACATTAGGCTGAAGAGGAGTGGGTCAGAGTGCCAGCGGAGCAGTCAGAATTGTTGCAGAGTTATAATCACATTAAGCCGGGAGTGCAGGGAGTGGCCAGCAGAGGCCACGGAAGTGGAAATCCAGCAACTAATTCAGGACAATGCTCACTCAGGTGATGTGATTATCGACACAGATGGTTCGGTGTCAAGAGGTGAGAGAAGTGGCTGGGGGTTCATAGCAAAAGCCAATGGTCGACGTTTGGGGCAGGAGAGCCTGGCATATGATACCACAACATCCAGCTTAAGACTGGAGGTGGAAGCGGTCACTGCGGCTTTCCGCTGGATGGAGAATACGACACACACACACACACACACACACATACACACATACACACATACACACACACACACACACACCGTGATTGTAACTGACTCAGAAAGCGTGCTGACGAGGGTGAGGACGTGCAGACTTCGTGCGGAGTGGCTTGCTTCGCTTCAGAGGTCACGGGTGATAAGCATCGCCTGGATCTTTTCTCCGGGGCATGCCGGTGTGCTGGGAAATGAACAGGCGGACAGATTGGCTGGCTCTGCAGAACTTGGTGGAGTATTGATACATGACAAGGCAGACGTGGTTGCGGCCTTGTGGGAGCACGTGCACACCTCGGAGGAGCAAATGGATTACCATGGTCTGGCAAGAATGAGACAGCGAGGAGTGACGAGGGGATCTGGCCGATGCTCAACGCTCAGAGAAAAGGCGAGACGGACATATAATCAGATTGGCTACTGGTACTTTTAGTGTTGGAACTCTTCGCTGGTTGCTGAGGATGGGGACGGAGCACTTATGGGAATGCCCCGAATGCTGTGATGTAGATTCCTAAATCAATCAATCAATCAAACGCTTATCAGCACGCCACGACTTTCCGAGCGACCGGCTCCATACTCTCATAAGTCACCGACTCGCATCGAACCGCTTCCAATTCTCGTGCGCTCACGACAACCACGAGAGTATTCGGGGTTATAAAGAAAGCTGCTAACACCTCCACAAGGGAGACCGACATATATATAATATATATATATATATATATATATATATATATATATATATATATATATATATATATATATATATATATTATATATATATATATATATATTAAAATCGGCACTCGATGTGTAGGTGTTTTGTATTAATATCACGATTGCAGCCTTTACTTCCTTGGATATGTTCCAGATCCCATTTTATGGTTTTTACTTTGGAGCCCATGTACATGTTTTCTAAAAGCCAAGCCTCGTTGGGAATTCGACCACAGGGCTGGCAGGCGACAGTGCTATGTTCTACACAATGATGGCTTCTGTGCCATTATGTAGTGTACTTCAAGCAAATACGCATCACACGGCTGTGAAAATTATCCACTTATACTTTTCCGCAATAACAATAACATATGTTAGGTGCCACGAAAACATGTGGGCATGCGCTTCTTCCTTGTTAAAACAATATAAAACTTCCTCCTGCATTATCAAGAGCACCGCCTTCATCAAACACGTGAATTGGCGAATACCGAAGACGTCCATGTTTCTCCACAGTTCTCGGTATTTTTAATGTTGTTTAACAATTCTGCCGATGATATTCACAAAAGCTACCGTCTTAGACCAGTGAACACAGTTTCTCTCGATGTACCACTGCCTACACTAATGGTGATATTTTCAGTCGTCACGATATTCTCCAATGCTCTTTTCTCGTGATTGATTGATTGATTGATTTAGGAACCGACATCACAGCATTCGGGACATTCCCATAAGCGCTCCGTCCCCATCTCTTCTCGTGATATGACATGCGAATACTATTTCTCTATATCTTATTGTTGCTTATCTCTGTCACACATCTTTCAGCTGATATCATGGTTTCCCTCACATATTTGAATCGAACTTTCTGTCCAAGAAGGCGGTTGTGTATCCGTTAAGACCCTGGAATATTGCTTCCTTCGGTCCATGGGTTGCTTGCGCATGTTCCACATTTGGACTTGTAGTGCATGGTTCCGTCACCCAACTACTGTGTTGAGTGCTTAGTGTAATGCTGTAAGCTGTGAATGTCATATTGAATGTTTTTTTATTTTTTTTTCGGGAGGAGAAGCAGGATACAGTTCTATTAGTTAAGCATGAGCGTGCCACTTTCATCAAGTATTGTACTTCTTGTATAATAAGAGATGAAACAGGCAGCAACATCAAACGGGAAGTGATTCACAAAGGACATAAACAAGGAAGCAATGCTGGGTAACAGGACTTGGTGGATTCACTGTCAGAGACCTCCTTGCTATTGCACACATTCACAAACGCCTCAAACAGGCAAGCTATGTTCTTACAAGTCACTATACTAGATCTATCAGTATTATATCATCATCGTATCTATCTATTATCTATCTATCTATCTATCTATCTATCTATCGATCTACTATCTATCTATCATATCTATCTACTATCTATCTATCTATCTATACTATCGTATACATATATCTACCTACCTACCTACCTACTATCTATCTATCTATCTATCTATCTATCTATCTATCTATCTATCTATCTATGTCGGCCTTTCCCGTTCCCGTTAAAAATATAGTTAGAATAGAAGAATAGATAGTTAGATGATAGTAGAAAATATGATCGGAAGAGAATCTATCTTTATTTCAATAACTAAAAAGGGCAACGTGAAAGTACTGAAAGTAAACTTACCAAGATATCACGAACAGCCAATAAATGGTGGGCTGTTGGTTGACTGCAGAGTACTGCAAAGGATATTCAACTAACTTTCTCTCACAAAAAATTACATAAACGAACGAAAATCTTTCTTTCAAAGAGTTAGAATTGGGCACGCGGCCCGTGTACATTCTGCCCTTCTCTCTATTCCCCCCATACATTTTCATTTAACATTCTTATGAAGCAATTCTTTGACAACAAAATAACTATAATTATATGGGAATGTTTAAAAAAACAAATTACATTACTAAATGATGTGGAAAAGAAATAAAGAGAGTAAAACATCTAATGTGCTGTTGAATAAAAATAAAAAGATGAGTTAGAAAATTTTCTCGTATTTAAAACAGATGCATTATTTTTATGAAAACTGAAAATGCCTTAAAGATTTTATATATATATTATAACGCATGTGCTGTAGGATAATGATATAAACATTTTATAAAACTCTGAGGAAAATGCAAAATTATTAAACTACATTATAGCAATGACTATAAGAGTTCATGTCCCTTGATATACTTTCTTTAGTTAAGTCCCCTCACTATATATTAATTATAATGTATAATTAAAATTCAAATTTTATTACGTAAAAAACTGTTTGTACATAACAAATTATGACAGTTGGTTGACACGGGAATGAGAAGAACACAGTAGAAAATTTCATCTCAATCGGATGGACCGTTCGCGAACGCACAAAGGACATACGACATACATGTTTTATATATATATATATATATATATATATATAGATATATATATATATCTATATATATATATATAGATATATATATATATATATATATATATAAAATATTATATATATATAGTATATAGATTAGCTGACCCGGCCGGCTTCGCCCAGATCTGGTGGGAAGATCTCATTTAATCATATAGTAGTCATATAAGCTCCGTTCCCGTTCCCGACTATCTATCTGTCATGTCGGTCTGTCTGTCTGTCTGTCTGTCTGTCGAATCCAGGCCTAGGGCTCGCGCACAGCCTCTGGTGGATGAGAGCATCTCATTTATATCATATACGTAGTCATATAAGCTACTGAGTTTTCCAGACTATCTATCTGTCTGTACTGTCTGTCTATCGGTTCTGTCTGTCTGTCTGTCTGTCTGCTGTCTCGTCGTGTCTGACCCGACCCGGCTTCGTCCCAGCTGACAGCTGAGAGCATCTCATTTGTGAATTAAATCATATAAGTATGTCATATCAAGCTCCCGCTTCCCGTCCACGCCTATCTGTCCGTACTGTCTGTCTGTCTGTCTGTCTGTCTGTCTGTCCGTCTGTCTGTCTGTCTCTCTCGGCTGTCTGTCTCTCTGTCTCTTTCTGACCGGCCGGCTTCAGCCCAGACCCTGGTTGGGAGCATCTCATTACATGTCATATAAGATAGTCATAAGTAGCAGCTCCCGGGACCCGTTCCTGTGCTGTCTGTCTGGCCGTCTGTCTGCGTCTGTCACGTCTGTCCGTCCGTCCGTCGGCCGTCCGTCCGCCGTCCGTCCGTCGTCCCTCTCTGTCTGTCTGTCTGTCTAAGCCTGTCTGTCTCATCATCTTAGTGGTTGCAGTTTACAGAACACTTCTTAGATAAACGAGACACCTTACAAATAAGCATTAGAAAGAGCCCTTGAACAAGATTCTTTACATCTCACAATTAACTGCGTAACATGCGCGTGGCTGGTCCAGCAGCGAGCAGCATTAGAATGGA
This sequence comes from Cepaea nemoralis, assembly GCA_014155875.1. Lineage (NCBI taxonomy): Eukaryota > Metazoa > Mollusca > Gastropoda > Stylommatophora > Helicidae > Cepaea > Cepaea nemoralis. The sequence goes on from JACEFZ010003587.1 coordinate 24,861, forward strand.
AAAAGGAGTAGTAGGAGGAGGGCGAAGACGAGGGAGGTAGAGGAGGAGAGGAGCGGATTGGGTGAGGAGGAGGAACGAGGGATGGGAGGAGAGGGTAGGATATGGAGGTAGGCTGAGGAGGGACGTAAGAGGTAGGAAGAGAGGAGGAGCAAGAGAGAAGGGAGTAGGAGAGAGCAGGCGGAGGAGGGAGGAGGAGGGAGATGTAGGAGGAGGGGAGGCAGGAGGAGGGTAGCGAAGAGAAGAGGAGGAGGAGTCGAGAGTGACGGGATCTGAGGCAGGAGAGGAGGCAGAGGAGGAGATACGAGGGTACGGAGGGAGGGAGAAGAGGTAGGGAGGAAAGAGGACAAGGAATAGGAAGAGGAGGATGGAGAAGGCCGAGGAGGTAGGAGAAGGAGGAGGAGAGAGAAAAGAGGAGGAGAGGAGGAGGAGAAGGAGGGAGGAGGAGGAGGGGAGGAGGAGCGAGGAGGGGGAGAAGGAGGAGGGAAAGTGAGTAGGAGGAGAGGGAGGAGGAAGAGCGAGGAGGAAGGAGGAGGAGAGAGGAGGAGGAGGAGGAGGAAGGGGGAGGAGGAGGGAGAAGGAGGAGGAGGATAGAGGAGGAGGAGGAAGGAGGAGAAGGAGGGAGGAGGAGGGAGGAGGAGGAGGAGGCAGGAGGAGGGGAGGAGGAGGGGAGAGGGAGGAGAGGGAGAGGGCAGAGAGGAGAGGGAGGAGAAGGAGAGAGTGGAGGAGGAGGGAGGAGGGAGCGATGAGGTGGAGGGAGAGGAGGAGTGAGTGAGAGGGAGGAGGAGGAGGAGGAGAGGGAGAGAGAGGAGAGTAGAAGGAGGAGGAGAGGAGGGGAGGGAGGAGGAGGAGAGGGGAGGAGAGAGGAGGTGGATGGTAGGAGGGAGAGGAGGGCAGGAGGGAGAAGGAGGAGGAGGTAGAGGAGGAGAGAGAGGAGTGGAGGAGGACGAGACGAGGAGGTAGGTGAGGAGGAGTATGCGGAGTGAGGAGGGGGAGAAGGGAGTGGAGCGAGGCAGGAGGAGGATGGCGGAAGCAGGTGAGGAGGAGGATAGGATGGTGAGGGACGAAGAGGGAGGAGGACGGTGGGAGGATGAGGGGAGGAGGGAGGAGGTAGGAGGAGAAGAGAGAGGAGGAAGTAAGTAGAGGAGGAGTACGGGAGGAGAGGAGCGTCGGAGCGAGCGAGGGCGGACGGATGGAGTGATTAGGAGGAGGAGGGAGGAGAGGATGAGCGAGGAGGAGGTGGAGCGGAGGTAGGAGGAGTGGTGGAGGAGGAAGAGAGGAAGAGGAGGATGCAGGGAGGAGGAGGAATGAGGATGGAGAAGGCGGGAGAGGCGAGGAGGGTGGAGGGGTAGGAGAGGGGAGGGAGGCCATCGGAGCGAGACGGTAGGAGGAAGAGGGTAGCCAAGGAGAGAGGAGAGGAGGGGAGAGGTAGGAGGAGGGAGGAGAGTATAATCGCCATACTGCCTGTAGATACTGTCGCTGCGTCTTGTTCTGTCTGAGCGGCCCGGTGCTTGACACCCAGTCCCTGGTGAGGGTCGCTGAGCACGTTACTCATTTAATGACCATATATAGTAGTATATAAGCCCTCCGCTTTCGCGAGCTATCTGTCTGTGTGTGACGCTATCTATCTGACCGGCAATCCGGTGATGGCTTTGCCCTAGCAGCTCTTTCGAGGAGCGTCTCATTGTAAATTCATACAACAACAAAAACTACTTAAAAGTATTGATCCTTCACCCATCCATCCATATTATTTTATAATGCAAAACTGTGCTTTCTTTAATATCACCTAGCAGGACGGTAGACTAACTGTTCTTCTAAGCATATAAAGATGATGTTACATATGTATGCTTATATGCATTATTTTATCGGAAAACTTGAAAATGCCGCTTATATATATATCATTATTTATTATATACTCATATGCCTGTAAATAACTATAGACAAAGAGTTTATAAATCTTTGAAAACTCGATGACAACAATATGTACTATAAAAGTATATAGCAATGTTATGAAAAGTTAGCCCCTTGAAATAACTTTTCTAGAGTTAAATCCCTCGCTATATATTAAAATTATAATGTAAATTTAATATTAAGTAATATTAAGTAAATAACTGATGGTACACTAAAAATAACTATGACAGTTGGCAGCGCGGGAATGAGAGGAAGACGTGTAGAAAATTTCATCTCAATCGGATGGACGCGACAGCATAAAGGACATACAGACATACAGACATACATACAGACGGAGATTCTCTTTTATATATATAGATAAAACAGCACATGATTACATATCATAACGTGCCCACTCTGTACACACACAACGGTTATTCTAAAGACTGTCATCATCGGTCTATCTTTATATTTACACTAGACCTCTACAATCCTGAAGCTGTCACACCACTCTTCGATCTCACAAGTCTGTCACGATCATACATTAAACAGCTCGTCTCCAATCTCTCTCTGTCTTAAACAAACACGTCCTTCTCTGTCCGCAGTCCAACACACACCCCGCTCGGTCGCCCCCCTTCTGTCCCATTCTCGTTGTCACGGTCTCCCCGTTTCACGGGTCTCTTGTCCGTGACATGTTCAGTCCAACTCTCCCCGTCTTGTCCCTGAGTTGTGGTCTGCAATTCTCACTCGTCTATCCTTGACCCCCAAGTGTGGGTGCCTGTCTTTCTGCATTCACATAAAACTACATGTCTTTTAACTCTTGCTCGTCCATGCGCACGTCCATATCCATTTACAGACTGCTTTCTAACTCTATCTGTCCTGTTCTAACCTATCATCAGTCTAGGACTTTGGCATTCATCGTCACCTGCCTTTAACTCAGGCTTCTAGTATACTTCCGTCCCACCGCTTATCTGGGGTGGTCTCAGACGAGAGAATGGACAAATGACTATAAACTTGTCAAATACTATCTCCAATAATATGTGGCACAACCAATGACTTAATCTATAATTACTTTAAGAAAAACACAGGAATAATTTTAATGATAGAACTAGCGTCTATACTATCAGGATAGAAGATGACGGTGACAAGTGAGAGCAGTCTTGTTGGATCTTCTCATTATGAAAACCACTGGAGATCAAGGTCAGTAACATCAGGATGGTTAGAGATACCCTTGTCTCAGTCAGGGTAGGAGGTCACCTGATTGATGTAGGACTCCTCCCGTAGGTACTTTAGGGTCGTACGTCAAAACAGTTGCGCTTCTTCACTGGCTCAGTTTGAGTAGCGTAACGTTGCCTGCTCACTTTCCACTGGATGGAGGCTTCTATGAGTTAATGACGTCTTCTGTGATTCGGCTCATCTGATTTCATTCGAAGCAAAACGTTTCTCTCTCCTCTCTCTTCTCTCTCTCTCTCCGTCTCTCTCTCTCTCTCTCTCTCTCTCTCTCTCTCTCTCTCTCTCTCTCTCTCTCTCTCGCTGGACTGGAATATGGATACTTGATGGTACGAATCAAACGGGGAATCCTGTAACATTACATCAAAACAGGCGATTGTCCTTCGCTAGAGTACAAATACCCCACCTCCTGCATCACTTTTCACCCAACAGTCTCCTGGGTCTTTCAGCTCGTCTGGAACAGATCAATAGCCTTGGTCTGTTCAACAAGACATTCTCTCTGGGAGACTGGACTTGTTTGACCAAAGATATATTTAACCAACATAACTTATCTGTTGATTAAGCCTTGGTTGAAGACCCTGTTTATAGACTTAAGAGGCCAACAGATATGCATTGCATGAACTGACGCCCACGTGTAGATATTAAATATCACGGAGAAATGTAAAACCACACCGACCAAAGGACTTTCATAAGTTCTGAAAGGCAAATGTATTATTCAGAAAGTATATACCATTTGACTCTATTACGTCGAATAGGGTAGGCGTGTGTAGAAGGTTAGTACAGACCAGCGAACTTGGTTAACGTAGAAAAGAGTAGATGTGTGTACAAGGACGGCCCTGACTATTGCACTCAGTTGCACAGAATAGGGCGCGCGCGTGTGTGTGTGTGTGTGTGTGTGTGTGTGTGTGCGCGTGCGGCGCTGAAACACATTGAAAACGCACAATCTGCATAATTCAGGAACAGAGTGTGAATGTAAATATAGTGTTTAAAAGTTTGAACATTTGGAATATGTATGCATTCTCTCACTGAATCCATTCTGGTCATTAATTTGCACATTCCATTAAAAAAAAAAAATTAATTAAATACATAGCATTCTGTGCAGGCAATGTAGAAAACCAAATGTGAAACAAATAAAGAAATTTCATTCACACTATCCACAGTGTCTCCTTGTCCATCGTGTGTTTGCAAACAAGCTTGGCAGGAGCTCGGCATGAACGCACAAGTCTCAAAAGGAAATTCCGGGGAATCAAGTCCCATTTACGTGTAAGAGTAGCTTAGAGCTTATGCAGATTAGCTGGAGAACCTTGCCTGTAGACTCTGCATCTAAGCTCGTCCCACATAGGTTCTATAGGGGCATGTCTGGTGACAGGGCAGGCCATTCAATCGTCACAATGTTCTGAAGTTGTAGATATTGATGCGTAATGCATGCCGTGTACGTACGTGCGTTAGCCTGCTGAAGAAGCTGCACGTCTAGATAATTTGTGAACGCAGGAGCAACCAATGCATTCAGAATGTCATCTCGATATGTCACAACATTAACATTTCCAGTGATGACGAGAAAAGGCAAGCGATGGTGAAAACTGAATCCTCGCCAAATGTTAATACTGCCACCTCCAAAATCGGCTGCGTTGACAAAAACAGCAATTTGCAAAATGCTCTTCACACCGTAGCCAAATTTGCATACGTCCATCAGCAGAGGATAGATTGAATCTGCTCTCGTTTGTGAATAGGACAGCATTCCACTGCAGTCTAGTCCATCTGACATGTTGCTCTGCCCATGGAGGCGCAGCTGACGATGTCTATGAGTCAAGTTTGGCCCACCACTAGGTCATCTTGCAGTAAAGTCTGTATCTCTGAGTCGTCGTATGACTGTCATTCTAGAGAATCGCCCACGTCTACCCATTATTCCTGTTTCTGTTTGACTTGCCGGGAGAAAATGATTTCTTATGTGACTCAGCACAATATGACGATCTTGCGCAGGGGTAGTAAGTAACTCATGGTTGGCTACTCCGAAGTCTATTCCAGGCATCGCCAGTACTTCCATAACGTTTATTGAGACGTACAATGGTGTTGTGGTGGCAATTAATCCTTCTGGCAATGGCCCACGAGCTCATTCCGGTCTCCAATATACCAATGGCTCGTTGTCGGTCGTTTTCAGGTAGTCGTGCAATTTTAAGACCATGTACTAAATATTTTGTCTCAACGGCCCTTTTATACCTAGCATACTGCCACAATGCTTACACTATTTTTTCAAAGCTATAGCTATTGTAAATCGCGTTGCACGTGGAATTTTGTTTGTTTTCATGTAGTTTATACACAAACCCATGGGTTGATCCATGCACTTTCCATTACAGCGGACATTCGCACTTTACCGCATGACAAACATAGCAATCTTAAATGTCTTTTTTTTTTGGGGGGGGGGGGGGGGAGTAGAGGAATATATATGTAGTCACCACTGCGTTCAATGCAAGTCCCCAGCGCCGAGAAGGTGCTTGGATCCTGAAGAAAAAAATGCTCTTGGTCGCATGTGTAACAACTCACGCACCACCCGCTGTACCTCTTTACGGGACCGAAGTGTCTTTCCACCCAATGACTTTTTGAGTTATCCAAACAGCTGACAATATCTTGGGCTTAGGTCTGGCGAGTACGAGGGATGTGGTACAGATTTCGATGGTTTCAACCGTTGCACAGGTAGTATGTTGTTGAGCATTGTCATGTTGCAGAAGGTCACCGTTAATCAGAAGTCCACGTCGTTTGGGTTTGATTGCGGGTCGAATATGATCCCTGGGAAGATCTGTATACATATCACTGGTGACAGTTTTCCCTCTTGGCATGCAGTACTCTAAAATAACGTCTCGTTCATCTCTAAAGAGAGTCAGCATAATAGTCTCTGCTGATGGTTGCGTGCGAAACTTCTTTGGTTTCGGTGGGGAGGGATAGCGCTATTCATTGTTTGATAACGTTGCTTCCGGCACGTTGTAGTGAACCCAGGTTTCACCGCCAGTAACAGTTCTTAATAGGAAACCATCACCTTCTGCATCAAAGCACTGCAAAATTTCTTGATGAGCAGAATGCGTAGTTGTTTCATTTCTGGAGTAATACGCCAACCTTGCAGCACTTTGGGGTAATGTAGCACATCATAGATGATCTGGTGTGCTGAATTTTGACTGATGTTAAGATACGCGGCGATGTCACTACAGTCAATCGGCGTTTTGCTTGTACGATGCCTTCAACGGTTGCAATCGAATCTGGGCCACTACTTGATGTGCTGACCCGGTAGTCAACAGCCTGTCACAGAAGTCACGCCGAAATGAAAAAGGAAGTAACATCTAGCAGAAAGTGTCTGATAATTTACATAAACAAGGAAGCAATGCTGGTACTTCAAATTCAAGAACCTACTGCTGCTCATGTAAATTATATATAAGCTCTCAGAAACACATACGCGTCTAAGATTTAAACCTTCGATATCGGGTGCAACCCGACAATCAGCTCTGTAAAATATGGCATGTGTCTCTTTCTGGTGCACACTCTGGGCTCTGTTTGTGTTACTGAATACCAGCATGTGTAAGTATCATTTTTAACTATAAATGTCAAAAGTACTAATAGTAAATCCTCCTGTATCTCAGGAAACAGTATGCTGCTCTCACACATTAGACATTGTGTATTTTACGCCTGAATGATGACTTTTAATTCCAATTGTATTGTGGATATTTGCAAACCTTTGTCTCGTAGTCTAGCCATCGATTGGCACAAGCTGCTGAACGTAAAACTGCTAGGAAATCACAAACACCCTACACTCCTAGGGCTGACTGCGACATCCAGTAATAGGACATGCAACTAACTTATTATCTGAGCTATAGCAGTGGTATGCTAACGCTATATATGTCAGCTAAGACATGTTCCTAATCAGTTCTTAATGTCCATGACTAATAGTGCATCATTGGCTACTTAGACCAGTCAGGGCTTTTGGTGTAACAGATTTGAGATAGCCAAGCATGTTATCGCCCTTTTTTTTGCTCTTCAATTTTTATTTTTGTACTTTCGCGAACTTTTCCTTGCGTCCTGGAACAATCACTTCCGGTTCGACATGTACTGCTATAAGACCCCAAAATAACGAAAGGAATGTGGTACGATGAAAGGGAAGTTATTCTCATATATTTAGCAATGGTTCTGCTAGCTAGCTGCCACGTTATTAAACCAAACAAAACGATTTATATGGATTTTATTTGGTTCTTTTCACGATTAGTAAGGTAATTTGTCTTATAACTCCTGACTATGAAAGATTAATTCATTTTTTCTTGCATATTTGAATCCCCCGTTCAATTTTACATAAATATGAAGATTTTCAACATTGCAGGTGTTTGCACACGATCAGGACAAAATATTTCGTGACACCACCTTGATAAGACAAAATTCAAGATGGCGGCGCCCATACCATACAATAGTACTAAACTTTAGCGGACCTATATTTATTTATAATTAGAACTGGTAATTTAAGTACTAACATGAAACAGAATACAAGTGTTATGTGTAACAGTAATGTATCTGTGTACTTGCATAATATTTCAACATTTTACATGACTGAAAATAATTTTGAAAGCCAGTTTTCAGACCCTTCTGTAAACTTGTAAGGTGTTACAGTTAAGTAAGGAGTACGTTTTTTCTAAGCTGCGCTACAGCACTTAATTATTTACATTTAAATGCAGTACTGTAAAATAAGTTATATGTTTTAAATAAGTTAGTATTTAATTATTAATTGCTGACAATTAGATACAGAACAGTGTGCTGTAAATTGTAGAGCAGAAGAAGAAATAAAAATAAATTTTTAGTGAACAGTTAATTATATAATATTTTAATTTTTTAATTATTTAATATCTTAATAATTAATTAACTGCTGCTTAATTTGTGCAACAGTCGCAAACTTAGTTACTTACATTAATGTTTATAATATTTAATCAACAAAAGAAAGCTGTCGCAATGCAGTTAGTACATTAAGACAATATGATACATTTTCATGAATTGTTCTTTCACTAACGACGAACATTTCACATGACATTTAATTAATATAATAAATATAGCTATTTTTAACTAGCAATTAGGTCACAGCACATCATAACAAAAAGTCTTATAAGTCAAGTGCATCTTTGTCAGAAACTCTGAGACTCTTGTGCTTTGTACGATGCTTTCACCAGGCCGCTGTGTGGAAAGAGACTGAGCAACCCTGGTGCAATGAAGTTGATCCTCTCATTCCTCTCGACATTCTATCGAAAGAGGAATATTACCTTTACTTTCCTGTTACCAAATCATAAGTAGAAACCCCATTTTAAAATATTCTCTGTATAGGCAAATACTAATAATAATCATCATAAAGTGCCGGCTGGCGTAGGCGTTCATGGCTTTCCACAAATCTGGATCCTAATACTAAATTATATTATACACCTGCGTTATACACCTGAGAGAAGTGAGGAGTCTCGTTCATGTCAACGAACCAGGCAAGCTAATACAGGAAAGTACTCTTACTAATAATTTACATAAATTAAAAAAATTAGTTGTGAAACATAAACAGCAATTAACCAAAGAATGGCCATCACTTGTGACACTCTTTCTTAAACCATTTCCTGGGACATTCAAGATTCTGCCTGTCACACCTTTGCCACAGCCTGTGTCAATTTGATAAAACAATTCAGATGCACACCTTCCTGTGGTGAGTTTCTAAACGAAGACACAAACAATAGATTGCACGATTTATTGCCTGGCATATTTCGCTGCATCTCGTCAGGTACATACTGCAGAAATCTGAAAATATAAATAATATAAAATTACACAGAGTAATGAAGCTTACATAAAAGAATAACGAAAAACAAATGCCTACATAAAATACAATAAATAATCACGGAGAAGACCCTCCAGTGACTACATTGTTAATTAGGTCATGGCACATCCTATAAAAAAATAAAACATTCGTCAAGGTAGGCCTCGCCACCCCGGACGCAATGATATATGGCATAGCGTTGTCCGTTTAAAAATAAACAAGCCATGGTAATAGAAGACAAATAATAAACAGTTGGCGGCCATTTTAAATTGTTAATTAGGTCACGGCACACCCTATTAAAAAAAAAATAATACGTCAAGTTAGGCCTCGCCGCCCCGGACGCAATGATATATGGCACAACGTTGTCCGTTTAAAAATAAACAAGCCATGGTAATAGAAGGCAAATAATAAACAGTTGGCGGCCATTTTAAATTGTTAATTAGGTCACGGCACACCCTATAAAAAAAAAAAATAATACGTCAATTTAGGCCTCGCCGCCCCGGACGCAATGATATATGGCACAACTGTTGTCCGTTTACAAATAAACAAGCCACGGTAATAGAAGGCAGAATTTCTCAAGTTTCCAATCTTAGGGCCGCGATAAATCCTGACTTATCAGTTAATTCATCATTGCACTTCCTGGTCATTAAATTACGTCACCATATAATTCATAACTCCGCTTAGAATCAGCGTACAGTCTTCGTTGAGATACCGTTGGATTCGTCTTGTCAAGCTCTATCTAACTGGTATGATTTCATAAGTAAAAACCCAATTTTTAAATATTGATTCGTCATTTAGCAGAACCACCATTTGAAGCATATCTCAATCTCTACATTATTTTGTTAGAAACGATTCCAATGGACATCATTAACCCATAATTTGGGAGTGGACTTATGAGTGACTGCAGTCTTGTTGTTTGTACGTTTAAAATCACGGTATCTCTGCGGTTCTGTGCATTGACGCCATAATTCCCTGCCAGTTCGATTGTGTCAACACTACAGGATGTTTATAAAGTCTCGCTAAGCATTGTATGTATGACGAATTAAAAAAAATGAAGCACATGACGTCATTAAAATATGCTAAAATATTCATTAAATTAGTTACACAAGTCACTGCTATAATCTAAAGCTGTTCTTGGGGAAGTTTGAAAGTACCAATAAGGTATAAATTTTAACAGGTGATGGAAACATCCACCACGGGCTTCTGGACATGACTGTACACGTCTATTCATATTGTAAAATACCTTTTGCAAGGCGTCTGTTGTTACTTACGTGTGTAACGACGGCCATTTCAAAACTCTTGTTCAACCAAAAATATGCTTTCTTCCGATGATAACACCGCTATGTTTGGAGTGCAAATAATTACTCCAGAAGACTACAGTAATTAACTGCATATTGCTTCATGATGGACCGTGGAGCACATTTTTAATGACTTCATGTACTTCATGTTTCTTTTTAAATTTGTTCTACGTTCAAAGTGTAGTGAGACTTTACAAACACTCTGAATTTACTCATGGACTATATATAGAATTGTTGGGTGGATAAATGGTGTTTTCAACAAAAAATATAAGGTCAGCATAATAGAACGGATTAGAGCGATCGCTCTTAATCTTCCGGTGTGATGATGGTTTCAACCTCTACAAGTACATTATAAGTACCTCATAACTTTGCTCGATCCGGTGGCTTAATTTGCTATCCATGTTGCTTATGAGCGGTGGTCGTCGACAGTTCATTTTAATAATTTCTGAGGGTGTTGTCTGATGATCACGTCACTGTCTCTTTCAAATCTCAATTCTTGGCTGATATTCATAAGCCATTCTAACCAGTCCTACTTTTCAATTACGAACTCAATCTGTTCTGGGTGAGAACTACCATTGTTGTACGTAAGTATGTAGGCAATATTTGGGTACACGATCTTTGACACAAGTCTCCATGAAATGTTAAATCGTGTTCAAATTGCCGGAACAAGTCCCCAAGTTTTGTGCCACGTACCTATTGTGCTATGTCAATTATGCAATGGCAAGTAACTGGTACTGCAAGCACATTCTCGCTTGAATAGGAACACAGGACTCCAGACACCGTATCAGGTTGATAATGGCTTTATTAAATGAGTGCACTCTGCCTTTCCCGCAACCCGCTGACAGAGGTCTTGTTTTACTCAATGTGCCGCTCACTCCGTTCCTACACGGTGTTAGTCGGTCGGGGACACCCTTTGTCTCGTCAACGATGGCGTGTGTTCTTCTGTTCATGTTCCTCTAAACGTTGTCACATCACATAAGTCAGTCGGCATGTTAATACATTTACAAAAAGAGTTCAACTTACAGTTACTCAGAGAATACCCTCCTACCACACAATTTTACACCTCAAATGTGGCTATAAATTATGGTAGCAGACCCTTAGTGAACATACTGGCGAATCGCCCGTACTAGTAACTTCTCGTAGACGCCTACAAGAAGAATAACTTGTTTTCTATGTCCTTCGATTCCAGCATTTAGCGTAGCCAAATATCGTTCTTATTATTTCTCCATTCCAGTCAAGAAAAACTGCTATCACTTACCTTCCTAACCGATGTTAAGAGCCTGCAACCTGAGTCCTGAGTGATCTCACAACTGTTCTGGGCCTCTCAGATATCCGTGGTCACACTTTTCCCAGTGTATTTTCACTTAGCCCTAGGTGTACACACCGGTCCCTCGAGTTGATTAGCGTTCAACTGCACTAAGTGCCTCAGTGTTAGATAACACGGGTTTGCCCTGCTATAGTTTATTAATTCCCTTGCTCTAAGTACCTTAGGATTAGACAACTCTGTTTTAACTTGCTTTACTTCTATTAGTCCCCTTACTCCATTTCTGATACATGGCAGAACTGACATTGCTGTTGCTCTCCACTCTTGCTCATCTCTGGTCTGACTTCAGTATTGCTCTCCATCTCTTTTCTGACTTCAGTATTGCTCTCCATCTCTGGTCTGACTTCAGTATTGCTCTCCATCTCTGGTCTGACTTCAGTATTGCTCTCCATCTCTGGTCTGACTTCAGTATTGCTCTCCATCTCTGGTCTGACTTCAGTATTGCTCTCCATCTCTGGTCTGACTTCAGTATTGCTCTCCATCTCTGGTCTGACTTCAGTATTGCTCTCCATCTCTGGTCTGACTTCAGTATTGCTCTCCACTCTTGCTCATCTTTGGTCTGACTTCAGTTTTGCTCTCCATCTCTGGTCTGACTTCAGTATTGCTCTCCATCTCTGGTCTGACATCAGTTTTGCTCTCCATCTCTGGTCTGACTTCAGTATTGCTCTCCATCTCTGGTCTGACTTCAGTATTGCTCTCCACTCTTGCTCATCTCTGGTCTGACTTCAGTATTGCTCTCCATCTCTGGTCTGACTTCAGTATTACTCTCCACTCTTGCTCATCTCTGGTCTGACTTCAGTATTGCTCTCCACTCTTGCTCATCTTTGGTCTGACTTCAGTTTTGCTCTTCACTCTTGCTCATCTCTGGCCTGACTTCACTGTTGCTCTCCACTTTTGCTCATCTGACTTCACTTTTGCTCAAATCTCTTGCTTTGCTTTGGCCTGACTTCACGTTTCCCTTACACTCTTGTTTTGCTGTGTCCTGACTTCACTGTTGCTTTTCTCTCCTCACTAGGTCTGCTCTAGGATGATTTCACCTTTGCCCTTCCTCTCTTACTCTGCTTTATATACTCCTAAAATCCGCGAGCGTCTCACTGCATCACACTTGTCTCGTCAAACTAGAAAGTTGGAGTGCAGCCCTTCTTCTTGTTGAACTTCCTAATTGTTGTGTACTCTTCTCGAACCTGACAGAAGAATGTTTACAACTGCTCGTGCCGCTACATCTTCCTCGTACCAACGTGTGTACTTCTCTCAACCCGAGGTAACAAACTCAACTGACCTCTGACTCTTCCCCGCTCAACCACGCACATGTTACTACCTTGCCCTATTCTGAAAAGCAATGACTTACCGGTTTGAGGTAACTATGCGTCACGCTAGCATGGGTACGTCGATCCGCCGTGCTCAGCGCACTCTTCATTTAAAGTTGGTTGGGTGTAGATGAACTCAACAGTCGTGATTTATAGTGCAAAGATTCACAGCAATTCTCTGGATTTCTGCTACAAAACATAGATATGGAAGGGGATTAGCTAACTTAAAAAAGTATTCCTTGGATACTGACGAATTCAATCAATCAATTGGGTGCCGTCTCCAGGATAATGTTAGCTGCAATGGCTCTTCAACACTATCTGTCACTCGCATGGATTGTACATTGATGTTATCTTTCCACTTGTATCGCTGTCTACTGTTGATCTCTTGTCTTCAGCCAAACACTTCAGTATGGTTTTTATAAGAGTTTTATGTCTTTTAACGGGGCCGAAATATTTCTATTGCCTCTCTCTGTCACCAGCTCTGTTTTCATTTCTAGTTCTTCTGCAACCTCCCCCGCCCCCCCTATCTCTTTCTATCTATCTATCTATCTATCTATCTATCTATCTATCTATCTATCTATCTATCTATCTATCTATCTATCTATCTATCTATCGATCGATCGATCGATCGATCGATCGATCGGTCGGTCGGTCGGTCGGTCGGCCTGCCTGCCTGTCTGTCTGTCTGTCTGTCTGTCTGTCTGTGTGTCTGTCTGTCTGTCTGTCTGTCTGTCTGTCTGTCTGTCCGTCCGTCCGTCCGTCCGTCCGTCCATCTTATCTATCTATCTATCTATATATCTATCTATCTATCTATCTATCTATCTATCTATCTATCTATCTATCTATCTATCTATCTATCTATCTATCTATCTATGTATGTATCTATCTATCTATCTATCTATCTATCTCTCTATCTATCTATCTATCTATCTATCTTACTATCTATCTATCTATCTATCTATCTTACTATCTATCTATCTATCTATATCTATATGCACATCCGTTTTACAGGGCATTGCAGTTGTCAGAAGTCGGGGTGCCCCACCGGCTAGATGAAAGTATTATTCACTGGCGAGCAACCCCAAATAGTCAGAAACTGACTAGGGACAAAATCTATATGGCTGAACTACAGATTAAGCCCATGAATATCCAACGTACAGCTCCAAGTGGCTCGTTACAAAATTGAAATGAACTCTGCTGAATATTCGCCAAGGAATAGGAAAGAGAATGTTAGCTAGGATAGATTTTTAAGTCTGAAATACAGTTTAAGGACAACTATCCTAGTACAGGTTTTTCTCCCTGACTGCTCCTCTCCTTGGTGTGTAAGTGAACCCCCACCAATGTACACACACAACACGTATGCACAATTGGAAAAAAATATAATGACAGAACTATGAGTTACAATACTACAACATTTATTTACTAATCATAAAAATAGACATATGATGGTTTGTACGATGATGATGATGAAATCATATAACATATGGTTATTGATGACAAACATTACGTAACTTATGTTACTTGATCTATCTGGATCTGTGGTCCAGATCCCCACTCTCCAGTAGACTCAAAACAGAAACAGCTTGCCGGTATTCTGACTCCTGCCAGTCCTAGCTCTACCTAGTCTTCACTCGTTCTTGAGTTCTGTAACATGGGTGCTCCTTGTGAGAGCTTGAAAGAAAGTCGAGAATGTGTTATATCTAATTCTACATCAGCGCAATCCTAATTAAAACATATAACACAAACATATACAATGACCAGTCTGGCCAAGTTTATCTTCCAGCTCTACTGTGTTCACCATCCTCCTTCTCCCTACTGTCTTTAGTCTGGGATGGGCTTTTCAATTGTCTCACACGCCTGTAATGATTACATTTCTGCCGCCCATGTCCATGTCGCTCATACAGAAATTCTGTGTCGTACAGCCGCTCCGTCCAAAGTTGGTTTAGCAGCTCACAGGATCGGTAAAGGTATTATAATAATGCCTTGTCATCCGGGCTTACAAGCCGTGACCAGTAGCTGTGCCAGGTTCTCATGCATTACCGTGAACGCACGCCCACAATACACTGAGAAAGTTTAGCACCATATACCCTATACCAGTGGTTCTCAACCTTTTTGGTCCTTTCCCCCCTTCACCATATTTTTTGGACGTCATTCCCCCTTCACCATATTTTTAGTACATCATTCACCCCTTACCATATTTTTAGAACGTCATCCCCCCCCCCCACCCCTCTTTGTATTTCCTCCCTAAAAATTTCCCCCTGCCCCTACACAGTATACGTAATAATTGAAGCTAAATTTAATAGCACATACTAAAACAAGTCTAGACATGTACATAAAATGTGATTTGCGGATCTACTTACGTTATAAAATGAATTTCAGAAGGGTGATGCGTACAGAAGCGTAAAGTATGAAATGAAAAACAAGATCAAGTAATCGGTTCTTGTATTAATGCGATCTTGAAATAATCTTCATCCCCCCCCCCCCCCCTCTGGAAACCCCACCGGGGGGGGGGGGAAATTCCCCACCGGTTGAGAACCACTGCCCTAAACCAATTGTGGGTAATGTCTGTACCATTACACCTCTGCTTCCAACACAATCGTTGGCCAATGTGCCAATGAGAACACAATAGCACACCACCAATTTATTCTTAGTGAGTTACCATATAACAAATCACATCAAATAAATCTAAGGTATACGAATACAAAATGGCATATAAGGCTATTCTTTCTTACATTGTTTAATGCAAAAAAAAGTAAGTAATATCCTTATCTACAACCAACCGGGAACCATAGTTTCCGTATACGCTACAGAACATATACACAAATTATGCATATGACAATTCAACTATATCAACCTCCGATATACATACATTATATTACTTCAAGATAGACATATAATGATACTCAACATAATAGCATAAGGCATTATTAATGAGTAATAATATTGTATACCTACAAAATGAGATATATAACAAGTCTAATTGAAGTGACCACACAGACCCGCCATATTTGCTGATCTGCCCGGTTTAATCACCACTTAGTTACTGCTGTTGTAAGAATTAAATAAATAGTCAGTTGACTATATTCTGTACAACAAATTTACAAAAATTTGTTGCGTATCCCTTACGGAACGTTGCAGTCAACACCAGCATTTTCAGCTGCTGTTGATGTACTAGGCAAGTGTTACGTTCAGTAGTTTGCCATTGTTTTCTGAACGACCGGCCCCTATACCTTTTTCGAAGAAACCAGCACCGCCGTGTTTCGAACCCGGGTATACGGGCTCACAAACCGCGTTCGCAAGCCCTTTAGCCACAGAGACCGGTACAACAAATGCACACACCAAAAGGCAACTAGGATAGTGTACAAAGAAATGACAAGCATCTACCAAGACACCTAAAAGTATACTTAGACAATGATATTTATTGAAATAACCTATGTCAGATATAAACTGACTAGTTACTAAGAAATAATTCTCCTAGTGAAATCTAGCAACATAAGAATCATACATATGACTACAAACATTGAGCTGGCTGCCTACCTGTTCTGAAGTCAGACTTAATCTAAAGGGAAAAGGTCTAGCATGGGGTTTTTATACCTAGCCTAGCAGTAGACACTTATCTCCCAGGAATTCCATTCATAAATTCTTCTTATCTCCCCCTGACGGTAATTGCAATTATCACTGCAACCTGGCCATCCCACCTTGCTCCTCTCTGTCTGGTACAAAGTCTACAGGCCCAGTGTTAATTGCCTTATCAGATCTGTTTTCACACATTCCTGAGTCTGCCAGTCAGAGTGGACGGGGCTTGTTTACAGCCATGGGGCTATTATCTTCCCCTGTGTCAATGTTGTTCACACCTGGGTGATTTCTTACCTCTGCTTATCAGGTGTCATGCCTGGTCGGTTTTAATTACACTGTCCATTTTACTTGCCCTCTGCAAGGTTACATCATAGCTAGAGGCTTTTTGTGAATAATCTTACCTCACGACTAGATAGCCGTGGAGTAGCGTGATTAATTCATTCTTTCTCAATTTGGCCTCTCAAATTTGGAGACCGAGAAAAATATTCTGGGATGTTAAGGCGGCATTTCACGACAGAGCTTCCCCCTTAAAAAAAGTTTCTGCCAGAAATCTTTTTTCAACGCACGCCATACATCCCAGAATAATGCCTAAGCCCTCTCCGTTCTGTATCTGCCTAAAGGTTTCCAATATTCCTTGTGGCAGTGGGTTGTCCTGCATCTGCCTAAAGACGTCCCATTTCCATACTCCAAGGATACTCTGGATAGGTCCTTGTACCTGGTTTTCGGCCTGGATTCCATGCAATAGCTTGGTAAAATCAGGTAATTGTCAGGAGGTTGTAATTTTATCCCTCTGGGAAAGATCACAATTAACGGGTTTCGTCTACGCCTGTGGGCGACTGTCTTAGTCCACTCCCTCGCGTGATTTAATCCTTTCAGCCGAGGATGTCCCCGCAGTGAAGTCTCGCATAAGCTGGCCACAGCAAAGCTTGTCTCCTTGATTTTCCTCCATCCGTTATAGATCCTTAACAGATCCATCAATAGCTTCCTTTCGAAAGGAATAATGTTACACACCATGGTCCCATGATATAAATTCAACTGGCGCTTTCCTCCTTCAAAGTCGGGAGTAACAATCGTCCCTCCTCGGTGTCGCGGTTTCTTCCCCTGATAATCAGTTAATGGGCTGAGTTTCTCTGCATTAGACTTTCTTGTACAAACAGTGCTAGAAATTGGAAATTTAGTGTGCCAAGTTGTCCTGCCTTGAGAAATAACATAGTTACTCCAGCGCGATAAAGTGGTGTTACTTTTGAATAAAGTATCCACAAATAGCTGATCTACTCCTATCAAATCGACCTGACTGAAGGGTAGATTTAGTCCTAAGAGTGTTGATTCCAACCCACTCTTGACTTCTGTTACTTCAGGTCCCTGTTTCTGGAATTCCCTGATAACTTCAGTTAATGAGATGATAGGCGTTTCTTCCTCGATCTTGTGCAAAGAATTTTCTTCTTTAGCAACTACAGACGATGTTGTCTGCACAATATCAGAGTCCATATTCTGGCTCATGACAATTCCCTGTGTTTCCTGAGTCTCCGAACTGGTATACTGTGAGATAACAACTGGAAATGTTTCCTGGTCTGGATGTTCCTCTCTGGTCGTGCTTTCATGGGCTAAGTCCAGTTGAGGTAAATCCTGTGGTGGGCTGTCTAAGCAATCCATCACAATATGTAAATGATTTGAACTGAGATCTAGTGTCTTGTCCTGAGCTGCAGCCTCAAAGATCACAAGGGGTTCCGGGTCGTCCTTCATCCCACTGTCAGTCAAATTTAATCCCACTTCTTCCTCGTCTGGGCTGAAGGGAATAATAAGGTCGATTACCTCTCCATCTTCGACCTCTTTATAAGATGTCCTCAGGTCCTCTTCTTCTTGAGTTTCACCCCTCGTTGAAGTAAAATGAGATTCCTGGGAGTCTTGTACTGACGGACCAGTTAAACCACATATCTTGTGGTACGAACAGTTGTTATCTGGGTAACTGTTAGTAGGCAAATTATCTGAACTGATAGCTGATGCTTCTTCCTGCGTTGCAGTAATGAAATTCACCTGGGATTCCGTTTCTTCCTTCCTCCCTGTTTCAGTCAGATGTAATTCCACTTCATGATTCTGTGAACAGAAGGGAATGTGAGAATCGGCTAGGTCTCTGCCTGCGACCTCATTAAAGGTTGTCTTCAGTTCCTCTTTCTCTCGAGATTCATTTCTCGTAGCAGTCAAATGGTTTTCCTGAAGGTCCTCTACTGTCAAACGACTATTGCCGTGGTGCAAACAGTTATCACGTTTGTGACTGTTTGAAATGCCCTTGGCACGTTTTTTCTTCCCTCTTTTCCGTTTAGGACTGGGTCGAATGAGAACCTGTAGTTCCCGGTCCACTACCTCTGATTCTGCGGTGGATGGCAAAGATGTCCCTTCCTTTCTGGTTGGGTGAGCATCCATATCTCCTACCTTATGTTCCGCTAGAAAGGTTAGCTTCTCCGCATTGACTACTTCCATATGCGTTTTCTCCATCTTTACTCCTTCAATTTTGCTACGCTCTTGTGCTCCAAAGAACTCATCATTTTCTTTAAACATAATTTCTTCTTCTTGGTCCCACCATTCTAACTCTGCTATGATATATGTTTCTAGTTGCTCCCCCTTTAAGCCTTCTCTTTTGCCCCATCCTCTCGCGGTCTCTGAGAAATCTGCGCGCGCCTTCATATCCTCTTCGAGATCCCGGTAAAGCAAGACCATAATTGCTAATGACTATATTCAGGTAAGCTCCTATGTTTATATCAAAAATCAAATCTAAGCTAGAAAGACAAGAATGAACCAATGACAGCAGAACCTAAACCAATATGTAGAGTTTAGCCTCAGCAGTGAAAGACAACTGAAAGTAATATTCAAGTAGTATCTGGCGACCGCAGTGAAGTAAGTGTGAGAGATATACTACACAGTAATCAATAGTAATATTTACCTAAATAAACATTAAAATGCACTGCATACATGTCAAACTTAACATGGCATATATTAGCATAAAATGCAAATCAGTCAAGCAGTTAAATCATCAAACACATCAATGTAAATATGATTAAAGTGATCAGTTATCATTAAATGATGAATGATACACTAAATGATAAGAATTAAAATACTTATCAATAAATGATATATGAGGTAGTTCTCATAAGTTCTTATCTGTTATACACTTTTGAAAAGTTATATCTAAACTCTGTACCTTCCTCAACTAAAATTAGCTAAATCTGATGATAGTTTATTTTGATGACTGAAGATTACAAGAGGTAACTTTTAAAAATCACATGTCTAGGGTCTAGTACCGGAGTCTATTGAAAGCGAGAAGTCCGAATTCAAATTCCAGACGAGAAGCCCAATCAGTCAGAAGTCGGGGTGCCCTACCGGCTAGATGAAAGTATTATTCACTGGCGAGCAACCCCAAATAGTCAGAAACTGACTAGGGACAAAATCTATATGGCTGAACTACAGATTAAGCCCATGAATATCCAACGTACAGCTCCAAGTGGCTCGTTACAAAATTGAAATGAACTGTGCTGAATATTCGCCAAGGAATAGGAAAGAGAATGTTAGCTAGGATAGATTTTTAAGTCTGAAATACAGTTTAAGGACAACTATCCTAGTACAGGTTTTTCTCCCTGACTGCTCCTCTCCTTGGTGTGTAAGTGAACCCCCACCAATGTACACACACAACACGTATGCACAATTGGAAAAAAATATAATGACAGAACTATGAGTTACAATACTACAACATTTATTTACTAATCATAAAAATAGACATATGATGGTTTGTACGATGATGATGATGAAATCATATAACATATGGTTATTGATGACAAACATTACGTAACTTATGTTACTTGATCTATCTGGATCTGTGGTCCAGATCCCCACTCTCCAGTAGACTCAAAACAGAAACAGCTTGCCGGTATTCTGACTCCTGCCAGTCCTAGCTCTACCTAGTCTTCACTCGTTCTTGAGTTCTGTAACATGGGTGCTCCTTGTGAGAGCTTGAAAGAAAGTCGAGAATGTGTTATATCTAATTCTACATCAGCGCAATCCTAATTAAAACATATCATAACACAAACATATACAATGACCAGTCTGGCCAAGTTTATCTTCCAGCTCTACTGTGTTCACCATCCTCCTTCTCCTTACTGTCTTTAGTCTGGGATGGGCTTTTCAATTGTCTCACACGCCTGTAATGATTACATTTCTGCCGCCCATGTCCATGTCGCTCATACAGAAATTCTGTGTCGTACAGCCGCTCCGTCCAAAGTTGGTTTAGCAGCTCACAGGATCGGTAAAGGTATTATAATAATGCCGGGTCATCCGGGCTTACAAGCCGTGACCAGTAGCTGTGCCAGGTCCCCATGCATTACCGTGAACGCACGCCCACAATACACTGAGAAAGGTTAGCACCATATACCCTATACCAATTGTGGGTAATGTCTGTACAATTACACCTCTGCTTCCAACACAATCGTTGGCCAATGTGCCAATGAGAACACAATAGCACACCACCAATTTATTCTTAGTGAGTTACCATATAACAAATTACATCATATAAATCTAAGGTATACGAATACAAAATGGCATATAAGGCTATTCTTTCTTACATTGTACAATGCAAAAAAAAAGTAAGTAATATCCTTATCTACAACCAGCCGGGAACCATAGTTTCCGTATACGCTACAGAACATATACACAAATTATGCATATGACAATTCAACTATATCAACCTCCGATATACATACATTATATTACTTCAAGATAGACATATAATGATACTCAACATAATAGCATAAGGCATTATTAATGAGTAATAATATTGTATACCTACAAAATGAGATATATAACAAGTCTAATTGAAGTGACCACACAGACCCGCCATATTTGCTGATCTGCCCGGTTTAATCACCACTTAGTTACTGCTGTTGTAAGAATTAAATAAATAGTCAGTTGACTATATTCTGTACAACAAATGCACACACCAAAAGGCAACTAGGATAGTGTATAAAGAAATGACAAGCATCTACCAAGACACCTAAAAGTATACTTAGACAATGATATTTATTGAAATAACCTATGTCAGATATAAACTGACTAGTTACTAAGAAATAATTCTCCTAGTGAAATCTAGCAAAATAAGAATCATACAAATGACTACAAACATTGAGCTGGCTGCCTACCTGTTCTGAAGTCAGACTTAATCTAAAGGGAAAAGGTCTAGCATGGGGTTTTTATACCTAGCCTAGCAGTAGACACTTATCTCCCAGGAATTCCATTCATAAATTCTTCTTATCTCCCCCTGACGGTAATTGCAATTATCACTGCAACCTGGCCATCCCAGGTTGCTCCTCTCTGTCTGGTACAAAGTCTACAGGCCCAATGTTAATTGCCTTATCAGATCTGTTTTCACACCTTCCTGAGTCTGCCAGTCAGAGTGGACGGGGCTTGTTTTCAGCCCTGGGGCTATTATCTTCCCCTGTGTCAATGTTGTTCACACCTGGGTGATTTCCTACCTCTGCTTATCAGGTGTCATGCCTGGTCGGTTTTAGTTACACTGTCCATTTTACTTGCCATCTGCAAGGTTACATCATAGCTAGAGGCTTTTTGTGAATAATCTTACCTCACGACTAGATAGCCGTGGAGTAGCGTGATTAATTCATTCTTTCTCAATTTGGCCTCTCAAATTTGGAAACCGAGAAAAATATTCTGGGATGTTAAGGCGGCATTTCACGATAGAGCTTCCCCCTTAAAAAAAGTTTCTACCAGAAATCTTTTTTCAACGCACGCCATACATCCCAGAATAATGCCTAAGCCCTCTCCGTTCTGTATCTGCCTAAAGGTTTCCAATATTCCTTGTGGCAGTGGGTTGTCCTGCATCTGCCTAAAGACGTCCCATTTCCATACTCCAAGGATACTCTGGATAGGTCCTTTTACCTGGTTTTCAGTCTGGATTCCATGCAATAGCTTGGTAAAATCCGGTAATTGTCAGGAGGTTGTAATTTTATCCCTCTGGGAAAGATCACAATCAACGGGATTCGTCTACGCCTGTGGGCGACTGTCTTAGTCCACTCCCTCGCGTGATTTAATCCTTTCAGCCGAGGATGTCCCCGCAGTGAAGTCTCGCATAAGCTGGCCACAGCAAAGCTTGTCTCCGTGATTTTCCTCCATCCGTTATAGATCCTTAACAGATCCATCAATAGCTTCCTTTCGAAAGGAATAATGTTACACATCATGGTCCCATGATATAAATTCAACTGGCGCTTTCCTCCTTCAAAGTCGGGAGTAACAATCGTCCCTCCTCGGTGTCGCGGTTTCTTACCCTGATAATCAGTTAATGGGCTGAGTTTCTCTGCATTAGAGTTTCTTGTACAAACAGTGCTAGAAATTGGAAATTTAGTGTGCCAAGTTGTCCTGCCTTGAGAAATAACATAGTTACTCCAGCGCGATAAAGTGGTGTTACTTTTGAATAAAGTATCCACAAATAGCTGATCTACTCCTATCAAATCGACCTGACTGAAGGGTAGATTTAGTCCTAAGAGTGTTGATTCCAACCCACTCTTGACTTCTGTTACTTCAGGTCCCTGTTTCTGGAATTCCCTGATAACTTCAGGTAATGAGATGATACGCGTTTCTTCCTCCATCTTGTGCAAAGAATTTTCTTCTTTAGCAACTACAGACAATGTTGTCTGCACAATATCATAGTCCATATTCTGGCTCATGACAATTCCCTGTGTTTCCTGAGTCTCCGAACTGGTATACTGTGAAATAACAACTGGAAATGTTTCCTGGTCTGGATGTTCCTCTCTGGTCGTGCTTTCATGGGCTAAGTCCAGTTGAGGTAAATCCTGTGGTAGGCTGTCTAAGCAATCCATCACAATATGTAAATGATTTGAACTGAGATCTAGTGTCTCCTGAGCTGCAGCCTCAAAGATCACAAGGGGTTCCGGGTCGTCCTTCATCCCACTGTCAGTCAAATTTAATCCCACTTCTTTCCTCGTCTGGGCTGAAGGGAATAATAAGGTCGATTACCTCTCCATCTTCGACCTCTTTATAAGATGTCCTCAGGTCCTCTTCTTCTTGAGTTTCACCCCTCGTTGAAGTAAAATGAGATTCCTGGGAGTCTTGTACTGACGGACCAGTTAAACCACATATCTTGTGGTACGAACAGTTGTTATCTGGGTAACTGTTAGTAGGCAAATTATCTGAACTGATAGCTGATGCTTCTTCCTGCGTTGCAGTAATGAAATTCACCTGGGATTCCGTTTCTTCCTTCCTCCCTATTTCAGTCAGATGTAATTCCACTTCATGATTCTGTGAACCGAAGGGAATGTGAGAATCGGCTAGGTCTCTGCCTGCGACCTCATTAAAGGTTGTCTTCAGTTCCTCTTTCTCTCGAGATTCATTTCTCGTAGCAGTCAAATGGTTTTCCTGAAGGTCCTCTACTGTCAAACGACTATTGCCGTGGTGCAAACAGTTATCACGTTTGTGACTGTTTGAAATGCCTTTGGCACGTTTTTTCTTCCCTCTTTTCCGTTTAGGACTGGGTCGAATGAGAACCTGTAGTTCCCGGTCCACTACCTCTGATTCTGCGGTGGGTGGCAAAGATGTCCCTTCCTTTCTGGTTGGGTGAGCATCCATATCTCCTACCTTATGTTCTGCTAGAAAGGTTAGCTTCTCCGCATTGACTGCTTCCATATGCGTTTTCTCCCTCTTTACTCCTTCAGTTTTGCTACGCTCTTGTGCTCCAAAGAACTCATCATTTTCTTTAAACATAATTTCTTCTTCTTGGTCCCACCATTCTAACTATGCTATGATATATGTTTCTAGTTGCTCCCCCTTTAAGACTTCTCTTTTGCCCCATCCTCTCGCGGTCTCTGAGAAATCTGCGCGAGCCTTCATATCCTCTTCGAGATCCCGGTAAAGCAAGACCATAATTGCTAATGACTATATTTAGGTAAGCTCCTATGTTTATATCAAAAATCAGATCTAAGCTAGAAAGACAAGAATAACCAATGACAGCAGAACCTAAACCAATGTGTAGAGTTTAGCCTCAGCAGTGAAAGACAACTGAAAGTAATATTCAAGTAGTATCTGGCGACCGCAGTGAAGTAAGTGTGAGAGATATACTACACAGTAATCAATAGTAATATTTACCTAAATAAACATTAAAATGCACTGCATACATGTCAAACTTAACATGGCATATATTAGCATAAAATGCAAATCAGTCAAGCAGTTAAATCATCAAACACATCAATGTAAATATGATTAAAGTGATCAGTTATCATTAAATGATGAATGATACACTAAATGATAAGAATTAAAATACTTATCAATAAATGATATATGAGGTAGTTCTCATAAGTTCTTATCTGTTATACACTTTTGAAAAGTTATATCTATACTCTGTACCTTCCTCAACTAAAATTAGCTAAATCTGATGATAGTCTATTTTGATGACTGAAGACTACAAGTGTTAACTTTTAAAAGTCACATGTCTAGGTTCTAGTACCGGAGTCTATTGAAAGCGAGAAGTCCGACTTCAAATTCCAGACGAGAAGCCCAATCTGTCAGAAGTCGGGGTGCCCTACCGGCTAGATGAAAGTATTATTCACTGGCGAGCAACCCCAAATAGTCAGAAACTGACTAGGGACAAAATCTATATGGCTGAACTACATATTAAGCCCATGAATATCCAACGTACAGCTCCAAGTGGCTCGTTACAAAATTGAAATGAACTGTGCTGAATATTCGCCAAGGAATAGGAAAGAGAATGTTAGCTAGGATAGATTTTTAAGTCTGAAATACAGTTTAAGGACAACTATCCTAGTACAGGTTTTTCTCCCTGACTGCTCCTCTCCTTGGTGTGTAAGTGAACCCCCACCAATGTACACACACAACACGTTAGTTAGTTAGTTAGTTAGTTAGTCGACAGATCATCCTCGTTGCACATCGAACCATTCAGTCCATAAGTGCTCGGATCCCCTCCTCAGCAAATCCCGCAGCGTGTAGCGGCTAACGACGCCAGTTCTGTGTTGGTTTATCAATCTTCTTTGGCTTCCTGCGTAGTGTTCTTGTTTGGCCACCCCTCTTTTAATTTGCTGCTCCCGCAGTCTGGCCATTGTTGTAGATTCACAGTCATCACTTGGTTCTTGCAAAAGTCTCACTTCTCGTAGAGCATTCAGAATGTCAGCCTGGTCCATGGCGCGTCCGCCCTCCACAGTAGCCTCACCTGCGAGCTTGTCAGCCCGCTCATTTCCTTGTACTCCCGCATGACCTGGCACGAAGATGAAACTAATCTTTGCCAGCCGAGACCGCTTCAGAGGCAGCAACCACTCTCTTCGGATCGACCCCTCCTCTATCCTCTTGATCATGTTCATTGAGTCGCTAAGGAAACAAGCCCTAGTGAATGTCTGTGTCTCGACCCATGTTATTGCTTTACTTACTGCCATGACTTCCATGGTCAGGCTACTTGTGGTTTCAGTGAAAGCACCAGAGTCCTCCTTCACAATTCTCCCTCCGGCCCGAGCTGTAAAGGCCCATGAGCTTCTCACATGTCGGACGACCGACCCATCTGTGTAGATGACCGCGTCACCGTCTAGCGAATTCTCGAAAATCAACGCTTGTACTTCAGCCTCAACAGCAGCCGGATTTTCTTGTCTGCATTTTCTATCTAGCTGGATGCAAACTGAAAAGGATGTGCAGAAGTCTGTTGGCACTTGCACCCACTCCTCGCCAGGTTCTAAGTCCTCAAGTGAACACACCTGTTGAAGAATGTCTTCGGCTTGACCCAGCCACGACCGTCCTTTTTTTAACCTGCTGCCCTTCTCCTTCCTAATTTCGCTATGCAGTGGATGTTGTGTGTTTGCGTTAATTTTTGAGGTAGGCGCGTGCCCTGCAAACTTGTATTCTCTCTTCAATGGTTGGAAAATCAAGAAGGTAGCGCATCGCCCTGCATGCTGTATCTCTTGTACATCCAAGAATAATGCGCATTGCTTCATTCTGTATCCTTTCCATCCTTTCTATCTGCGTATGGCTGAGAGTCAGGATTGCCATTGCATACTCCAAAACAGACATGACCAGCCCCTCGTACAGAAGACATAGATGGCGCTGCTCACAGTTTGCTGCCGCCATCACCCGCATCGCTGCCAAACCCCGCTTGGCCTTTGTTATCACCTGGTCTATGTGCACATTATAAGCAAGGCTTCGATCAAACCGTATTCCCAGGTAATTCATTGCCTGCGTTCTTTCCACCGTCTCTGAACACAGCATTACAGTTGGTGTTGGATTGTTGACAATATGATTATTCAACGAGAACCAAGTCACTGTTGCCTTTGTTGGGTTGACCATTGCCCCAGCTTCATCACACCAAGTACTTATGCGATTGAGTTCGTTTTGTAGTTCCACAGCAACCTCCTCTCTATCCTTACCCTGACGATACACTAAAACATCATCGGCATACGACAATGTCCTGCCAGGTCCAGTGATCTGCTCACTGGTGATTCTCACTGTGTAGGCGTTGAACAGTACCGGAGATAATGGCGATCCCTGTGGTAGGCCAGGATATATTGTTGTTGGTTCCGAAGTCCAACTGCCACATCTAAAAACTACTTTCCGTTGGTAGAGGGCTGCAGCGATCCAACTAAGGAGGAATGGACTTACGTTTAGTTCAAGAAGCTGAAACATTAAAAAATCCGAGTGGTACTCTGTTGTATGCGACCTCAAGATCAATCGCTGCAGCAACGGTTTCAGTGCCTGCGTGGAAACCTTCATAGACATCCTGGGCAAAGACTGCTGCATTGGTCCAGGTTTCTCTTTTTGGACGGTACCCACCCAGGGTAGGTGGGAAAACACCTTGCCTCTCTAGTTGGCTTGATATTTTCCTGGCAATTACCTTCTCCAGCAGCTTGCCTATTGTATTCTGCATTGTTATAATTCGATATCCCTGAATTTTTTTGTGGTCTTTGTCAGGCTTCGGCAAGGGAATCAGATAGCTGTGTAACCATTCCTCCTTGATGCTAGCAGTCCCTATACTGTTGTTGTACATGTCTGCTAATTTCTCTAGCTCATTGTCGGTACACCTATTTATGTCGTCGTATCTTATGCCATCAGGACCTGGAGCACTGTTTTTTGATCGTCGAAGCACAGCCCTGATTTCTTTCACTGTCACTGTGTCTTCACGTATGCACAATTGGAAAAAAAATATAATGACAGAACTATGAGTTACAATACTACAACATTTATTTACTAATCATAAAAATAGACATATGATGGTTTGTACGATGATGATGATGAAATCATATAACATATGGTTATTGATGACAAACATTACGTAACTTATGTTACTTGATCTATCTGGATCTGTGGTCCAGATCCCCACTCTCCAGTAGACTCAAAACAGAAACAGCTTGCCGGTATTCTGACTCCTGCCAGTCCTAGCTCTACCTAGTCTTCACTCGTTCTTGAGTTCTGTAACATGGGTGCTCCTTGCGAGAGCTTGAAAGAAAGTCGAGAATGTGTTATATCTAATTCTACATCAGCGCAATCCTAATTAAAACATATCATAACACAAACATATACAATGACCAGTATGGCCAAGTTTATCTTCCAGCTCTACTGTGTTCACCATCCTCCTTCTCCCTACTGTCTTTAGTCTGGGACGGGCTTTTCAATTGTCTCACACGCCTGTAATGATTACATTTCTGCCGCCCATGTCCATGTCGCTCATACAGAAATTCTGTGTCGTACAGCCGCTCCGTCCAAAGTTGGTTTAGCAGCTCACAGGATCGGTAAAGGTATTATAATAATGCCGGGTCATCCGGGCTTACAAGCCGTGACCAGTAGCTGTGCCAGGTCCCCATGCATTACCGTGAACGCACGCCCACAATACACTGAGAAAGTTTAGCACCATATACCCTATACCAATTGTGGGTAATGTCTGTACAATTACACCTCTGCTTCCAACACAATCGTTGGCCAATGTGCCAATGAGAACACAATAGCACACCATCAATTTATTCTTAGTGAGTTACCATATAACAAATCACATCAAATAAATCTAAGGTATACGAATATAAAATGGCATATAAGGCTATTCTTTCTTACATTGTATAATGCAAAAAAAGTAAGTAATATCCTTATCTACAACCAACCGGAAACCATAGTTTCCGTATACGCTACAGAACATATACACAAATTATGCATATGACAATTCAACTATATCAACCTCCGATATACATACATTATATTGCTTCAAGATAGACATATAATGATACTCAACATAATAGCATAAGGCATTATTAATGAGTAATAATATTGTATACCTACAAAATGAGATATATAACAAGTCTAATTGAAGTGACCACACAGACCCGCCATATTTGCTGATCTGCCCGGTTTAATCACCACTTAGTTACTGCTGTTGTAAGAATTAAATAAATAGTCAGTTGACTATATTCTGTACAACAAATGCACACACCAAAAGGCAACTAGGATAGTGTATAAAGAAATGACAAGCATCTACCAAGACACCTAAAAGTATACTTAGACAATGATATTTATTGAAATAACCTATGTCAGATATAAACTGACTAGTTACTAAGAAATAATTCTCCTAGTGAAATCTAGCAACATAAGAATCATACATATGACTACAAACATTGAGCTGGCTGCCTACCTGTTCTGAAGTCAGACTTAATCTAAAGGGAAAAGGTCTAGCATGGGGTTTTATACCTAGCCTAGCAGTAGACACTTATCTCCCAGGAATTCCATTCATAAATTCTTCTTATCTCCCCCTGACGGTAATTGCAATATCACTGCAACCTGGCCATCACACCTTGCTCCTCTCTGTCTGGTACAAAGTCTACAGGCCCAATGTTAATTGCCTTATCAGATCTGTTTTCACACATTCCTGAGTCTGCCAGTCAGAGTGGACGGGGCTTGTTTACAGCCCTGGGGCTATTATCTTCCCCTGTGTCAATGTTGTTCACACCTGGGCGATTTCCTACCTCTGCTTATCAGGTGTCATGCCTGGTCGGTTTTAATTACACTGTCCATTTTACTTGCCATCTGCAAGCTTACATCATGGCTAGAGGCTTTTTGTGAATAATCTTACCTCACGACTAGATAGCCGTGGAGTAGCGTGATTAATTCATTCTTTCTCAATTTGGCCTCTCAAATTTGGAGACCGAGAAAAATATTCTGGGATGTTAAGGCGGCATTTCACGACAGCAGTCAACACCAGCATTTTTTAACTGCTGTTGATGTCTTGGAAAGTTATACGTTCAGTAGTTTGCCATTGCTTTTTGAACGACCGGCTCACATACATTTCCGTAAGAAACCAGCGCCACTTAATCTGCCGCCAAATCTAACGCATATGTGTTTAAAACCTGTATGTTTGATTGTTTTTGTTTCCACGAGATGTGACATATTCTTCTGTATATCGGTATCTCCAGGGCCTCTGTTCGACGTTCTGGTTACGTGTTCATTGTCCTGGCTTCTGTGTCATAGAGAATGTTGAATGTACACTATTTTGTTTATAAATGCTCGTTGTTAATCTCTCTAGATGTTAATATTGATTACATGTTGTTAACAACATCTTTGGCCATTCCTATTCGCTTTCTGATATGTGCTTCACGTCTGTCATCATATGTTATTACATGTCTACTATAGGAGAAAATTGTTACTTGTTATAGTATCTCCCCATTTACTGTGATGTTCATTGATGGCCTATCCTTTCAACTATTAATTATTATAGGTTTTGCTTTTGGATGTTAATGTCTAAGTCACATTCTGCACTATACCTGTTCACCTGATCCACTAGGTTTCACTGGAGAATTGTGATCACATAAAATATCTCAGTTGTTGAAGAACTATGCTCACACATAAAATCACATATCAGGAAGCAGGCTTGGGGGGTTTGCATATCCATTTTTTAACAGGACATCGCATCAACACCAGCATTATATGCTGTTGTCAATGTCTTGGCAAATTTACGTTCAGTAGTTTGAAATCGCTTTCTGAACGACCGGCACCCATAATACCAGTTCGTAACCAACGCAAAGCTGTCTGCTGTACAAATCGCGCACAGTATGTTTCAAACACAGGTATAAGGGATTACGAATCACGTCCGTAACACCTTCCCCGCGGAGACGGTATCACGCACATGCGATTGTGAAAATCAACGTAAAGCGATCTGCTCCTAAATTTCCTGCTGCTGACTTCGTGCTGGGTATGTCCTGATTATGAAACTGCGTTCACTAACCCTAAACTACCCACCGACTTCCTGCCATGTTAGCTAGTTGCATAACCTTTGCAGGACGTAGCAGTCAACGCCATAATTTTTTGTTGTTGGTTGTTTGTGATTTCTTGGCAAGTTTACGTTAAGTAGTTTGCCATTGCTTTATGAACGACCAGCACTCATACCACTGTAGAGAAACCAACGCAAGGCTGTCTGCTTCCAAATCACTTGCATTCGTAACCCCCTCGCCACATACCAATAGATAATTACCTTTACAAGGAGAATTCATTATTTCTCCATAGCAAACCGCAGTAGACAATTTATCTTCATCTAGCATGTCTTGTGCGCTGAAACACATTACATGGGGATGTGGTTTCCGAGGAAAATGTAAAGAATACCATGGACAGAAAGAAAAACCAATGAGCAAGTCCTACAAGAAAAACACCAGAACCGTAAACTGATTAGAGAAATTAGACATAGGCAGTCAACATCTTTGGACACGTTATAAAAAGAAATAAATTGGAGAACTTGGTGACAACTGGCAAGTTTGAGGGGAAAAGAACAACGGGATCTAGACAGCTTGGCTATATGGCAAGGTCAAGAGGAGAAGACTGAGCTAATCCACGACTCTAGTGTTCGTGCGAGACGGCGAAACATGACAGCCCACGCTTATCGTCACGGCACGTGATGATGATGATGATGATGAGATCCTTTGAAGAACGTCGCGGTCATGAAGGCCGCCATAAATATTCGTGATCGTTCACCAGTTCCTATTTCCAAATGAATCTTCATGCCTAGGGTATCTTTACTGTCATGTCCTCCTTGATGGACACGTTATGAGAAGAACTAAACTGGAGACCTTGGTGACAACTGGCAAGGTCGAGGGGAAGAGAACAAGGGGGGGGGGAGAGAGAACAAGGGGAGGTAGAAGTAAATACCTGGACGGCTTGGCCACGAGGTATGGTCGAGACAAGAACACTGATCTGATCCACGACTCTGGTGATCGAGTGAGATGGCAAAACCTGACCACCGATGCTTACCAGCATGGCACACGATGATGCTGATGATGCCATAATTGCACAATGCTACAGATACAAGGCAAACTCATACAATTCATACAGGCACAACAGTCAACAGGCAATGAGCGGAACGTCCCAGGACATGGCCAGTTTCAGACACAGAGAGAAAGTTTATGCATGCTACAGAGGAATGGCACCTTGTGGAAGGTATTCAGCACAGACACGACTACCGCAGACTTCCAGCTGGTCTCTAAACTTTGGGACTTTGACTACAGCATCAAAGGATGTGTGCTGTATGGACAAACAGTCTTCATATTAAAATCATGAAAAGTTCAGGGCAGCGTTGACGTTACTTCTGGTAATTTCTACAAACATTCAGATAGTAAGTATCAACAGTGAAATATAATGTTTACCTATGATTCTAGAGCAGTGAATCTTGGAATGTAAATGAACAAATTAAATAGAAATTAGAAGCAACAGAGATGTGGTTCCTGAGACGAATGTTGCGAATTCCCTGGACTGCCTGATACAGGCTAATGAAACTAGAACATTATATACAACAATAATGAAGAGACAAACATCTTTCTTTGGTCATTTGATGAGAAGAGGGGTATTGGAGAACATCGTGACAACTGGAAAGATCGAGGGGAAGAGAGGCAGACCAAGAGAAATGATGCTTGATGGATTGAGACGATGGCATGGAGGAATACCATCAGCAGAGTTGATCCAAAACACCAACGACCGATATCTGTGGAGATCCATGAACGCCTACTCCAGCTGGCAGGACACTTAATGATGATGATTCTAGATAAATAATATCAGTTTAGTTTATCAATTACTGTCTTTATAATGTTACTTTGGTGTGATAAGTTGTCCAACCTTTTGACGATTCTACCGCAGTGATTTATTAGAACTGTTTATACTGGAATTCAGTTTTCACAAAGCGGCGATGTAAGAGGAGCGGTTTTCCGAGAGGAGTGGCTGGCCGAGTAGCTAGAATGCCGGATTCTCATTCGGGAGACTCGTTTTCGAATCCTCGTTAAGGTGTGGAATTTTTTACTGTAGGGGACAAAAAGAAAACTCTAACCTGGACAGTTCGTGGCGACTGCACTCGCCAGGCTGCCTTAATTCCTCAGGCTCAAGACCCCCCCCCCCCCCCCCCCCACCCACCCCGTGTCATACACATATTGGCAGTAGATGACCGTTGGGCAGTCGCGATGATCGGGAATTCGTGGTAAAGATCACGTGACCCGGCAAAAATTTTGGCCTGTGTCCGAAATTTGGCCAAATTCCGACTGTGGTCGATTTTGTTTGTGTTTTTAAATTCCGAAAACAGTGTGATATTTTCTGGGTATAAATTGGCCAGTACTGTGAAGCCATGCTTGTAGTTTCAAGCACATGTGCTCTGAAGGCTAATTTCAAGTAATTTGTTGGTGACTATAATCATTCAATAATTGCTGTGTGTTTTTTAAGTATTGGGGTAAGTCCACGTATGTCACAGGTTGTTGCTAAACTCATTATTAGATTAATATTTCTTACACCCAACTTTATGTGTTCATAATTTGGAAGGTGATTTCATAATTTCCTTCTTTATTTCCCATTTTAATTGCTGCTGTTTGGTTCCAGTAAATATTTTTTTTTAATTATTCTGAGATCTTTCCCATCAATGTTAATATCTTCCTACATTTTAATAATATTAATAAGTTCATCATGTTTTACTTTATCAAATGCCTTAGTATAATCTATGAAGCACAAATATATGGCTTTCTTTGTCTCTAATGATCTTTCTAATAGTAATAGTGTTCGTAATGTGCATATTGCATTGCTTGTACCTTTTCCTTCCACAAATCCATAGTCCAGTGGTTCTCAACCTTTTTTGGCCCGTGCCCCCCTTCACCATATTTTCAGAACGTCATTCCCCCCTTCCTATCAAGAATTTGGCCCGTATCTCCCTTCACCGTAGTTTCAGAATGTCATTCCCCCCCCCCCCCCCCTTTCATATTTCCTATCTATAAATCCCCCACCCCTACACAGTATACGTAAAAATGGAATGTAAATTTAATAGCATATACTAAAACAAGTCTAGACATCCACATAAAACATGATTTGTGGGTCTGCTTACTTTATAAAATGAATTTTAGAAGGATGAGACGTACATAACTGTAAAGTATGAACTTTTAATACTTCTTCATCTTAAACACACGCTCTTTCCTTGTCCTGTTGTGTTCTTTAAATAGAGACTCCAGCTGATATTCTTATGCAGTTTTTTGCAGAGCGGTCGGTCTCATCGCTGAAAGGTATCTCGATCCCTCACCATTTCTCCCGCCGCATGCACCCTCATATCCAAGGTGTCTGACATGCCCTGTTTCTATCTTCGTTCCAATTTATCCCTGCCTCTTCTCCCAGAAACGTGCCCTGTAACACTGATCATTGAGTTGAGCTAAGAACTGTCATCACTGCACTCAGGACATTCCCATACACGCTCCGTCCCCTCGTTGAATGCCAGCCAAGAGCCATACTATTAATCGCTCCCATCGCTATCTGATTGAAAGTTCTCCTAGTCTTCCCTCTCAGTTTTGAGATTCTACCAGAACCCATGCCAATCCCTCGCAACCTCGACCTTCCCACATATGAGTTCTCAAACCTTCTCCCCACCTTCTCCACCTGGTCCCACAGGCGTACGACCACCTCTCTCTTGTCCATAGGTAATCTACCACCAAGAGGTGCATTCCCAATTCCCTGCTAGCCAATCAGCCTGTTCATTCCTCCACACCTCCGCATGGCCAGGGCAGAAAATCCATACAATTCTCAGTTTGTGACCTCTGAGCGAGGTAAGCCATTTCACATGAAACATTCCCTTCTCCACCTTACTAAGCATACTCCTTGTGCCCGTAATGAAGACAATGTGTTGCAGTGGTCTCTTTTACCATCAGAATGCCACTGTGACTGCTTCTCCCTCCACTCTCATGCTGGAGGTTGTAGTCTCATATGCCAGACTCCTCTTTTTTAAGAATCATCTATCAGCCTTCACAATGAAACCCCAACCACTCTGTTTCTAACCACTGACCCATCTGTATAGATCACTATGTCACCTTGATGTGTGTTACTCTGGATCAGTTGTTGCACCTCAAACTCTGTGCAGCCCGCTGCCTATACTCTGCACGACCAAGTGTGACTATTAAATTGCACCAATCCGTCATGTCTGCTGATACTTCAACACACTCTTTTTCATGATTAATGGTCTCTACATCACACACTTGACGTGTAGATATTTCCACCTGTGCCATCTAAGACTTGCCCCTTCTTAGTCTATAAACAGTTTTTGGGCGTGGCCTTATGCCAAATTTGCGCTGCCTCCATTATCTCATTGTTATCCACAAACCTCCAGCTCAACAAATAGCTCTTTCAAGGATCCAAACTAGTGAATGTTCAATGTCACCTCAGTCTGGACTGTATGCTGGATGTTTTAAACCCCTAAATTTCAGAACATGTAGTATATCCACTATGCACAGCCGTGTGTTTGGGTATTATCATGCAAGAACAATACTCTTTTTTGAGAGAAGTCCCCCGGCTTTTTCAGTTGAATCGCAGGCTTCATATTATTCACTAGCATCTCACTGTATTGAACACTAATCACAGTTTCACCCTTTTCCTGGAAATACACTGTTAATGTACTATTGTTGAAGAATCATGGGGGAAAATTGACAGAAAAAAGTGTTTCTATCAGCGCTCACATGGGAAACACACCAAACGAGTGCACAACAGCTATAGTATGAAACAAACATGAAATCCCCATCTCATTTATGCAAAATCAACATCTGCAAGATGAGATGCGTGCAGATAGCTGCCAACTTAACTCTCCGAGACCGAATAAGAAATGATGTTATCAGACAGACTGTGTGATCAGTATTTTGTGCCACATATTTTGAAAGGCAGAAGATCAAATGGTTCGGCTATCTAGTTAGAATGCAACACCATCAACTACCAGCACTGGCACTACATCACAGATCTGTTATGAAAGAAAGAGGACGCCCGAGAAAATAAATGGATTAACGTTATCCAAGACATTGAACAATCACATGAAATTACATTATCCGCTTCCAACATCTGGCGCTTGAAAGTCAACTCTTCATCCACAAGGTGCTTGACGACAAAAGAGGAAGATGATAATAATGATAATATTTATGTACTACTGTTTAGAAATTTGAGCATACTTAGTAATCAAGCCAATGTTGTGTCAGATGGCGTCATAAATTCTTACGTTTTTGTTTTACTGCTTTCAGTACAATATGTATTCTATAATTCAGAAAATCAAAGCCAAAGTTTCTCATATCTTTGCTATCAGCATGTTCAGAATGCCCTATTATATACCCAGGTTAGTTGTATATCCTATACAGGATGTCGCACTCAACCCCAGCATGTTCAGAATGCCCTATTATATACCCAGGTTAGTTGTATATCCTTTACAGGATGTCGCACTCAACCCCAGCATGTTCAGAATGCCCTATTATATACCCAGGTTAGTTACATATCCTTTACAGGATGTCGCACTCAACCCCAGCATGTTCAGAATGCCCTATTATATACCCAGGTTAGTTGCATATCCTTTACAGGGTGTCACACTCAACCCCAGCATGTTCAGAATGCCCTATTATATACCCAGGTTAGTTGCATATCCTTTACAGGGTGTCGCACTCAACCCCAGCATGTTCAGAATGCCCTATTATATACCCAGGTTAGTTGTATATCCTTTACAGGATGTCACACTCAACCCCAGCATGTTCAGAATGCCCTATTATATACCCAGGTTAGTTGTATATCCTTTACAGGATGTCGCACTCAACCGCAGCATGATTCTGACAGTTTGTGATTTCTTGGCAAGTTTAAATTCAGTAGTTTGCCATTGCTTTCTGAACGACTGGCGTTTATACCATTGTATGAAAAGAAATGCAAAGTAATCTGCTTTTTTAATCATCCGTGGGTATGTTTTTAATGTGGTGTGTGGGATTACGAGTTGAGTCTATAACCACTTCGCCACAGAGACAGCATATACCCACGTAGAAAGTTTAAATGTAATACTACCTCCCATGAAGTGTAATCAATTGTCCTTGTTATTTTTCAGAGAACTTCACCAGATAACAAATAACCATGACATTCAGCCAATCTCTAGCCCGTGGCCTACAGAAGTGTGTCGCGAACAAGTGGAAGGACAGTGATACCAACGATTATGACTTCACCGTTGTTGTGGAGAACACATCATTCAAGTGTCATCGCTTCATTCTCAGCGCATGCTCTGGCTTCTTCCAGGGACTCTTTAATTCAAACATGAAGGAGCAGCTAGAAAGTCGTTCCATACTTGTTGCAATTTCTGCAAGCACATTTGATATCATCATCAATGCTTTGTATACATGTAAAGATGGACTCAGTGATGAGAATGTTTTAGACGTGTGGTCTGCTACAGAAATGCTGCAGATTGGCTACTTAAAAGAAGAGTGTCAGAAATTTGCGATGGAAAACATATCTGTTGACAACTGTTTCGGTATCCTTGACCAAGCAACTTTGTTTTCTGCACAAAATGTGATAGATCATTCACTGGATTTTATTGTCAGACATTTTAAAAATGTAAGGGAGCAAGACAATTTTCTTCAATTATCCTTTGACAGTTTCTACAAAGTAATAGCACATGATTCTCTAGCAACAGATTGTGAGGAGCTGGTAGTGGATGCAGTCTTGGACTGGGTGAAATACACCCCACGATCTGCACAAAGTACGTCGCTGCATTCTGGTAATAGTTACACTAAGTTGTTTGTTGAACAGAAATGTTTGCTTGCAATATAACGGATGTATGTGTGTGTATAGATGTATGTGTGTGTATAGGTGTATGCTTATTGAATATATTGCAGACTGACCGTATTTGCAATATATTCAACTAAGTTAATGACGTTCATGAAAGAAAGGGGGGGAGAGGGTGTGTTATTCAAGAACACAACCTCCAGTAGAGAACAGCATGCGCTACAGTTGGACACCAAATAGTCTTTCAATAACTGTATACATTTATAGACTACAAGAAAGCTTTTGATAGAGTATAATGTGAGTGACTTGACTAATTACATGTCTTCAAGATATAGGAATAGATGGAAAGGACATCAGACTTATTAGTAACTTGTACTGGGAACAACTGGCGTCTATTAAATGCGGAAATAATTATTTGTTGAGGATAGAAATAAAAAGAGCAGTTCTAGGGATGTGTGTTGTCACCAAGCCTATTCAACATATACACAGACAGAATTGTTAAACAAGTCGAACTTCCTGGACTTAACATCAATGGAAGAATCATAAACAATCTTAGGTACGCTGACGATATCATGTTACTAGCAGAAAGTGAGCAAGAGTTAAAAAACCTAGTGGAACAAGTAAACAGGCATAGTGCAGAATGCGGCTTAGATATTTAACTTCCAAAAAACGAAAACTATGATAATTAGCAGTGGAAAGGAAAGGTCATCAATGAACATCACAGTAAACAGGGAGATACTAGAACAAGTAACAAGTTTCTCCTATCTTGGACATGTAATAAAAGATAACAGATGATGGCAGAAGTGAAATAGAAATCAAAAAGAATAGGAATGGCCAAAAATGCTTTCAACAGCATAAAATCAGTATTAACATCTAGAGAGATTAGCAAAGAATTAAAAAGGAGAATTGTCTTATATTACTTATATTCAACACTACTGTACTAGTTGACTTGCATATAATACGATAGTTATGACAAGATATCTACCGGGTATTAGTAAGCATACAAGTAGTTTTGAAAAAAAAAGGAAGGTAAAATAGTAATTGAAAAAGAAAGATAATTGAAAGATGAACAGGTTATATATATCATTTATATGATGATGATCAGGGAAAAATATATGATCAATGTGAAGGACTACCAATATTAAAAGCAGAAGTTAAGTATACTATATAACACATAAGGAAAGGTAAATCGTCGGTGCCAAGTAATTGCATTGTCAAAAAAATTCAGAGCTTTTTGTGCATTGGATATTCAAGTGGTAACAATATTGTTAAAAATTTTCTATAACAATTGATCTCTTGACACCTCTTTTCATAGGTCTACAAAAGAAATCGGGTGCAACAGATTGTGGAAAAATTTGTTTAATGAGTCTTGTGACAAAATGCTAATGAGAATTATAATGAGATGAATAGGAAATAAATTAAAACCAGAAACTAGAGATGAGCAGTGTGGATTTGTGAAAGGTGATGGCACACACAATACTATATACATCTTCTTACATTAACAGGAAGAATGATGTGAAAAGAGATCTATAGTTGTGCTTTACTGACTATATTAAGGAATTTGATATTGTTAAACACGAAGAAATGATTAGGATGTTGGGCCATGTCGGACAGAGTTCTACTAGTTAAGGCGATGCTAACCTTAAAAAATTTAATTCCATAATACTTAATTTCTATGTTCTTTTATGATATAGGGTTTGATACTGAAGACTGCTGATCGATAAAATATTGTCAAATTGACTTTGCACTTAACGGTTGCTATGGAAACCAAGATAAACAGCGGCCATATTGAATTTCTTAATGTACCTCTAAAACATTTATTTTTTAATGTACAGGCTAAATTCTTTGTATATGTGTAAATAAATAGACCCTTTACAAGTTTAGTAGAAAATTTTAATGATATCTCCTTGCAGTTTTTTTTTTTCATAATTTGAAAATTTTAATGACATTTTTCATGACATATTTTTTTTTTTTTTTTAGTATAGCACAAAAATTAAAATGTAATTTTCAAAATTAATCTACTCACAATGTAAGTGATATAATAAAGAATATCTCTGCAAAGTTTGAGTGAAATCTAACGAATAGTTTTTAAAA
This sequence comes from Cepaea nemoralis, assembly GCA_014155875.1. Classification (NCBI taxonomy): domain Eukaryota; kingdom Metazoa; phylum Mollusca; class Gastropoda; order Stylommatophora; family Helicidae; genus Cepaea; species Cepaea nemoralis. The sequence continues at coordinate 64,443 of JACEFZ010003587.1, forward strand.
CAATTGTACTTATGTATAAAAAACTGGCGAAATGAGAAAACGGGGAAAAAACTAATTATTTTTTTGTTTTTTATTACTAATGAACTCTTTTACAGAGAAAAAAAGTGTAAAACTGGACCTTGAGTGTTAAAATTGTCCTGCTGAATATGCAGGACCTCCCTCCAGAGCAAGCAGCTCACCTTGTCTCTTTAATTTGGCCGCTCGTACAGTGTCGCGTCTTTTAGTTTGTTTGTCCTTCTTGTACTTCAGACTATTTCTTACTTGCTTCTGCATCCTAAATGTTCCTAGTCTCTGCATATGCAGGCCTGTAGAAGGTCCATAAAACTGGGCAGTGTCTTGGGCAGCAGCAGCTCCAAAGTTGAACTCTCTTGCTGCAGTTACAACTGCAAACTGAACACGCTTGCGAGAGGCAAAGTTGTCTTTAGTGCATCGAGCCCATATCAAGCTGTGTAAACACTCATTTGAATTCTGAGTTTGTCCTGACACACATCTACTAAGTAGTTTAGTTTAATTTGTGCAGTGCTGTTCCAAGGCGTTTACTGACATGGTTGATACACTCCTCTTTGTCTATCTGAATGTCATCCCCATATGGTTTGATCTTGGTAAGTTCCGCAAATGTTTTGGTGTCACCATCAGAAAGTATTGACGTGTAGCGAAGTTTATGACGGGCCACAGACCGTCGCCACAGCACCCTTCACCTCTATCATTCCAGCAGATCCTGTGAAATTGTTGTCACAGTTTAAAAGATGTTCTGCCTTCCATGCTGCAAATTCATCTGGTTTGTCCCTGGAAAGTCTTACCAGTGGTTTCACACACCTGGCAATATGTGGACATAACATGGGCATCTATGCAAACTCCTGTAAGAACATCCATTGCACAGCCAACTCCAATGTGGGATGTGTGGCCTCTAGTCAGTCAAGTGCCATCAAAGCTGACACTAATATCTAGCACATCATTGTCATGTAGAGTTATGCCTGACTGTTGTGCATGAGCCTGTCGAACATACTTTACGGTTTGAGAATCAGATCTTCTATCTTTGAATATAGTTTATTCGCTTTGCTGTGAAATGTTTTGTGATGAATACCTTGCAGGTTTATATTTTCACAAAAATTATTAAATGTTGTTGCACCCATCCCACAAACTAATGCTGAATATACTGACTGGCTGTTGACAGCAAAAGATCTATCCCCATCATTTCTTTTTTTCAGATAGGTATCTTCCACACATCACTTCTTCACAACAAGAGCAGTAAACCTCTGCATACACAGCTAATCCCTTGCCTTTCTTGCTGTCAGTTTTCAAAATAAGACTATCATTTTTACAAACTGGACAACATAACAATTTGATTATTGCCTCAATTTCTGAACAATCAACTATTGCTCTGTGATCCCGTTTTTGATATCCATTGTCGTCACCAGAATCATACTTGCTGCTAGTGGATGTTGTGTATTTATACGTATCTCTTTTAAATTGGCTTCGGGTAATAAAAGAACCACTTCCACAACTTTGAGAAGAACACGATAGCACTGATTCATTCAGATTCACTGTCAAAACACTTAGATTTGGAAGTGGCATGTGCAATTTAGCTGGGTCGCTTTCAGTAGTTTCAGAATTGTCTGTATCATTTACGACGTTCTGATAGGCTTTTCGCTGCTTACGAGCATTTGCGAGGTGTAGTCTGAGAGATTACTTACGTTGAGTGGATGACTGGATGTTAAATTTCTTAGAACGAGGCATATTTCAATGCGTGTCAGTCTGTCGTCAACAATGAACTTTCAGCACGTCGCCAGGTGTAAACAACACAAAGCCGCCATTTTGGAAACCCACGTGATCAATTTCCCATCGGCGAACGCGGATTGCTTACGATGTTCCATATATGGAAGTTTCCGGAAGATGATAGACACGAATAAACCCGATGTACACAGAAGAGCTTCCGATTAGACGAACTCGGAGTATCACGAACAGTTACGGAAGTTCACGACCTTTCCAGGGATACCTTACACGCGCGTGTCGTGTTTTCCTGAGATATCGTTGCTAGGATTTGAAAACCGACAATTTCGCAACAATTTTCAATAATTATACAATTTGACACAGAGGGTGGTTCAGTAAATTATGAATATTACATAAAAATAACAGTTTTTAAACAAAAACAAGTACAGAATCTGATAGAAGACATGATAAGGTGTCCTAAAAATGAACTATTCCAAAAATAGCCAAGTTGACAAAAAATCGATGTTTTTACTGCCGCACATCGCCTTAACACAGACACATGTAGCATAAAAATCCAGGAACAATAATTCTCTAAGAATATATCTTCATCCCAATGGAACACTTCGAATACCACTGCCTCTCACGGCTACTAAAATCTCGTCCCACACGACAGGTATACTAGCCTCTCTCTAGGCCTGACTCAAAGTAACCCACTCTGGGTCTCGAATTCCACTCACTATCCCTGGAACCCACAGTGCGGAGTTATCTTCCGAACTCCGTCACAATTCTTCACTTTCTCAGACCACGACCTTCTCCTGGTCCCGTCTAAACTCAACTCCCTCTCAGCTCGGAGTCCAAACATCAACTGCCCTCCGTCAATCTTTGTCCCTCTCTTTTCAACAATTCTATCCCCCACATTGCCTCCCACATAACACACAACCTCACTGCTCCAACTGTCTGCCTCACCAGCTGACTTCTTCTCAGCTCCCCCTTTCAATTACTGTCTTCTCATTTTCGCCCTCTGGGGGACTTACTATCCGCCCTATTTTATCTCGTGAACTGTTTATATTGTACGGCCACTCACCTTAATGCCAATGACCACAGGCATGTGTCAATGACAAACATGATAAGCCAACCCTGCTTAGTCACTTCTATGACAAACATGATAAGCCAACCCTGCTTAGTCACTTCTATGACAAACATGATAAGCCAACCCTCCTTAGTCACTTCTTATGACAAACATGATAAGCCAACCCTGCTTAGTCACTTCTATGACAAACATGATAAGCCAACCCTCCTTAGTCACTTCTTACAACAAACATAAGTTACAGTATAGTTATTCTTTGTATTCCTAATAGATCCTAGTAACACTCTGCGAATGGGGTATGGTGACTCTATTTTGTCCTTGCCGGCTCAAAAAATCTCTTGATGCCCATTTTACGAGGTTGTGCTGGCTCCAAAGCTGTAATGGACAAAACAAATGCAGCCGTTACTGTAGAATGAATCCCTGTGTTAGTAAGGCAGTACAGCATCCACTACACTACAAATAGTTCGGATACAAACCTTGAAAGAAGGGTTATTTACTCAATGATAAAAAATGTTATGTCCGTGTATTTTCAGATCTTTTGTGTGAACTGAGGATTCTACTTTCAGTTCTGAAGCAAACTTTAGCATTATAGACTGAACAAATGAGGACTTTGGTGATCTTCTTCTTCTTCTGCGTTCATCCGGAGTTTTTCCCCAGACGTAATTGTGTTGTGCCTGTTTACAGCAGAGCTGCGTTCTTGCGCCTTTAGGCTAACACATCTGACTTCTGCGGGCATTTGTTGACCGGGGTTAACCTTCCCGGCGAACTTTGGTGATGAAAAGTTAGCTGAAAGTGTCTCTTGTAGCTCACAAACACACATTTTTTTGAGAGTATATGTTTTTTGGCGAAGGGCTTACGGATGCAATTCATGGCGAAGGGCTTACGAATGCAATTCGTGATCCCGCTTATCCGAGTTCGAAACACAGCTGCAACTGCTTTGGCAGCAGACTGCGTTGCGCTGGGTTTTAATGTGTTGTTATGAGAGCCGGTCGTTCAGAAAGCAATGGCAAACTACTGAACGTAAACTTGCCAAGACATCAACAACAGCAGTAAAATGCTGGTGTTGACAGCGTTGTCCTGTAAATAGGATATGGAAAAAAAAAATGTTATTTATGAAAAATGAAATGCCGAAAGATTTACTTTGCTTGTGCAAATATTGTATTTTTAGTAGAGACATGGACAATGAAAAAAGCAGCTGTATGACAAAATTTGTTTTTTAAATATGGCTATACAGTAGAATAGGCATTGCTTCGTTGTTATAGACGAATATAAGCAAAGCAGTTCTAGAAAATTTACGAATGAATAAAACATTTACGAACAAAGCCATAGTTGATTATTAATTCATTGCAGAATTCTAGTGCTGATGGTTATAAATGTGATTTGTTGTGTATGTCTGTTTTTTCTTCTTCTGTGGAATGACATATTTCTGTTTATTATATTATGACTGGATATTTATTTTATGCTTAATGAGACCAAGTTAGTCAGGTTAATATATTCTGGAAATATGAAGTTAACACAACACCATGATAACTATAATGATGTGAAGAATGGCTGCAACTATACATTTTATTATGAGAAGTATGTTAGAACTCTAGAACGTTCGCAGATGATATATTTACTTTGTCAAAAACATGTGTGTTTCAGTGAGAATGCATACTCATGCTTTCAATGAAAACCCAAATGCAGCCCTGAAACCACCAGAGAGTGGGAAGAGATGTCTTGCTAGATAAGAACACACTGTCCTTATTTTTAGGGTATGTAGACTTAAGCATTACATATACATTTGTTTACCTTTTTCAGACAATTTTGATCTGTGTTCATATTTCAGCACAAGTTGCTGCTCTAAGTAAATGACAGGATTTCATCCATGTTTTGTTGTTATGAAAGGTACAGGTAATCATATAAACAGTACATTTTTATGAATAATTTAATCCATTGAACACTAAAACTTTACCCATAGTCTCCTCATCATTATCACTAACAGCTAGTCCAGCAGCATAGAAGGCTACCAAACAAATCAAGAATTATGAAGCAGACAGGCTTAAAAACATCTGATGGCTGTGGAAATGTGGTTTCTGAGGGAAATGCAAATAATACACGGACAGACAGAAAAACCAATGACCAAGTCCTACAAGAAACAAATAAAAACCGTAAACTGATTAGAGAAATTAGACATAGAAAGTCAGTTTATTTGACACGTTATGAGAAGAAATAAATGGAGAACTTGGTGACAACTGGCAAGATTGAGGGGAAGAGAACTAGGGAAGGCAAAGAAGTAAATACCTGGATGGCAATGCCACATGGTATGGTTGAGACAAGAACACTGAGCTGATCCACAACTCTGGTGATCGCGTGAGATGGCGAAACATGAACGCTTTTGCTTATTATATAATGATGATGATCAAGTGACCAGTCCCAGAAAAAGAACGAATCAGGCACAGGAAGTGACAAGCAGCAAGATTTGCCAGTTTATTCCAAATAAAGAAACAAATACAACTTTATGAAGAATAATTTTACATCTTTGAGCAACAAAGCTCACAAAGTGGATGAGTTAGCAAAACTAGATACTATGACAAATCATGTGTTCATTTCTGCTAAGTCTCTCTGGAAATAACAGTGATGGAAGGCAAGGTTCCTAGAAGAAGAGATGGGGGTCAACCAGCATAAAGATGGACACAAGACATTGGCCATGAAAATTTTCGTGAGACAGGAGGATTGGCAAATGATTAAGGATCTTTTCGGTTGCTGTGATGAGAGTGACATTCTGCTAAGGACCTGCTACATAATGTGATGTCAAGTTGACTGGAATCATCATCTTCAAATTTTTTCCCCCCGCTCGCTTTGAACATGAGCATAGTTCACACTGGACTGATTTTTGTGTGTGTGGGGGCTAGCTTTCCCTATTACCAGTGTCAATCACCATCAGAGGAATCCACTCCAACTTTTGAAGTATTTATAATTACATCTTGACAGAACAGATTCAGAAAATTTAGGACTCTTTACTCCAGATGAAAACAACTGATCCACAGGAAATAAATGAACTTCTATTTGCAGACGATCAGTGCCTGTTTTTACTAGCGATGAGGGCAGACTACAACATCATATTAATAATCTGAGTTCAACCTGCAGCAGATACAATATGAGTATAAACACAGCCAAAACCGAAGTAATGCAAGTTAGCAGATCGCCGGGCCCACTAAGTATACAGATAAATAGCACAACTCTGAAACAAGTTAAAGAATTCAAATATCTTGGAAGTATGATCACAGAAGATGGCAGATTGGACAGAGAAATCGAAATCAGATGTCAAAAAGCTAGTGCACTTACATATCAACTATCACCCTTACTGAAACATCCAAATATACCCATGTCCGCAAAACGACAGATAATAAACAGCATATTCACACCAACCCTATGCTACCAATCTCAAACTTGGACTTTATCCAAATCACACTTTCGCAAAATCAACACCTGCGAGATGAGATGCCTGAGGAGAGCTGCCAACCTAACAATCCGAGACCGAGTAAGAAATGCTGTTATCAGACAGACTGTGGGATCAACACCTTGTGCCACATTTATTGAAAGGCAGATCAAGTGGTTTGGCCATGTCGTTAGAATGCAACACCAACAACTACCATCACTGGCCTTACATCTAAGCTCATCTGCGACAAGACCAATAGGACGTCCAAGAAGAAAATGGATTGACGATATCAAAGACTTTGTATAATCACACGGAATGACACTATCCAGTGCCGCCCACTGGGTGCTGGAACGCAAATTATTCCTCCCCACAACGCTTGACGGCAGAAGTGGAAGATGATGATGATGATGATGATGATAATTTATGTCCCCAAGTCAAGGACGAGAAGTCAACAGTTTTGGCCAACTGACTGATGTAAGGGTTGAACCCCTTCCTCACCATCAGTACACCGGAAGTTAAGAGAAAATGCTCTTATCTATTCAGCCAGAATTCCTTCTTATCATGCCAGTCCTCCCATGTAAATTCCTTTAGGCACAGAAAACTGGAAATATTTACACCAAAATTAAGTCTTCACTTTTCTAAATCATCTATGCTTGTTGGAAGTATTTGGAAAATCACTGAAAATTTTGCTAAATTTGTATACACACACACCATGAATGTTATTGCTTGTGGTGCATGGAAACACTTGATTCGTTTTCTTCCTCATTCCTCTTTCGAGGACAGTGCATCACACATAGGTCTGCATCTTAGAGGCCAATGTGTTCACTTTCAGCATACATTTGTGTAAGGATTACTTTCTATTGATAGATTCCATTCAAATGACAGGTTGGTTTTCTTTCCTAACAATTGTTACCAGAGTCTATCTTTGTAATTTGCAACTTCTGTAGCATTTTTTACACACATAACTTGCACACAGGACCTTTTGTTTTTTATTCTTATCTGAGAAGGCTATGTATCTGACTTCACTACCCAAGTGATCATGGGGACATGTGATACCATTAGAAACCAGTGGTATTTGTTAACGTGCGGGGCACTATGCTGGGATTTGAACCTGGTAACTTCTGAGCCTGGAGAGAAAACTATAAAATGTATATTTTTAAAATATGGCTATACAGTAGAGTAGACAAATACAAGCAAAGAAGTCCTAGAAATGTTAACAAATGAAGAAAACATTTACAAAAGAGGCCATAAAGGTGATTATTAATTAATGGCAGAATTCTGGTGCAGATCGCTATAAATGTGATTTTCTGTGTATGTCTGTTATATTTTTATTTCTTAAGGAATGTTGTTTCTGTTTATTATATTATGACTAGACATTCCATTTTATTCTTACGAAACTCAGGTTCTGTGTTTGCTTTTCAGATCCACCAGAAGGCAAGATTTAACAGCGACATGGCTCATCACTCCATGCAGTGCCTTGTACAGCTGGCCTCTTTAAATGGCATTATATTTAGTAAAGACGATCAGTCACAGTATTTGACACATTATATTGAGGGCCTTCTTCATATGCTTTCCCAGTACGTGAGTGTTTTAACATGTTGTTAGCTTTCAGTGCCCGTAGGTGCATTGCCACCAACACTGATTAGTTTGCTGTTGAGGAAATACACAAATGAGGACTGTAAACTGATTAGAGAAATTAGACTTAGTCATACTATTTTGGGCAAATTATGAGAAGAAATAAACTAATGAACTTGCTGACAGCTGGCAAGATTGAGGAGAAGAGAACAAGGGGAAGGCAGAGAAGTGAATATCTGGATGGTTTGACCAAGCATGGTTGAGACAAAAACAGCTGATCCATGACTCTGGTGATTGTGTGAGATGGGAAACAAGACAACCCACTCTTATCGGCATAACACATGATGATGATTTGTTTTTACAATGTATCATCCAAGTAAATGGAAAAATTATTAAACAGGTGAATTGATATCACTGTTGGAACAGTCTTAACATCTGATGGAGGATGTCTTGTAGAGATTAGAACAAGAATCACATGGGGGAAAAGTAGCCTTCTGCGAGATGGAAAATATACTTGCACATAAAGAATGTACTGTATGGAAAGATAAAAAAGATTGGCAATAAACAGACAAGATGAGAAACATAATTAGCAGTGGAAATGTGGTTTCTGAGAAAAATGTAAAGAATATCATCGATAGACAGAAAAACAAAGAAGACAATCCTTCAGGACACACATTAAAACCATAAACTGATTAGAGAAATTCGGATTTTTTGGGGTACATTATGAGGAGAAATAAACTTGAAAATTCAGTGATAACTGGCAAACTTAATGGTAAACAAGCACAGGGAAGACAGAGATACATACAGGGATGGTTTGGCCACATCCACATAATTGGACAAAAACACAGCTTTGATCCAGGACTCCAGGTGATAATTGCCTGTTTTAACCTGGTGATAATTGCCTGTTTTAACCCTTTCTCATGATTGTTCTTTGTAAACTCAGAATCTGTGTTCCCCTGGAAGTTTAACCCAGTTAACAAATGCTCAAAGAAGACAGATATGTCAGCCTAAAGGCGCAAATAAACCTGGCACAATGCCAAAAATGTCAGAGTGAGAGTAGAATGTCCTTCAAAACACCCGGAAAGGTTAACCCAACCAACGAACACCCGCAGAAGTCGGATGTGTCAGCCTACAGGCGCAAGTAAACAGGCACAACGCAATTACTCCTGAAAAAAAACATTCCAGATGAACGCAGAAGAAGAGGAAGAATCTGTGTTCTAAGTTTTAGAAAGTAGAGATAACTTGTGGAAGTTTAGGAGAAGAAATCATCACATATTCTCAAGAGCATCTCACACAAGTCTTGAATGGAGGAGAGACATGTTAAGAAATTTCATATCAATCTTGTGACTAAATAACCCTAACAATAAATAACATGGAATGCACATGTTCTTTTTCCATTTATATTTCAAAGTGTTGGTGAATCTGTATGCTGGCATGCACATATAGTGATCAACCTACACACGTAACTTTTGAGTTATCATAAAATGTCTGTTATTTATGCACATATTATTTGTTTTATCATGTTTCATCTTGCATTCAGCATAAATTTTACAGTGTTTTGTTAAGTTCAGCCTTTTGAAGGAACTTTCGCATTGATGAAATTAGACATGCAATTGACATTGAAATTCTGCCAGAATACCTTTATCAACAGATGAAACTGGTCTGCTCTATTCCTAAATGTTATATAATACAGTGTCTGAATGGTTTATATACAAGTATTACACTAGGTATTAATGTGCTGAATTTCTTTTATTTTTCAGCATTGACCTGCAAGAGCATGAAACTTTGGCGTTGCTTCCATTTTCAAAAACCTGCTACTTATGTTTACTGTACAGAACTTCAACAGCATTGATGCCTTTTTGTTTAAGTCCTTTATCCAGACATTCACATCTCTCACGTGTACTGTAGGCAGACTGGCAGCTCAAGAAGAATCAGTTAGTATAACTTTTTAAAACTTTTAAATCATACAATGACATTTACTATTTTCTTCAGCTGTAGTTTATTTTTAACGTGTTTAATAATGCATTTAGTTAGTTATCTTTTTCATAAAACAGTGGGCTTAACACAGTTCATATTCTTTTAGATTATTTTGTAGCAAATTTTATTTGTCCAGTAATTCAGTACTTCTTGGGAATTAAAGGCAGGCAGTGTGATATTACGGGGTGGGATGATTAGATAGAAGGGTGGGGTAGTCCGTAGGTACAACATGTGCCCCTAACCCAGACAGACCTGGTGCGATTCATGCATATGAATGCACCACCTCATTCTGCTGTAGTCGACTGGATGTCTAAGTCTTTTTGGGTATGGGTGAAAAACCAGGGCTGCATTTGTGCGAGTTGCATATATTATAATCCTGCAGCAGTTAGATATAAAGAAAAGTCGGGCAGAATAACCCATGATAATTTTGAATTGGATAACCTGTCTATGAAGGAATGTTAGAAAACTTTCCCATGAAGAAATATTAGAAAACTTTCCCTCAAAGGAATTTTAGACAACTTTCCTACAAAGGAATATTAGAAACTTTCTCACAAAGGAATATTAGAAATCTCTCCACAAAGGAATATTAGAAAACCTCATAAATAAATATTAGAAAACTTTCCCACAAAGGAATATTAGAAAACCTCCCCCTCACGGCCCCGGTCATCCCCATTATGCTCCATTCCTGTGCCAGTGAATATCAAACAAATCGCTCACCACTGTCCAGTGTGAAAAGTGGAATAGACAGGAGTCTCGGCACTCCAACAGCCCACGCAGGTACACTGCATAATGCCGCCGCCAGAATGCCAACACAAAATTAATCCACGAAAACCACAGTTCATTGTCGATGGACTCGGCAGTCACCAGAAAGACCTCATTGACCTGGGTCTTCTCACATAGCTCGGTCTTTTACCGCCGGGCAACCCGCTGAAAGTGTTGCACAAAGCACGAACTCCGCAGCTTCAGCGCTGACTCTCAGGAGTCTCCTGAAAAATGCACTTGTGAACCGAAAAGGCAAATCAGTCAATTCAGCAACAGCCGGTAGCGATTGTTCCGAACATGCAGGTCACTGTACAGGACAGATGTAAAAGCATTCCACACGAATTTCACAGCTCACAGTGTCGCCCACGCACTCACTCAGTAGCAGGGCGACGGAAACATGTACTACCAGTCCAACTTGAGGATAATGCGATTGCAAACCGTAGCTACAAGAATAAACACGCCACAGGCTTAAATGGTTCAATGCCTAACCGCCATATTGGCGACCGGCGAAAATATTAGAAAACTTTCCCACAAAGGAATATTAGAAAACCTTCCCACAAAGGAATATTAGAAAACCTTCCCACAAAGGAATATTAGAAAACTTTTCCACAAAGGAATATTAGAAATCCTTCCCACAAAGGAATATTCAAGTATATATTATGTGTGATTCTGGTTTACACATTTGTATCGTCACCAGTGATACAGAGTTTATGCAATGTGCTGAAAATCTCCGTGGGTGATCTATGGAGAAGTCTACAACACTTATGGAGGTATCCATGTGCAAATGAAAGTGATCCTTCTCAAACCAAAGAAACTATATCAAACAACTTATATGCTGAGTGATTACTGTGACCATATGCTTTGACTCATTCTGTGCCAGAGGACTCACCATTGTGCCTTGGTTATTGCACACATATCATATGACATGGCTCTGTTAAGAAAACTAAATGCAAAGTGAGCTATTAATGTATCCAAGGGGTTACAGATGTTGCGCAAGGTTTGGCAGCGGATCGCGCTGGTAACTTACGGGGGTATGTACACATACTTGCCAGTGAAGAACAGTTGAGTACACAATTAAAGTCAGGTACACATACTTGCCAGTGAAGAACATTTGAGTACACAATTAAAGTCAAGTACATAATTTGGATGTTCGGTACATACTTGCCAGTGAAGAACTTGTGTACACAGTTAAACTTTGTTAGGTACACATACTTGCCAGTGAAGAACATTTGAGTACACAATTAAAGCCATGTACACATACTTGCCAGTGAAGAACTGTTCGGTACACAGTTAAACTGGTTATGTACACATACTTGCCAGTGAAGAACTTGTGTACACAGTTAAACTGGTTAGGTACACATACTTGCCAGTGAAGAACTTGTGTACACAGTTAAACTTTGTTAGGTACACATACTTGCCAGTGAAGAACTTGTGTACACAGTTAAACTTGGTTAGGTACACATACTTGCCAGTGTAGAACTTGTGTACACAGTTAAACTTGGTTAGGTACACATACTTGCCAGTGAAGAACTTGTGTACACAGTTAAACTTGGTTAGGTACACATACTTGCCAGTGAAGAACTTGTGTACACAGTGAAACTTGGTTAGGTACACATACTTGCCAGTGAAGAACTTGTGTACACAGTTAAACTTGGTTAGGTACACATACTCGCCAGTGAAGAACTTGTGTACACAGTTAAACTTGGTTAGGTACACATACTTGCCAGTGTAGAACTGTTGTGTACACAGTGAAACTTGGTCAGGTACACATACTTGCCAGTGAACTGTTGTGTACACAAACAAACTCAGGTACACATACTTGCCAATGAAGAACTGCTCAGTACACAGTTAAAGGCGCTAGCTACACGTTCTGGTGCCACTTTCACTTCTTTCTTTCAGATACATAAAGATGACACAGTCTTCATGGAGTCTTATGAAAAACTTCTGGAGTCGTGGGCATGCTTTACAAAGGATATCAGTTCCCTTCCTCCAGGAACCCTCATCACTCCCGCCACAGAGATTTTTAATTCTTACATGCAGTGCCATCTATCGGCACCTGATGGCATACGTGGTTTGGTGAGTGAAAGACAAATTTTATTATTATTATGTTTAATTATAAATATCTCTCCACAATACTCCAGAAAGTAAAAATATATTTCAAAGATGGATGGTTCATTCGTTCGTTCATTCGTTCCATCCATCTTTGCAATATATTTTTACTTTCTGTTAAAGTATTGCCATTTCTAAAAACGTAGATAAGCAGATGACAGTCTTTCTCTGAAATAGTGCTAGGGATTAAAACTTATAAAAATTGTAAACGAAGAATGTGTAATTATATTGTTGATCTTATGTCCTCCAATGGCGATTCCTCTCATGTCTATAACATTTTAAATTTCTTCACTATATATAGAAAAAAAGATTCGGGCCTCTGTTAAGTTCATTCGTAGAAACATTTTTAGGATACTTAGAATCAAGGAGACAAACTACTGACATTGTTCAAGATTTGAACAACATAGAAAACTGGCTCATAATTAGCTGTCTGTCCTGGAAATTGAACGAGTTTATCATTTTTGTAGCAGATCCATTGCAGAACTTAGCTCTCATCACGGCCTGCCAGAAAGACTCTATATCTTTTGCCTGATCCCCTGCCTCATGCATTTTGATACTCAAGATGTCTTTGGTATCCTGTGTTCATCTTCGTGCTGGCCAACTGGTGCCTCTTCTACCAGGAACCATGTCTTCAATCACTGTTTTTTTCCAAACAACTGTGACTTTTAATGACAAAGTATATGGCAATATGACTGGCACCTTGCCGTCTTGACAGACAATAGTGTGTAAAATGGAGTTATTCTTGTCCATAACACAAAACTTGGGCTGAATTTAGAGATCATGTGTTGCCCATGTAGCATGATACCTCTCTTGGACTGCTTCATAAGTGATATTGAATGAAAGAATGTATGAGAGGAAATTGAGAAGAACGGCAGAATGTCAGACGGGTCTGCGTGCCCAATTCTTAACTCTTTGAAAATAAAGATTGTTCGTCTGTTCATTCGTTCATTCGAAAGATTGTCTAGTTTACTCCAAGGGAAAGGTAACACCAATACATCTGGAACAAGTTGCAGAAGCTGCCGGATCAGCAAAGCAATACTCTAACTGCCCGCCTGTTAGAGCTTCAATCCTAGACCAGTTGCCGACCAAGACTTAGGACCTGATCTGCTCTGCCATGCCATTTAGACTTTAGGGTGCATTTCGTCGCACTAGGGTAAGGCTTGTACCCTCCCAATTGCACTCCTCTGCCCGAAGCTGTTGGCACAATGTGGGGTGTTTGGTTTGGTGAGTGCCGCTCAACATTTTGCACTAACAGAAAGCAGGTAGTACCGACTACTGTCATACGGTAGTTCAGCCATATCTGACTAAGACCTGACATCATATTTGGCAATACACTTATTTTAAATTTTATTTTTATTTTTTCTTTCATTATTAAGATTTTATACCGGTCTCCGTGGCTAAGGGCTTGCGAACGCGGTTTGTGAGCCCGTATACCCGGGTTTGAAACACAGCGGTGCTGGTTTTTTTCGAAAAAGGCATAGGTGCCGATCATTCAGAAATCAGTGGCAAACTACTGAACGTAAAATTTGCCCAGGAATCACGAATAGCGAAAATGCTGGGGTTGACTGCTACAACATGCAACTAAATTTTTTTTTTTAATTTTAAAAATATTTGCACATAAAGGAAAGAGATCTGTACAATTAAAATATTTGCTGACTGTGACAAGAAAATATTACTTATTATATCCAAAGTGTTATAAAACAAATATATACATGATGTAGACAGAATTTGACCGAGGCTTTCAGGTCCACCCAACCTAAAAGGTTACCAAGAATGCCTGGGCAAGTAAAGATGACCTGAGTGATACTGACCATACCACCCACTGAGTGCTGATTGGTCTATGAAAATATGGGTCTAGCACCTTATAGCATGCGAAAGGGTTCTTTACTTATCTACTTTTATGGACAAACTTAGGAGACAGAAGCTGTCTAGTAAAGTTTAGGGATGGATACCAGATGCACCAGCAAATATGCTGATACCAAGGGTAATACTCTATAATAGCTAATGGACCACAAAAGAATGGCTGTCTCTACAAATAAGGAATAGATCACAAAAGATAGGGTAGGTCAGCATGGTCGAATGGATAAGAACATGTGTTCTTAAACATCCAGTGTGCTGATGCTGGGGTAAGGGGTTCAACCCCTACACCGGACAGTTGGACTAAAATTTTGACCTTTCGTCCTTGACTTGGGGATGTTAATTATGAGTACCTCTGAAGTCGGAGTGGGTTCATCTGATGGCGAGCGACACTGTTAATAGGTAAAGCTAATCAACATGCAAAATTCAGTCCAGCACTACTAGAGTTAGTGTATATGAATTACGCTTAAGTTCAAAGCGAGTGAGCGCCCAAAAAAAACAAACTACTAAAGATAGGCTAACTATACAACTAATGAATGGACCTCAAAAGATTGGCTGATTCTACAACTATTGAATGGCTCACAAAAGATTGGCTGACTTTACAATTAATGAATTTACAGCTAATGAATGGATCATAAAAGATTGGCTGACTTTACAACTAATGAATGGATCACAAAAGATTGGCTGACTTTACAACAAATGAATGGATCACAAAAGATTTTCTGACTTTACAACTAATGAATGGATCACAAAAGATTGGCTGACTTTACAACAAATGAATGGATCACAAAAGATTGGCTGACTTTACAATTAATGAATGGATCACAAAAGATTAGCTGACTTTACAAGTAATGAATGGATCACAAAAGATTGGCTGACTTTACAACTAATGAATGGATCACAAAAGATTGGCTGACTTTACAATTAATGAATGGATCACAAAAGATTGGCTGACTTTACAAGTAATGAATGGATCACAAAAGATTGGCTGACTTTACAATTAATGAATGGATCACAAAAGATTGGCTGACTTTACAAGTAATGAATGGATCACAAAAGATTGGCTGACTTTACAACTAATGAATGGATCACAAAAGATTGGCTGACTTTACAATTAATGAATGGATCACAAAAGATTGGCTGACTTTACAAGTAATGAATGGATCACAAAAGATTGGCTGACTTTACAATTAATGAATGTATCACAAAAGATTGGCTGACTTTACAAGTAATGAATGGATCACAAAAGATTGGCTGACTTTACAATTAATGAATGGATCACAGATTGGCACTCTATAACTAATGAATGGACCACAAAAGATTGGCTGACTCTACAAATAAGTAATGCATCACAAAAGATAGGCTGATTTTACAACTAATGAATGGTCCACAAAAGATTGGCTGACTCTGCAACTAAATGAATTGACCATAACAGATTGGCTGACTCTACAACTAATGAATTGACCATAACAGATTGGCTGACTCTACAACTAAATGAATTGACCATAAAAGATTGGCTGACTCTACAACTAAATGAATGGACCACAGACAATTGGCTAAACATGAACAGTAACATGATATATCCACACTGTTTAATTTCATAACAAAATTTTAAAAATGTGTCTCTTGGCAATTTCCAGGTATGAGTCTGTGATGTAACAGGGCCATCACATTGTGTAGGTCTGAATACTCGTACAAATAGGTGGCTAGTCTTTCCCTCACTTAGCAGATGACAAGCTCTGGCTTCGAACCTTTGTCCGACTGTACTCATTACATAATCATCACAGTTCCTTATCATAATCTACAACCATGGTCAGGCTGCGAGAACAGCAAGTCGAAAGAAGTGTGGCCAAACAAGAACACTACGCAGGAAGCCAAAGAAGAGTAATAAACCAACACAGAACTGGTGTCGTGAGCCGCTACACGCTGTGGGATTTGCTGAGGAGGGGATCCGAGCACTTATGGACTGAATGGTTCGATGTGCAATGAGGATGACCTGTCGATCAACTAACTAACTAGTTTTTTTATCAACTTCACTAATGCAACGGATGTTTACTTTCATACTCAGAAAATATGAATAAATGGTTATTGAATATTTGTCAAGTATTATTTTGTTTACTTATGTATTAATTAATCTGTTATTCTCCCCCAGAATGTTGCTGATTCTGAAGACATTGATGAAACAGAAGAGGATGACAGATACAAATTTTCAGATCAGCTAAGCTGCATAGGGACACTGGGTCGTATTATTCCTGAACACTCAGTGCCCTTATTGTCTAAGTATGATTGTCACACTGTTTCACTATGTGAAAAAAATATATATATATATGTGTGTGTGTGTGTGTGCGGGGGGGGGGGGGGGGGGGGGGGGGGTCTTGTGTACTGTCAAACCTTGTCTCTCTATATGTACATATAGCCTTCTGTCTTGTGTACTGCCAAACATATATATCTATACATATGTGTGTGTGTGGATGGTTTTTTTTCTTTGTTTGACAGTACACAAGACAGAGGGCTATGGACAGACATAATTACCAACACCATATAGCATGGACTATAAGAAGAAGAAGAAAAAAGATGTCTTTGAAGTCTGTTAAAAAAGTATCAGACATTTGGCCGGAAAATATACAGTTACTCACCTGCAGGTCTGAGACTCTGGTTCTCTATAAAGTTCGGACTTTGGGATTGTACACACTTCTCCCAGCAATCCTGTCATTGTTGGAAGCATTTCAGGAAGGCGTCCGTGAGAATGGCCATGTTCCGCATAATATCTTTTCATTGACTCAAATCAGGTCCCTTCCAGGAAAATTTTCAGTTTGGGGAGCTTCCAAAATATGCAAGGAGCCATGTAGGAAGAGTGTGCAGCCTTAAGAGCCAGAGGAGTATTGTATTTGGCCAAGAAAGTCTAGATGCAAAGAATGGGTGGGTGCGTTGTCAACAATGTGCTGCCATCTTGGAAGCAATTGTACCTCTCCTTAATTTATTTGATACTCATGGATTAGTCACCTGAAAGCTTGTTGAATTTTCTTAATGGTTTCCAACTGGGCATCGCAGAGCTTTTATCAAAGTTTATTACAATACTGCTGTTCAAATTGCTCTATCCGGGAAGATTAACCCGGTCAACAAATGCCCACAGAAGTCGGATGTGTCGGCCTAATGGCGCAAGAACGCAGCTCTGCTGTAAACAGGCACAACGCAATCACGTCCGAAAAAAAACTACGGATGAACGAAGAAGAAGAAGAAATTGCTCTATCATTTTGAGGCAAATGAGAATCTAACGTGTTACAGGCTGACTGCAATTTATACTCTCCGTAGGTGAGAAAAATTGTGAGTATGTGCATGAAAGTCCCCTACATATTCTCCACAGAGAAAACCTCCTGTGCTTCATTTGTTACCATGGGAAAAATTAAGTTACTGTGCTTTTTTTTAACAAACCTCGTATATCTTCAAAAGATAACACCATTTATCATTTTCAAATGACAGTTTCTGTATCCACAAAGGAGCGACCTGTTTTCTTTCATATTTTAAGGACAAGATTTCTGTATCCAGAAACAATAGACTGTTTATTGTTTTAAAATGATAAGATTTCTGCATCCTAAGAAAAATGCAACTGTTTCTTGTTGCCATGACAGAGTTCTGGAAGACCGTATATCACACATCAGTAATCAGCTGCATAGGCTACAACATCAGAGAGACCTGGCCAGTAGCCATGAGTCCACAATTAACATCGGCACACTTCACGGGTTACATGAAGATTTACACTGGATCATTTTAGTTACAGGTGAGAACTCATTTATGAGATTTATAATAGATTATATAGTATTTATAATGGTGTTTATTCGTTGTTGCATAATAGCATACCCATCTAATGTTTGAACATAAAGAAATACAATGGGTCTAACTGGAGTAAAGCTGTGATGCATATCATTGAGTAAAGAATGAAACAAAATGAAAAAGATCAGCTTTACAAGATACAAGATCATAAATTACATGGTGGGCATTGTAGGGTCAAAGCTTTCATCCGTGAACAGAAACAAAAGCAAATTGATGTGAATATAACTACTTTACTTATCTGGCCCTATGGTGAGTCACAAAAAATGATAAGATATTTGTATGGTTTTGTTTGCCTGATGAAACTTTGTCATCGCAATGGCAACTGTCATTTTCATCTTCTCCATTATTCATATCTATTGTAGATAACAGGCATTTGTTTTCCATGTCTTCTTCTTCTTTGCGTTCTTCTTCTTCGTTCATCCGGAGTTTTTTTTCGGATGTGATTGCGTTGTGCCTGTTTACAGCAGAGCATTTGTTGACCGGGTTAACCTTCCCGGGGGTTTCTTAGGACGTTTGACTCTCACTGTTGTGGTGTTATCCCCCATCCCAGCTGGTCCATATAGAACAGCCAAAGATCCTGGTCAGTCCTCAAGGGAAGGCAGGGGCAGACCATGGGCATTCCCCGCCATCCAAGGAGGCTTCCATACTTGCAGAGCCGATACATAGCGCTCTGGTACTGGGCTCACCCAAGGAATCGTCACGTCCTGCACATGGCTGCTTAGCCTCACTTCCGTATATTTGGCCTTCCGTTCACCATAGGCTGTTCTTCCGGAAACCAGAAGTATGCAGTCTGCAGATGACATCCACACAGTGAGCTTTCGATTCGGACTTTTCCATGTAATGGATTTGCTAGCCAAGCAATATTCCATTTCGTGCCACTAGGACACTTTTCCACCTTTTATGAAGCCCACACAGTGGGCTTTTGATTCAGACTTTCCACGTAATGGATTTGCTATCCAAGCAATATTCCATTTCGTGCCACTAGGACACTTTTCCACCTTTTATGAAGCCCACACAGTGGGCTTTTGATTCGGACTTTCCACGTAATGGATTTGCTATCCAAGCAATATTCCATTTCGTGCCACTAGGACACTTTTCCACCTTTTATGAAGCCCACACAATGGGCTTTTGATTTGGACTTTCCACGTAATGGATTTGCTATCCAAGCAATATTCCATTTCATGCCTCTGGGTCTTCATGCACCTTTAAATGTCAACCTGTATATAGTTAAAGTAATCTGCGGTCAACTTTAGCTTGTTGATATCTCCATAGAGCTTGTCCTCAAATGAAGCAGGTGTGGGCCAAAATATCTTTCTCTGTTCTGCATACGTTGGGCAATCCTGCAGCAAATGTTTTGCTGTCATTTTTCCAGTTCTACAATTACATTCATCGGTATCTCCTATCTTTAGTTTATTGAACAAGTGGTATTTCAGCCTGTTATGTCCTGTGCGGAGTCTGAAGATTGCTACTTGTTCTCTTCGGTCGAGTTTGTAATATGCATCATCCTTCTGATGGCCTGGGTGCTCTGATTCCCATTTGGTTCTATAAGTGCTTTTTATCAACCTCTTTGCCTCATTATAGGTTATGTCTATGTCAGGCTGTGGTAGTCGTCCGCCCTCTTTTGCCAGTCTGTCAGCCTCTTCGTTTCCAGGTATACTGCAATGTGATGGGATCCACTGTATTACAACTTTTTTGGATTTCTGGCATAGACCATGGAGTGCTGCTCTTAGGTCAGTTAGTTCTGTGCTGTTATTGCTCTTCAGTATTGAGACAGCTGACTTTGCATCTGTGAAGATAGCTATTTGCTTCTCTTTATTTTCCTCCATCAGGAGCATTTCTGCTGCAGTTTTCAGAGCCTCTACCTCCGCTTTGAAGTTACTTGAAAATTTTCCAGTTGCCATTGAATGTGTTTTTTTCGCTCCATTTTTTAAATTTAGGAGAATTCCTCCTCCTCCATTCTCTATTGAATTTTTGGCTGATCCATCTGTATATGCATGGGTCCAATTCCTGCTTGGGTAATGTTCTTTTATGTAGTTTAGGGTTATTTCTCTTCTTTCGGTTTCATGCTGAGTGTTCTTTTTCTCAATACCAGGAATGTTTTCTATCATCTCAGGCAGTTGCTGCTGTCTCCAAGCTGGGAACTTGTGTGCATTGTGTATGGGCTTGACTGTTGATATGTTAAGAATAGGATCTGACCTAATCCTTCGTTTTGCAGTTTCTACAAAGTTGCTACGCTTCAGTCTTCCCTTTCCAAAACCATTAAATCTGTTGTACATAGGGTGGTCTGTCAATCTTCTAAATTTTTCTGCTTGTTGCTGGGCTCTGCTATCTCTTCTATCCTGCATTGGTTGTAAACAAGTGATCTTTTCTAATTCATTAATAGGCGTTGTCTTCAGGCTTCCAGTTATGATTCGCATTCCTTGATTTTGGACTCTACTTATTTTGTTAAAGTTTGACTTAGCTGCTGTTGCCCAAGCTGCAATGCCATATTCCAGTACTGGCCTCACCCGTCCAGTATATAACTTCTTGAGAACTTTCTCATCTGCTCCCCATGTTGTACCAGCAAGCTTTTTCATGATTGCCATTCTTTGCCTTGCTCTTGTTCGATTTTTCTCAACCTGTGTCTTCCATGTCAGGCGACGATCAAAGGTGACTCCTAGATAGTTTGGATTTTCTTCATGGCGCAATATTTTTCCATTCAATACCAGCTTAGGTTGCTGAGTTTTAGTTGAGAGGGAGAACACTGTGCATGTTGTTTTCTCCTCACTTATCTTCACTAGCCATGATTTTGACCAGTCCTCTAGCGCTAATAGGGCTTGCTGTATTCTGCTGTTAGCTGTACTAATATATTCTTCAGATGTCCATATGGCTAGGTCATCTGCAAAGGATGATGTGTGTACTCTGGCTGGAAAATTTTCCGTGATGTCGTTTATATATGCTAGGAATAATGTTGGTGAAAGAACTCCTCCTTGGGGGACACCTTGCTCCAACAGCATCATTTTGCTGGTTTGTCCTTGTACTTTTGTCCTGGCAGTTCTGTTCTCAAGGTAGTGGCTGATCCATTTGTACATTTTCCCGCAAACATGCATTTTTTGCAGTTTTACTTTCAGTCCTTCCTTCCATACTTTATCAAATGCTTTTTCTAAATCTATCCAGACTGCTAGTGTGTGCTTTTTCTCTTGGAAGGCATCCTCTATTTCCTGAGCTATATAGGTTATTTGATCTTCAGTAGATCTGTACTTTCTGAATCCTGCTTGGTGAGGTGTTAAGAGTTGGTTTTCTTCCAGATGCCATGTTAGCCTGCCATTGATAATGCGTTCCATTAATTTTCCTACACAGCTAAGAAGACTGATAGGTCGATAGCCATTTGGTTCTTCCAGGTCTTTTCCTTTCTTTGGGACTGGTATTAGTATAGCTTCCTTCCATGCCTGTGGGACTATTCCCCTCTTCCAGCTGTAATTTAGGACTGCTAGTAGTTTCTTTTTTGCCTTAGTGCCTAGTCCTATTAGCATTTCATTTGTGATTCCATCCTTTCCTGGTGATGTCTTCTTTTTTAGGGTATTCATTGCCTGTTCCATTTCTTCCATTGTTAGATTTGCCATCATATATTCTGCTGCTGTCTCTGTATATGTATGATGTATCTGTTTATCTTTGATTGCTTTCTTCTGTTCGGCTGTAATATCAATGTGGTTTGCACTGGCATAGTGTTCCATTAGTGCATTTGCAGCCTTTTTTCCTGTAAGCAAGGCATTTCCTTGTTTAATTGTTATTTGTTTGTTTCTAGGTCCTTCATTGTTCATGGCTTTCACTAGTTTCCATAGTTTGTTTCCATCCCTGTCAAAATTCAGGTTTTCTGTTTTTTTCCTCCAACAATCTCTTGTTGTTTGATTTACTGTTCTTTTATATTTTGCTGAGATGGCTTTGAGAGAGATGTTCGCTTCAGTTGTTTGTTCTCTCTCTGCGGTCTTCCTAGCATCTTCAACTTTGTCCTCCAAAAATTGTAGTTCTTCAGTCCAGTATGGTTTGTAATTTTTCCTTGCTCCTCTTGGAATAGACTCAGTGGCCGCCTGTATTATTGCTCTGTTTAGACTTTCCACCATTTGCTTCATGTTGCCATATCGTGTATTTACGTTTTCACAATATTTGTCTGTTAGTATGGCAAATCTGTCCCAATCTGCTCGTTTGTAATTCCAACGGGGCAAAGGCTTTTGCTCCTGTGGAACATACTCCATATTTATTACAAGCTTGATTGGTCTGTGGTCACTACCTGCTAATTGGTCCAGCACATGGCGATCGATTTTGTGGAGGATGTCTCCTGTGCAGAAAGCTAAGTCTGGAGTAGAAGTGGTAATCCATCTTCTGGAGTAGAAGCTCGGTGTGTCATCCGCTTTGTTAAGTAGATGGAGATTTGAGTCTATTTCCCAGTCCTCCACTTCATCTCCTCTTTTGTCAGTATCTGGGTATCCCCATCTTTCTGAACGGCTATTAAAGTCTCCGACAACAATGCAATTTGTGTCAGTTATTTCCATGTTTGAGAGTGTAAGATCCTTATCTGCCGGGCTATATAGATTGTAAATTCTTATTTTCACGTCCTTTATCATTATATCAACACCTATAATTTCCGTTTGGTTGTCAGAGATCACAGATACTTCGCTGCAAGGTATTGTATTTCGTGTAAGTATTACAACTCCTCCTTTGTGTCCTTCGCGGTCGAAACGTGTGGCCTGATATCCCTCGACTGAAAATGTGCGATTGGCGTTGAGGTGTGTCTCTTGAATGCATGCCACATCTATTCTATCTTTATGAAGACGCTGTGTTAGGGAGGCTTTCTTGTTATAAACTCCTTCTGCATTCCATTGTAGTATGTTGAGTGTCCGGGGTGTTTGGTCAATAGCTCTTAACCTACTCCTCTGTGCCTTGACTCCACAGCACAGGGGAAGGTGACCACCAGTAGTCATGGGTGGACCCCCTCGAGGCAGGGGGCCCGGCACTATCACCGCCTGATGGGACTTCACGGGATTAGCACCATAACGATTAATTTTCATCTGTGGCATCATGAAATGATAAAGTTACGTTGCACTTCTTTGTCAAGCCTGTGGCTCAGTACATCCGATTTCGACAAGCATTTGTTCGGGATGCTTTCCCTAGCCTTTGACTGTCCCCAGTCTACCTACAAGGCAGCAGGTTTGTGCGTCACTTCGTCTGGTCCCTCTCCCTTGACCTGTCCGACATGGGTGACCCTACCAGTAACTGTGCTACCGTCGGCATAGCTCTTGGGGTCATTGGAACGCTCAAGCCCCTCTACCTCGTCAAGGTGGACGCACGGCAGAGGGGTTCTTCTTTGCGTTCATCCGGAGTGTTTTTTCAGATGTGATTGCTGTGTGTAAGTTATGCGCCCTTGGGCCGAAACCCGTAGGCCAACACATCCGGCTTTAGCATGCTTTTTTGACCAGGTAGCATTCCTGGGTGTTTTCCATGTGAGGCATCATACATACTCTAGCCTCACTACTTATGTGTGTGCTTTACACCAGATATGCAAAAACCATTGTCTTATTACACTCTGTATCCCAAGCTAGAAGAGAAGCAAGACAGATAGAAAAAAATAGAAATGTATTGTTGCATTGATTACTGATGTACACATTTAGTGCATGAACATTTTAGTCTGTCTCAGGAAATCATTCAAGTATCGGTTACTGATTTAACATAACACAGTTCTCAGGACACGTATAAAGGAGGATACATATAAGTCGTCAGTCTCTTTCAGCAATTATTGTAGAGTATGGTTGTTAACTAATTCTATTGTCCTCTAATTGAACACAACATACAACATGTTCATGTGTGTACAATTTTTTCCAGTCTACATCTTATGATACTATAGTCTTCATATTGTAGTCCCATCATGGGCTGTATCATTACACATAGTCTTTCCTTGATTGTTTGCACTGTTGAAGATTTGACCATGCATGGAAGTGGACCAATAAAGATGCTTTAAAGTTAGCCTGCTCCTGTTTCCACAGACTCCTGCGTGTCATTAGCTATATTTCCATAACATCACCCTGAGGTTCTTGAAAGGCATTGACATACCATATTAATTTGTTTTCACTTTCTGTATCATTGACATCAGAGGTGTTGTAAAAGAATTAATAAGAGCTATATTGTGTCAATCCTGATATATGAAAGTGAATCATGGACAATTAGTAAATTAGTGAGGAATTATATGGAAACTGCAGATATATTGTGTTATAGAAGATGATGAGAACACCATGGACAAATAAAAAACATAATAAAGATATCTTGAAAAAAGTTAACTCACATTAAAAATCCCATGGCAGTTGGAAATCACAAGTAAGTTGTTAGTCTGCTGCCCCAGCAAAATTGTTAGGCAAGAAATCCTACCCATGGGTGATAGAACCTGTTACTTTGGATGGAATCTGACTAGGGAAAGCAAACTTTCCACCAGTGCTTGCTGAAGTCTTAACAAACTGACCCTTGAGGTGCATAACCATGTGTGATGCACTCCCCATCAAAGAGGAATGAAAAAGAAATATCTCAGCCAGGGTTACAGACAGTTCGTAATCCTGCATACCTGCTTTCGAAACACTGCTGCTGGTGATTTGGCAGCAGATCACCTTGCATTGGTTTTTTACTAAATGGTATGGGTGCCGGTCATTCAGAAAGCAATGGAAAACTACTGAACGTAAACCAAAAGATCACAACAGCAAAAAATGCTGGTGTTGTCTGTAACGGATATGCAACTAACTTAATAATGTTCTTTTTAAGTATACAGCTGTTTGGGCCTACGCTAGTTCCATTACAAGGCAAACTCTGTGGAGATGTCAAAATCTTCAAGTTGACTGCTGTTTTTATTTAATCTATTCAAGTTGACATTTGCAGATGTAGTAGGTTGAAGTTGGAGGAGGGGGAGAATTATTCATTTATAACGTTCTTTTTAAGTTTACAACTATTTGGTAGTTACTTTATCTAGCACATTCTATCATTCTTGATAAATTTCACCATTGTAATATTTCTGTTTTGAAATTTTGCTCAGGTCATCTTCTAGCAGATGATGCTGAAGGGGAGACACCAACAGTTCCGGCCACCATCATGAAATATTCCATTAACCAGGGCAAGACTGTCGATGTCAATCTCACAATGAAGATGCTGACATCAGCAGGGTATAAGCTACAGCCATCAGAAGAGCATCTTGTTGATTCTGTTATCAGGTAGTAATGAGAACACATGTGATATATGTAGTCTTGAAGTCTAGAAGATATGTTGTGTAAATGTAAATAATATCTAGATAGTTGTTGGATAGTCATTTGTTTCATAATTAATGCCAACCTCTAGTACTGACTTTGAATACCTTGAGAACACAACTACTGATCGCTCTGCCTGACGAAGTTACATTTATTAAGGCATCACAGTCTTTGAGCATTTGTGAATCAAGAAAGCTAGCTACCCAGAGGAAAAATACTTCTTCTGATGACATACTGATTTTTCCTGTGGGAAAACACTTCCTTCTATGACACATTGATTGACTGGTCAAAAATTCGTAATTAATTCTGTATTTTCATTAGTTACTGTATCTGTGCTTCTGCACGATCTCTCTATAACCTTTGTCAACCCCGAGGGGTTCGGGGTGTCAGGCATTGGTAGCACCTTTCGTAAGGATGACTCTCATGTCCTTTTTAGGACCCATCCCCCACTGGTCCAAGCCTGACACCCAGCTCACGCCTGTGGCTCCTAGTAGCTGTCAGCTTGCGACAGTGGCCACCCCATGGCAACAGCTGTGAGAGGCTGGCTAAACCTGGCACGGGTAGCTGATTTGGTGTCAAACCAAGCGGTGAACTAGGGTATGCCTACCCAGCATGTGAAGACAGGATCAGGCAGACTGCGCGGAAGAAATCATTCCTGATTCAACGGGCAAGACGGCGTTTACCTACAAAGCGTTGTGGAACGTAATGAGCACGGCAAGGCACGTAGAGCACCCTGGTAATCCACTGCACCTGTATTCGTCTCCAGTCATCTTGACTTGTCCTGCCACTGGATTCAGATGGACTCAGGCGAGAGTGAGGGAGGTCGACGAATTGCGCAACTTTTCCTCACTTTAATCCAATTCATCGCGCAAGTCATTCTTCATCCAACAACAACATCATGGCATTCAGGTCATCCATCAAAATTTTGATATTGCTGTTTCTTTGATTACTTTTAGTTACTTTAAAGTTTCCAGTAAAATTCCCCTTTAACTGATTCATCCTGGTGCTTAATGCTGGATCACATAAATGTTTACCATTTTTGTGGTTCTAAATGCTGCTGTTATTATTGTGAAACTCACTGCTTCCCACTCTGTTAATGCATTATTTGCCTCTTTTGATAGCATTATTCCTACTCCTTCACTGTAAGGGGCATTTTCCTCTGAGTGGCCTAAGAACAGCACTGTTTCACCTGTGCTTAGAAGCATTTTGCCAGCTATCTTCCACATTGTTTCACATAATCCCAAAAGATTAATCTTATATTTTGTTTCTACTTACTACTTGCACTGTTTTTCCCAAATCATGTATAGTTCTAAAATTCTGGGTGCCAATTCTAGATTTTTTCCAAGGTGAAAAGAAGCCAGTCTTTGATCCAGCCTCCTTAAGTTTTCTCCACATTGCGGCACACTTCTTCTAGGAGAACAGTCTCCTGTAATTTTGGTTAGAGTTTTGTGTTTGCTTTTCTTTATTGACTTGTTCATAATTGGTCAGATTTTGCAACTAAATTATTGTTCAGGTTGAGGGGACTCAGTCTCACGCCAACCCTCCCAAGTAACCCCTTATGACATACATGGTAGGTTACAGTGCTACTGTTATTTGTTTTTCTTATGGTTTCTGGTAAGACGCAGTAGAACCTGTGACATATTGGGAGTTAATAGTTACGTTCACAAAGAAGAACTCCAGTTCTGCAGAAAGATAAATGCATTTTTTCATCCTGACTGACTGGGTGTAAAACAGAACATGAAAATCTAGTGTGTCTGTCTGCCTGTCTTACAGCTGCATACATCATGGTTATTTAAAATTTATTATTGATAATGTGTGGGAGCTGCAGTACCGGAGTGGCTAGATGTTTACTTGCTAACCTGGTGATCATGGGTTTGAATCCACACTGAGGTGAACTTTTAAAATGGAGCTGGCCTTCTAGTTTGACCCACCCTAAAACGGGGTACCAGGACATGTCTTGGGAAGCAAAGGCAGCTGATGTGTTACTAATCCACCGAGTGCCGATTGGTCTATTACAAATATGGGTCCAGCACCATATGCCCAGGGCACCTAAAACATGTTAATTCATAATGCACAAACAGTCTTTTTTTGTTAAATTGTTGAAAATTTGTGCCATGTGGCCAAGCCATCCAGGTATTTACTTCTCTGCTTTACTTGTTCTTTTCCCCTCAGTCTTGCCAGTTGTCATAATTTTCTCCAGTTTATTTCTTCTCATAA
The DNA here is from genome assembly GCA_014155875.1 of Cepaea nemoralis. Taxonomy (NCBI): domain Eukaryota; kingdom Metazoa; phylum Mollusca; class Gastropoda; order Stylommatophora; family Helicidae; genus Cepaea; species Cepaea nemoralis. The sequence continues at coordinate 92,245 of JACEFZ010003587.1, forward strand.
TGTGCACAAAAAAATCTTGACTGTTTACGTCTAATTTCTTTAATCAGTTTATGGTTTTTATTTGTTTCTTGTAGGTCTTGTTGATTAGTTTTTTTATCTATCTGTCCATGGTATTCTGTGTATTTTCCTCAGAAACCACATTTCCACTGTCATTAGATGTTTTTCAGCTTGTCTACTCATTCATTGCCCACGTTTCACAACCATACAAAATTACAGGTTCTGTATAGCACTTCGACACTCTTTTTCTTGTTGCAATTGACGTCTTTTTATTGGTCAGTATTTTTTCCATCTTGCAAAAGGCAACCTTTACCACAGCTATGCTTGTTCTAATCTCTACAAGGCACTTCCCATTAGATGTTATGACTGGTCCGAGATAGTTGTACCGATTCACTTGTTTAAGAATATTCCCATTTATTTATTTATGTTATGTATTTACTACAGGTTAATTGCAGCAGTTTTTAGGTTGTGTGAAGTTGAGAACCAGGCAGTGGATGCAAAACTCACAGACTTCCTGAGTCCTCAAGTAGGCAGCACGGTCATGTGGTTCCTGGAGAGGTGGTCTGATGCTTATGTCCTGCATGATGAGATGGATTATGTGGAGGTAAGATCAGTACCAGCTGCAGGTGTTCATAGATTGCTCATAACAACCATAAGGAAGAGACAAGTGAAATCTCATTTCATCTCATCATGTTCCTCTTGTACCTTGCGGTGTCGAGGTGAAGTATAAATTTCGTGAGAGTGCCAGATTATGGGCTTCATATATCGATATTCCCATGGACTCTACTATTCCCTCTGTCCAACATTTACATGGTCGGCCCATTCCTCTGTTTCCATCTGATCTGTACATCATTGCTTGTTGTAGTATGCTGTTGACTAGTAACCTACTTGCATGGCCAAACCATTTGACTTGCTGCTTTCTAATAAAATCTAGTGCTGCTATAACCCCCACTTTAGTCCTGATTTCTTCAAGTGAAATGTATGGGTTAAATAACAGTTATGTTGTGCTGACAATGGCATGAGACAAGGGTTCGATGACAACGCTTGTCATTCACAATGAGAGAGAAACACTGGCTACATATTTTTTCTTTGCACTCAGATCACCACAAAATGTGACGGTCGTATCACTTCACAAACCCACAGCCGGTTCCTGCTACAAGGGGAGTGTTAGTTTTGATGTGTTTTTTTAAAAAAATCAACAGTTAAAAAGCATATTTTTCACAGAGTGTCGCAATCAACCCCAGTATTTGTTAGCTGTTTGCGATTTTCTAGGCAATTTTACAATCAGTAGTTTGTTGCTTTCTGAAGGCTGATGCATATGCTATTGTGAAAACCAACACAAAGCGATCTATTCCCAAACTGCCTGCAGCCAACTTTAAACCCGATATATCAGGTTTGTGAAAGCGTGTTCACTACCACTAAGCCACAGAGATGGAGACAAAAGAAGTTGAAAAAAGAAACTAACAAACCTTCACTGAGAAAATACTAATCAGAAGATACAATGGACGACAGAGTAAGATGTCTGTGGAAAACTTAAATAACCTGATAATAAATAATACTACAAGCAACATCAATAATATACACTGAAGAAGAAGAAGAAAATTAAATAATTGTTAGTTTCCCCCCACTGCCGACGCAAGGATGCTGGTGTGTATTAATTTGCTGAAAGATCAGATTAGATCCATCCATACATTGAAGATAAGCTGCCATCGATCTCCAGCATTTTCTGTCTCTCACCAAAACATCCTCTTTCTAGCCCATCATTTGATATTATCTTTCCCATTTAAACCCTTGTCTGGCCTTTGCACACCTTCCACCTTTCCTCCAGTATTGTTTTCTGTATGTTAGTCTTCTTATATACTCAGGATATTTTATTTGTCAAACCTTCAGCTTGTTGATTGCGTCTCTTTAGTATTTTTCTCCAATCTGTTACTGGGCTTTCTGATGTGCGAATGGGTTCTCCAATGTGTTAAAGGGTTTTTACGCTTGTTTATAAATATGATCTACAATTCAACAGGTTTGACGCGCTTGCGCTTACACTTTCTTTGCACCAATTGTGGGGTAGTGGGTTAATTCCACACAAAAGACAATTAGATTTAAACATTGACTTCTTGTTCAGAAAGCAATGGCATATCTTTTATAGGACAGAATTTCTGCCGTTATGATCTCTTGGCAAGTTTACGTTCAGTAGTTTGCCATTGCTTTCTGAACGACTGGCACAAATACCAATGCAAAACCAATGCAGCGCGGTCTGCTGCCAAACTGCGCACAGCTGTGTTTCAAACGCAGGTGTACGGGGTTACGAACTGCGTCCGTAACCCCTTCGGCCGGTTGATGGCAAGCTACTGAATGTAAAATTGCCTACAAAAACAACTCGGGGTTAATAGTAACATCCTGCAAAAGGCAATCAACTTTTTAAAATCTACAATGTAATATTTAACTCAGTCCCAAGCCTTGCATCTCTGGCATCCTGTAGCATGTTCTCTGATTTGGCCAGGGCATAATCTGGCTTCTTCATTAGTCACTTCCAGCTTGTATTTAGCCTATTTAAAAAGCATGTACTCATTATTTTTATAGTGGAGATCCTCGTTAGACATCTGCTGTGAAGCCTTTGTCTGAAAGAGTTACAACTACTTAAAATATTAACTGAGAATTCATTACAGGTTTGATAGAGATGGAAATGTGTACTGTTGAAGCACAGGAGGATGACCTAGATTGGCTTTGAGCATTACATTTTCTTCTCTTTACAGTAGAGTAGTTGATCTAAGTAAGCATTTAAACGCAAATAAAAATGAGATGCCAAATATGACTCGCTTACAAGGTTTCTCTTGGAAATTTAAGAAAATAGTCTGGTTATTTCAGATAACACTGCAGATAGTAATCAATTTAGAAAAATGGAAATTTCCATAAAAAATAGAGAAAAATACATGGTTAATGTGAAAATATTTAAATGTCTTTAATGTCAGGACTTTCTTACCATTGATTGATGGTTTTTTGCAGGATATTTGTCTCTTGTGTGTGTGTTGAGAAACTTAGTATAGGCTGTTGTACATGAATGCAAAACCCAGGTCACAAACTATTTAAAATAGCGGCCTCAAATACAGACCTTCTGAGTTAACATTAAATCCCACCAACATCGTATGTCTTGGCCTAGAATATGAAAAGGCCTAACACTCCAACCCCCAATGGCAGTACCTGTCATGGGACTACCTTTAATAGCGTGGCTATTTGTTATAGTTGGATACACGTGTCCAGACTCAGGCGATGAGAGCCTGGGAAGGCCGACACACCACAAACGTCCTGTGTCCTTGATTGTACGGCGCGTTTTGAAACTTCATGTGATTGATAGAGACAATGCGTTTCACATGTTGTATTCACAAAATAGTCACTTGTTAATGTTTGCAGAAGCCATCATGATTAATTTACGTAGACCAGTTTTGTGCAAACAGAAAGACATGATAGCCAGTTTAAAATTACCGTGGTAGACAATTGAAATTACTGTGCGAACATGTGTATATTTCAGCTTGAAGGATTTATCTAGTTATTTTACTTTATGTTGTGTGTATTCTGCAGTATGTACCTGACGAGATGTAGCAAAATATGCCAGACAATATATCGGGCAATCTATTGTTTGTACCATCGTTATTCAAATTTGTTATTGTTTTATTTTATATAGGTTGTCTCATTCACCCTCTCTGTCTCATTTAGATGAGTTTAGCTTTAGCCACTGCATTCGGCATGGACACAGAGGGAGTTCGATGGACCATGAATTTTATGTTGCAAAAGATTGTCACCACTATGTCTGTATGGGGATCTGAACCAGGACTCCTCACCGTTACCCTAAAACTTCTCACAGATCTGGCTGAACAGAGTTCTAGGTATGTATGCTTTATTACCATTATAAATTTCTCTTTAGCTGTGTCCCTTAGTTACTGAAGCTATGATGCTTATATTGACTGTAAAATTGATTTGCTTCTTACATTTGTTCTTTCTTACCATATCTCTGAGGAAAGATTGTGTCTTGTATTCTAACTAAGCCCACCCATTCAAGCACTCAAAGGAAATCGGGTTGCCCTGCATATTTGCCCAGGGTTAGTGCTCTGTTAGGAACAAGTTATTCTTTGTGAGCACTTGATCCTGGAAAGGAGTATACTGCGTTATATGTCCTGCTGGTACCATACCAAGGGATTGAACTGCTCTTTTGTTGGGAAGTCCTTAAATTCCCAGCTTCCCTCTGCACCTTGAAATGGTAGAGAAACTTGCGTGTTCCAATGGCCCCATACCAAAGCATAGCCACTGGTAGGGTCTCCCATACCAGACAGGTCAAAGGATAGTGACTAGGCAATGTGAGACACTCAGCTGTTGCCTCAAAGAGAAACTCACCTGTTGCTTCTAGGAGACAATCACCTGTTGCTTCTAGGAGACAACTCACTTGTTGCTTCCAGGAGACACTCACCTGTTTCTTCTAGGCAACAACTCACCTAGTGTAACCCCATTAAAAGAAAGTAGAATGTTGCTAATCCTGTGGAGTCCTGCCAGGTAGTGCCCCAGCCTCAAAGGGGTCCACCCAGTGCAACTCATGGTCACTTTCCCGTTCTGCAGAGTTAAGGCACAGAAGGATAAGGCAAGAGCTATTGACCAAAATACTCTTAATATACTACACTGGTATGCTAAAGGAGTCCTTAACAAAATAGTCCCCCTGACAAATCAACTTCATGAAAAAAATTGATGTGACTTGCATCCAAAAGACATAGATTTTCAGTCAGGGGATGTCAAACTGTATGTTTCAGTAGTCATCGTGAACACAAAGAAGGAGTTCGGATACTCACTACCAGGCAGTGAAGTATCAGTGAACCCTCACAACCAAACAGAAATTATAACTTGATTATATTGGGCTGATATAATGATAAAGGAAGTGAAAATAAGAATTTGTAATCTATACAGACAGACAAATAAATATCAAACACTTTCAAGCATGTAATGTATTATATGACACAAACTGTACAATACTCGGATATTTTAATAGCTACTAAGAAAGATGAGTATAACCAGATACTGACAACAGAGGAGATGACTGGGAAATAAATTTTAATCTCCATCTAATCAACAAACCGAGTGACAAACCCAGCTTCCACTCCAAAAGATGGTGTTCCACTTTCACTTGGCCTTCTGCACAAGAGACATTCTCCAAAATTAAGTGCTGGCACAATTAGCAGCCAGTGACCACAGACCTGTAAAACTTGTGATGAATATGGAGTTTGTTGCACTGGAGCTAAAGCCATTGTCTCATTGGAATTACAGACATGCTGATTGGAATAGATTTGCTATATTCACAAACAAGTACTGTAAAATATAATTTGACATTGCAAAATTAAAATAATGGTGAAAAGTCTAAATAGTTTAGTTTAGTCGACGGATCAACATCACGTCACATGGGTGTAATCCATAAGTTCTCCATTCTACTCCTAACTCAAGCCTGAGTCTGGAGAATTTCAGCTCAGTGCATGAACACCGTAGCACCGGCGAGGATCCTGAAATACTTTGGGTAGATTATTAACTCAAAATTTTGCCCGGGCAGCACCATTATCGTTTTCGATTTCCCACTGCCAAGGGATTTTTGTGTGTGCGCAACAATACACACGGGCGTCCGATCTCACTACCCAGAGACCAGGGGAAGTTTGTTACTTGAAGTCCATGTGAAAAAATCCCGGCCCTCACCGGGGCTTGAACCCGGAACCTCCAGCACTCGAGGTGGACACCATACCTCGAGACCACTCTGCTGCCGAAAAAAGTCTAAATAAAGCAATACTGCAGGTAGCTGCAGAATCCATTCCAAAAGGGGCAAGAACTACACTGGTCTGAAGAACTACAAATTCTGGTGGACAATGTCAAAGATATCAGGATGACAGCAGAGAGAAAACAAACAACTGAAGCAATGGAGATCTGCCTTGATGAGATTACCAGTGGGCTGGCAGGCAAGCATACTAGCCACTGTGCTGCCATGGCTTGCACCTATGTAGCATGTGACATTTAAATAAATGCATACACATATTTTGTTTCTGGCTTTGACATGGTTACTATTGGCATCATCATATTTTCTCAGGGCCATGTACCTGAGCCAGTCAGAAGTGTTATGGAATCTGGCACGGCTGGAGTCACGCCAGGAGCCCCCAGTCTCCACATTGTCACCCGATGCACGCAGACAGTTCATGAAGGCTATGGTCTTGGTGGGCTGCAGTATTAAAGATTCTACACAAGAAGAGCAGTATTGGAAACTGGTAAGACATGTTCTTGTGAAATCCTGTAATCCCGTCTTCATTTTAGCTTTCATTTGATGATATTGGCCTTGTAATGTAGTGTTTAGTTTACATTCCTATGAGCACATTGGTCTAATCTATAAAGAAACATGGATGTCTTTCATTATTTTGCAGATTTCCAATGTGTAATGTAATGCATATATTATTGTTGAAGTTGTTATTGGTGTTTAAGATTAACATAATAAGCGATCCATAAATGAAATAATGTATGAAAGGAAAGAAGGGCAGAATGTTAAACGGGCATACATGCCCAATTCTTAGCTTTAAAAAATAAAGTTTGCTCATTTGAAGTTAATCATAGCAGACTAGCCTAAAGTTGAGTGTCATCTGAATGTAAATTAGCCTTTACGACAAGGGGAAGTCAATAAGTAAGTCACACCGGGAAGGTTAACCCGGTCAACAAATGCCCGCAGAAGTCGGATGTGTCGGCCTGACGGCGCAAGAACGCAGCTCTGCTGTAAACAGGCACAACGCAGTCACATCCGAAAAAAAACTCCGGATGAACGAAGAAGAAGAAGAAGTAAGTCACAAATGGCTGTAGAAAAATAACTAAACATGATAACAACTTGAAACCAGTTTATTTTTATACATACATTGTCTCTTTATTTCTCAACATAATTTCCACCAACATTGATGCACTTATCCCATGGTTTTATCAGTCCTCCCAAACTGGCTGCATAGAACTGCGTGCTCCGCTTTCTAAACCACGTTTTCACTTCACATTCAACTTCGGCATCATTCGCGAAATGTCTCTCGTCAAGGTGGGTTTTCAGTGGATCACAAAGATGGAAATCGCTAGGGGCTTAGTCGGGGCTGTATTTAGCTTACTCGGGGATGTTCCAGAACTTCCCACCTTAGTTGGTTAATTTTCTCCAGAGTTAATCGAGCTGTATGTGGTCTGGTATTGTCATGAAGAAGCAACCATCCTCTAGCCAGCAGTCCTGGATGTTTTCTTCGAATTGCATCATGAAGCATCAATAGAACTTCACAGTACGACTCAGAATTCACATTGTCACCTTTCTTCTTGAAATTGGTTACAAGCACTCCTTGACAATCCCAGAACACTGTCAGCATAACCTTCCCTGCTGATGGCGTAACCTTGAATTTTTGGACACAAGGCGAAGAAGGATGTTTCCATTGCATTGAAGCACGCTTTGATTCGGGCTGGTAGTGATGCACCCATGATTCGTCCCCAGTAACAATCATGTTCAGCATGCCTTCTCCTTCATCTTCGTATCGACAGAGATGATGCAAGGACAGGCCAAATCAGTTCATCTTGTGTTCCTCCTTCAATTGTCTGGGTACCCACCTTGAGCACACTTTCTTAAATTTCAATTGATCATGCATTATGCTGTATGTTGAACCATGTGAGCACCCTATTGCAGATGCTACAGAGTCTATCGTTACTCGCATGTCACCTCTAATCATCTCCTCCACTTGCTGCATGGATGCTTCTGTTGCAATCTCAACAGGATGACCAGGTCGGATTTCATCAACAATTTTAGAGCGTCCTTGAGGAAATTTTTCTTCTCAGCTATGCACTGCTTTACAGGACAAACATTTGTCAGCATAAACAGGAAGCATTTCCTTATGAATGTCCTTTAAAGGCAGTCCTTTTGCTCACAAAAAACGCACAACAGCGAATTGCTCTTTGGTTGTACACTCCGTACGTACAGTCGCCATTTTGTTTATGTGCTGCGCATGTGCATGAGACACCTAGCGCCACCTGACAAATGGGAATATAAAGTTTGATGTTGCTATCACATAATGACACCTATGGAAAACACAACTACATTTACTTGCCATCCCACAGAACTGTGTGACTTACTTATTGACTCACCCTTGTAATAACCTATGTTTCTCTTACTCTGAGCATGCTTTTAGTCACCCCTGCATACACAGTTTAAAGTATTATCTGTATGACAACTCTCCAAACATTTCCCTGAAACATGCATTCATCACAACACATGACATGACAGTGTTGGGTTAATCAGTCTGTGGACTTGCATGAGGTCTTTTGAACATGTCCTTGCAGCATACATCTGGTTTTGTCATCAACATCATGTTGCAGGGTATATGCAGGTGTCATCACAGCTGTAAATATTCTTGATCCCTTGACAGTTATCCTGACACAAGCATTGTCATGTCTCTCCTGACACATGCATTGTCATGTCTCTCCTGACACACGCATGTTCATGTCTCTCCTGACACATGCATTTTCATGCCTCTCTTGACACATGCATTGTCATATCCAAGATGTCTACGGTGTCCAAAATGGTATCAAAAATGGGGCTTGGCTACTGCGAGCACTTACCAAAGTCTGAATAAAAAACACAAAATATGACTGAGAAGCTCAATGAATGGTAAAACACAGACAGATACAGACGTGTGCTTCAACCAAAGTCTTTATCAATAGAACAACAATAACAAAACAGTAAAAATAGATAATTCAAAGCAATTCTTATCTGGATATTCTGGAGGTTGTCCTATCATCATCTGCAGACACTTACCTCTGAAGTCAGAGTGGGCTCGCCTGATGGCGAGGGACACTGTTAATAGCTAACCCACACGCAAAATTCAGTCCATCACTACTATAATTAGTGTGTATGGACTACACTTGAATTCAAAGCGAGCGAGCATTAAAGAAAAAAATCTGCAGACACCTATGTCCATCTTCCAACATGCTTGTCAGACCCTGTCTCTTAAATGGACATAGCCTGTGCTTTCCAAACCACTGAGGTTTAATATGTTGAGAAAGAGTTGAGTTGAGACAAGAACTGACATCAAAGCACATGTGACATTCCTCATTTACAACAGCCAGCGAAGAGTCCTGATACTAAAGGTTATCAGTAGCATCTGATTATGTACCCATCTGGCCTTTTCCTCTTGAGTGTTGACCAGTACCTCTGGTCACTCCCTGCAGCACCATTCTCTCCCAAGCCATGACGATGTAACTGTACACATGATTTCAAAGGGCCTCAACCACATCTGCCTTATGCTTGAATACCCACCAAGTGGTGCAGACCCAGCCAATCTGTCCGCCTGTTCATTTCTCACAACACCAACAAGTCCTGGGGGGAAAAAACCACAGATGCGCTTTATTTTTTATTGTTGAATGGAAGCCTGTCACGCTGCCCGAAGCATGCCAGTCCTTTTACAGAGTTCAAGACTTAAAACATTTTTATGCTTTCAATTTACAGTTGCTTCAGTCTAATCATGAGCGGTTCCTGCATGTGGTCGGGTCTGAAGGCTTCAAGTCTGGCAAAGAGGGAAGCAGGCAGCAGTTTCTTTACCTGTTGGAGTCTCTGATTGGTGTAGCCACAGCCACACAGAATTCCATAGCTGCAGAAATGTTTCAGGTATTATCATCAACATCACCAACATCAAGTGCTTTGCTGATTAGCTTTGGTTATCATGTCTCTCCACAACATTTGCTTTCTTGTGCAATATATCGTTATGTAAACATCATTGAAGTGACATCTTTCCATGCCATGATACAAGACTGCCATCTTCTGTCTCTTCTAGCCATCCCTCCATCTCTACCTCCCTCTCAGTCCCTACTCCCTCTCTGCCCCTCACTCCTCTCTCCCCCTCCCTCCTCTTCCTCCCCCTGCCTTCTCTCTCCCTCTTCCTTTTTTTCTTCCTTTTTCTCTTCCTCAATTTCTCTGTCTCCCTCTATCTCTCTCTTCTCCCCCCTCTCTCTCCCTTCCAGCTTCTGTCTCTCTCCCCTCTCCCTCCTCTTTCTTTCTTATGTTTCTCCCAAATTCCCCTTCTCCTCCTTCCAATTATACCAGTTGATACAATTTGTTTTCTCTCTTTTCGTGACATGGCTACAGAACATTGACCATTTACTTCTGATGTCTGAAACAAGTTTCCTTTGTGTCTTGGCTTCTGTTAGAATAGTGTCATCCCTCATTTTGACTATCTGGTATTTTTAACATTCTTTTTTTAAAAAGTTACTTGCTTGCCCTTTACAGGACGTGACAGTCAACCCCAGCATTTATTGGCTGTCTGTGGTTTTCTAGGTAGTTTTACGTTTGGCAGTTTGCCGTTGCTTTCTGAATAGGAAAATCAGTGCAAAGCGATCTGTTCCCAAATTGCCTGTGACGAACCCGGTATTTTTGGATTGTAAAACTGCTTTCACTACCACTAAATCACAGACGACGACAAGATTCTTTTAGGAAGCCATGTTTATGTAGCTTCAATAGATTTTCTGGTTTATTTACCAACTGTCCATAATTCACAGCCATACAATTTGTTCTTAACAAGAACTTTTCTGACTTCCAATGAAAAGGATTTATTGAATATGTTCTTGATTGTATTGGGGGTGGGGGTGGGGTTGGGGGGGGGGGGGGGGGGGGGGGGGGGGGGGGGGGTTTGTGTGTGTGGTTTTTTTTTTTTTTTTTTTTTTTTTGTTTGTTTGTTGGTTGTCGTCTTTGAGAGGTTACAGTATCTGCCTCAGGCGCAGAAGGTGCCATGTTGGATCAGGCTGGAGTGTTTCCAATAAACACTGGTATCTGATGATATCACACACACAAGATCTCTCATGGAATCATGGGTGGTCAGATCAGATTCTTTGCTAGGGGAAAAAACAACAGGATGTCTCATGTTCAAGTTGTGTGCTTAAAAATCCCACAACAGCCGGGAATCGTATAGTGTCACCCGAGAGGCTACTGACCTGGAAGAATTATTAGGAAAGAAGCCTTACCCATAGGTAGATAGAGCCAGTTACCTTTGATGGAATCTGTCTAGAGGAAGTTAGCCTCGCACAAATACATGCCAATGTCAGAAGCACTGACCTTTTGGTTGCATTATGATCACATCTACACTGTCATTGATTGGTTGGTTGGTGAATCCTCTGGAGAACAGAGTTTTAAATCTTAAGTCTGCATTAATGTTCAGGTCATCTAAGCCCTAACAAAGGCTTGCATCTATGAGAATGAGCTTAGTGTACAGATATTTCTCCCCACTCAGTGCCAAAGTTCCATGCCAACTGGTACTGTTGTAGAGCTCTCCTTAGTTTTAGTTTTAGTCGTTGGATCAACATCACGGCACACGGGTTTAACCCATAAGTGCTCCGTTTTCCTCCTAACTCAAACCTGAGTCTGGAGGAACTCAGCTCAATGCATGAACTCCGTTGCATCGGCGAGGATCCTGAAATACTTTGGGTAGATTTTTAACTCGAAATTTTGCCCGGGCAGCGCCGTTAGGCTACTCTTTTTCGATTTCCAACCGCCAAGGGATTTTTTACGTGTGCAACACACGGGCGTCCGATCTCACTACCCAGAGACCGGGGGAAATTTATTACTGGAAGTCCACATGGATTTTTAAACAATAAATCCCGGTCCTCACCAGGGCCTGAACCTGGGACTCCAGCACTCGAGACAGACACCATACCTTGAGACCACTTAGCCCCCCTGAGTGCTCTCCTTACTCTCCCCAAGCCCAGAAGCCTGTAAAGCGTTGTGGAACGTAATGAGCATGGCAAGGCACGTAGAGCGCTCTGGTTATCCACTACACCTGTATTCGTCTCCAGTCATCTTGACTTTAGATGGACTCGGGCAAGAGAGTATGGTCGACAAATTGCACAACTCTTCCTCTCTTAAATCCAATTCATCGCGCAAGTCATTCTTCATCCAACTTACCTCACTAAAAGCTTTTGGAATTCATCACGACACTTGGGAGACTGCTGCCAAAGACCAAAATTTGTGGCATACATCATTACACAAGTGTGTAGTCACTTGTGAAGCAAACAGGACTGCAAGAGCTGTGAAGAAAAAAGGCTGAACAAAAAAACCACTGCAGGATATCCTCCTCCTGGAGCATCAAGCTTCTTTGCTCACATTGTTAAAGAACACTTAGAGCCAAAATAGGCCTTACCAGCCATCTTAGAACTCACGACCCCAAACTTTCAACCCCACTGGACAAACACCAGTCTCCACAAGTCCAGAAGCCAGTGATAGTGCAGTGTGCAAAACTGGTACAGAAACTTCACATTTGCATAGTGGCAAATTAGTATGTAACCAGGTCATGATTCAGCACAGCAACTACATACTGGCTGAGATAGGCCTAGGTGGTCATGTTTCCTTCACAGGTTTTAGGCATATCGCTGTCAACAGATTCTAACCACGAGGCCTGAGGGAACAAGCTGTCTTTAACCCTTTACAGGGCAAAACATCCATTTGCGGCCGATCGCTTAAACGAGCAGATCGGCCGAACGTGCCCGATACTATTATGCATTGTAAAAACGGGATCTCTCGGCTTTCCGACACTTCCGATGGCTACTTTCGCTTTCGCCGATAGCTTGACAACATGGCCGCCATTTGTAAGCGACTACTATGAATTTGAACGGACTTTTACGGACTTTTTTGGATAGTTTTCGGGATTTTTATGCTTAGTTTTTCAAAATGTATTTCGGCGATTTTTCAAGTGATAGCCGAGATTTCGCTAGGTTAAATTTAAGTGACATTAAAGGGCACGAAGTTGACTATTAATCGCAGCTAGATATCAGTGAAAAGCATTACTTTGCATTAGCAGTCTGAGTCGGACTTTAAAGAAAGTGATTTTGATTCTGAAAATGTGTTTGTAAATTGCCGTATAGGTGACGGAAAATCACAAACAATATGCTGTATTTCACAAATATTTGTGTTCATATATGGATTACCGACAACAATCACATGAGTAACATATTCTGCATGCTTTTCCCTTCATTGTGTTGTTTATTTAACTAAAATTGGTTGACTAACACCTTATTTGTGATGTTTTTACTAACGCAACCTGAAATTTTATCGAACCTGAAAAAATCTTGCCTGTTCAGGGTTAAAAAACGGACAAGCGTCTGCCCTGTAAAGGGTTAAACATGTGGTCTTCGTCATCAGTGTTATATACATATAAGAAAAACCGAAATGTAGCTGTGATCTGTACTAGATTCTTCCTGTATTTATACTTAAGAAATATTGTGTTTTGTTTTCTTCAGTTCATGGCTCCTTTGCTGAGTCATGTGGTCAAGGCCATTGGCATCCATCACAATTATGCAGATGTTGTAACCACGTGTTTTGAGTTGTTTTCTGAAGTTGTGGCCAAGATGCTACCATTCCTGAGTACTGTAAGTATATTTGTTCCTTTAGCGAGCTGCTGTTGTTTTGGAGGTGGCGGGTTCAAATCCTGATGTAGCCACTATAGCTTTTAATGCTTGTATTGTCTTGTGTGTCCTCTCATTTCTACTTCTTTCCTCTACTTCTATAAGTGCCAATCAGTGTCTGGAAATTTATTTCTTATGCTTTTTAATGTTCTTAGGAGTTCTCCAACAATTAATATTTCTGCGTAGTACATACTATTACAATGGAATCAACCAACTTTAAATGTTTGTAATATACTAGTCCTAGCATTACTAAACAATGTGTCTTGTGTGTTTGTTATTTGACCAGAAAGCAGAAAGCAGTGGCAAACCACTAAACTTAAACTTGCCAAGAAATCACAAACGGCCAACAAATGCTGGGGTTGACTGCGACGTCCTGTAAAGGATATGCAACTAACTTATTTGACCTATGCTTGGTTAACATAAATTTCTATGATTTGTGGTCGACAATAAGTTACCAAGGAACATAAGGGAAGCAGAGAATAGTAACACTGTACTCTACCATGAGCCGGTCTCCCTGGCCTAGGAGTTAACATCTTTCTCCATAATCCCGTATATCCACGTGAGGAACACAACCTGCGCGAGAATCAGTAGTGGTTCTCGCCACGTTGGTAACTTATGGGGTGTGTGAGCCGGTCGCTCAGAAAGTAATGGCAAACTACTGAGCGTAATCTTTCCAAGAAATCAACAATCAGCTGAAAGATGCTGATGTTGACAGCGATGTCCTGTAAAGGATATGCAAAAAAAAATGGAAAAAAAACAACAAGAATGTCATTAGAATCTAGGAATAAAAAGAGTTTATGAAAGAAATAAAAAAGAGGCAAATTAAATATTTTGGTTATATTAAAAGACATTATGCCCTTATTAAAACCTTACTGGAGGGTAAGGTTGAAGGTAAGCGAGCAAGAGGTAGACAATGATACAAGTGGGAAGATAACATCAAGAAATGAACAAACAGCAGTCTGACAGAATATACAATCAAGGTTAGAAAAAGACAGTGTTGGAGATCCATTGCAGACAACCTTCGTTGTGGAGACAGCAGCTGATAGAATTGAAAATTGCAAAAAGTAGGCTAAATGGCTACTGCACTGGCAAAATTGTCAGAAGGGGAAACCCTACCCATGGGTAGGTAGAGCCTGTTATCTTGAAAGCAGTTTGTCTAGAGTAAGTAAACTTTCTTAATTGCATGTCACAGTTGGACAAACTATCAAATGAGAGAGGTGCATAACTTTGATGTAAGGCACTCTCCTCAAAAGAACTGCAAAGAAAAATAAGATGCACATTGAAGGATATTTAACACATTTGTCTTTCATATTTATATTGGACCCAGATGTTGTTATAGTTAATTCCTGAAAAGTGAATCATGGTTTCTATGAATGAAGCATGATGTATTTGTCTTGTGCTGTAAGATTGATTCTTGTTTTTCACCAGGCTGATTCACAGACACTGTATCAATTGTGTCTCTCAGCCATCCAGATGTTTGCCAGACATAATTTTGGTGAGTGTTGGTTAAGTAATTGGTAGATCAGTTGCTTGATGACAAAAGACTGCCCCGTGACTTTTATCATCCTTGATTCAAGATAATCTCCGCAAATATTTTGTTGTAATATCATGGACTTCTTGAACTTAACTCATAAATCTTGCGGTCCATCGCAAGAGCTAATTTATCTGATAATTATCAACTTGTTGTCTTTTGTTGTTGTGGGTCTCCGTGGTGAAGTGGTTAAGCAACCGCCTCGCTCTCCGAAGGTTGTGGGCTCGTTTCCAGACTCCGTCATTAAGTTGACAGATGCAGTTTTCTAGGAGACTCCTGGGGGTTGTTGCTGGAGCTACAGAGTTCATGCTCTGTGTGCCACTTTTGGCAGACCAAAAATCCAGTGAAATTAGCCAATCTTCTTGCCTTAAAACCCTTTCTCTACTAACCCTGTTGAATTATTGTATATAATGACCACTTTGAAATATTTGAAAGCAAAACTGAAAATGTAATTTATAAAGCAGGGAGTTAACTGGGTTTGCCTTATGCAGAAATGGGTGGCTACTGGTTTTCTAGTGACTGCCGCTTTTCTAGTGACTGCCGCTTCCATCGACGATGAACTGTATTTTTCGTGGCAGACTTTTGTGTTGGCATTCTGGCAGTGGCATCATGCATAGTGTACTTGTGCTGGCTGTTCCACTTTTCACATGGGGCAGTGAGGAGCATTTTATGTGATATTCACTGGCACAGGAATGGAGCATTTTGGGGCAACCCTTTGCCATGAAGTTGGAACCACGACTAACGACTAACTAAGCAGGGAGTGTTCTATTTTCATCTTCTCTCCCTTTTTGCCTGTTAGTGTCAGGTTAAGACGAGACATCTGGAGAGGGCTCTGGTGTGGGCATTGTACATGGTGATATTCACAGCATCAGATAATCCATCAATCCATAGTGTTCAGGGTCAACCACTTGCTTTGTTTCAGTTGTGTTTAAGTGCTGGAGCCGTTCATGGGGTGGTGTCTAGTGATAGTCTTGTTTCATGGCCAAACCATCTGATGTTTTAATAGATGTAGAAGCATCATCTTTAAAGCCATGGAATGGACGAAGCTGCATACAACTTGGCATGATGGTGTGCAGGTTGAGAGGGGGATTGGGTGCAAGGATGGTTTCAGGGATGGGATGAGAGACCACGTGCAGAATCGGAGTGGGTACACAGAATCAGAGTATGTGTGCAGATCAGTGAAATGGGAAAATGGGAGAGGTTGCATGGATACAAGTGGGTTGGGGGGGGGGATGCTATAATAAAAGAGCTTGCAAGCAGTGTTTTATAATAGGAGAGTTTACAAGTAGCTAGTTTGGTCCAAACATAGACTTATATTGTACATAATAGAACAATCCTTAATCGTTATGGTGCTAATCCCGTGAAGTCCCATCAGGCGGTGATAGTGCCGGGCCCCCTGCCTCGAGGGGGTCCACCCATGACTACTGGTGGTCACCTTCCCCTGTGCTGTGGAGTCAAGGCACAGAGGAGTATGTTAAGAGCTATTGACCAAATACCAAGGACACTCAACATACTACAGTGGAATGCCGAAGGAGTTTATAACAAGAAAGAATCCCTGACACAGCGTCTTCATAAAGATAGAATAGATGTGGCATGCATTCAAGAGACACACCTCAATGCCAATCGCACATTTTCAGTCAGAGGATATCAGGCCACACGTTTCGACCGCGAAGGACATAAAGGAGGAGTTCTAATACTTACACGAAATACAATACCTTGCAGCGAAGTATCTGTGATCTCTGACAAAAAAACAGAAATTATAGGTGTTGATATAATGATAAAGGACGTGAAAATAAGAATCTACAATCTGTATAGCCCAGCAGATAAGGACCTTACACTCTCAAACATGAAAATAACTGACACAAACTGCATTATTGTCGGAGACTTTAATAGCCGTTCAGAAAGATGGGGATACCCAGATACTGACAAAAGAGGAGATGAATTGGAGGACTGGGAAATAGACTCAAATCTCCATCTACTCAACAAAGCGGATGACACACCGAGCTTCTACTCCAGAAGATGGCTTACCACTTCTACTCCAGACTTAGCTTTCTGCACAGGAGACATCCTCCACAAAATCGATCGCCATGTGCTGGACCAATTAGCAGGTAGTGACCACAGACCAATCAAGCTTGTAATGAATATGGAGTATGTTCCACAGGAGCAAAAGCCCTTGCCCCGCTGGAATTACAAACGAGCAGATTGGGACAGATTTGCCATACTAACAGACACATATTGTGAAAACATAAATACACGATATGGCAACATAAAGCAAATGGTGGAAAGTCTAAACAGAGCGATAATACAGGCAGCCACTGAGTCCATTCCTAGAGGAGCGAGGAAAAATTACAAACCATACTGGACTGAAGAACTACAAAGTTTGGAGGACAAAGTTGAAGATGCCAGGAAGACAGCAGAGAGAGAACAAACAATTGAAGCGAATATCTCTCTCAAAGCCATCTCAGCAAAATATAAAAGAACAGTAAATCAAACAACAAGAGATTGTTGGAGGGAAAAAACAGAAAACCTGAATTTTGACAGGGATGGAAACAAACTATGGAAACTAGTGAAAGCCATGAACAATGAAGGACCTAGAAACAAACAAATAACAATGAAACAAGGAAATGCCTTGCTTACAGGAAAAAAGGCTGCAAATGTACTAATGGAACACTATGCAAATGCAAACCACATTGATATTACAACCGAACAGAAGAAAGCAATCAAAGACAAACAGATACATCATAGAAATACAGAGACAGCAGCAGAATATATGATGGCAAATCTAACAATGGAAGAAATGGAACAGGCAATGAATACCCTAAAAAAGAAGAAATCACCAGGAAAGGATGGAATCACAAATGAAATGCTAATAGGACTAGGCAACAAGGCAAAGAAGAAACTACTAGCAGTCCTAAATAACAGCTGGAAGAGAGGAATAGTCCCACAGGCATGGAAGGAAGCTATACTAATACCAGTCCCAAAGAAAGGAAAAGACCTGGAAGAACCAAATGGCTATCGACCTATCAGTCTACTTAGCTGTGTAGGAAAATTAATGGAACGCATTATCAATGGCAGGCTAACATGGCATCTGGAAGAAAACAAACTCTTAACACCACACCAAGCAGGATTCAGAAAGTACAGATCCACTGAAGATCAAATAACCTATATAGCTCAGGAAATAGAGGATGCCTTCCAAAAGAAAAAGCACACACTAGCAGTCTGGATAGATTTAGAAAAAGCGTTTGATAAAGTATGGAAGGAAGGACTGAAAGTTAAACTGCAAAACCCCGGGAAGGTTAACCCGGTCAACAAATGCCCGCAGAAGTCGGATGTGTCGGCCTAACGGCGCAAGAACGCAGCTCTGCTGTAAACAGGCACAACGCAATCACATCCGGAAAAAAACTCCGGATGAACGAAGAAGAAGAAGAAACTGCAAAACATGCATGTTTGTGGAAAAATGTATAAATGGATCAGCCACTACCTTGAGAACAGAACTGCCAGGACAAAAGTACAAGGACAAACAAGCAAAATGATGCTGCTGGAGCAAGGTGTCCCCCAAGGAGGAGTTCTTTCACCAACATTATTCCTAGCATATATAAATGACATCACAGAAAATTTTCCAGCCAGAGTACACACATCCTCCTTTGCAGATGACCTAGCCATATGGACATCTGAAGAATATATTAGTACAGCTAACAGCAGAATACAGCAAGCCTTATTAGCGCTAGAGGACTGGTCAAAATCATGGCTAGTGAAGATAAGTGAGGAGAAAACAACATGCACAGTGTTCTCCCTCTCAAATAAAACTCAGCAACCTAAGTTGGTATTGAATGGAAAAATATTGCGCCATGAAGAAAATCCAAACTATCTAGGAGTCACCTTTGATCGTCGCCTGACATGGAAGACACAGGTTGAGAAAAATGGAACAAGAGCAAGGCAGAGAATGGCAATCATGAAAAAGCTTGCTGGTACAACGTGGGGAGCAGATGAGAAAGTTCTCAAGAAGTTATATACTGGACGGGTGAGGCCAGTACTGGAATATGGCATTGCAGCTTGGGCAACAGCAGCTAAGTCAAACTTTAACAAAATAATTAGAGTCCAAAACCAAGGAATGCGAATCATAACTGGAAGCCTGACGACAACGCCTATTAATGAACTAGAAAAGATCACTTGTTTACAACCAATGCAGGATAGAAGAGATAGCAGAGCCCAGCAACAAGCAGAAAAATTTAGAAGATTGACAGACCACCCTATGTACAACAGATTTAATGGTTTTGGAAAGGGAAGACTGAAGCGTAGCAACTTTGTAGAAACTGCAAAACGAAGGATTAAGGCAGATCCTATACTTAACATATCAACAGTCAAGCCCATACACAATGCACACAAGTTCCCAGCTTGGAGACAGCAGCAACTGCCTGAGATGATAGAAAACATTCCTGGTATTGAGAAAAAGAACACTCAGCATGAAACCGAAAGAAGAGAAATAACCCTAAACTACATAAAAGAACATTACCCAAGCAGGAATTGGACCCATGCATATACAGATGGATCAGCCAAAAATTCAATAGAGAATGGAGGAGGAGGAATTCTCCTAAATTTAAAAAATGGAGTGAAAAAAACACATTCAATGGCAACTGGAAAATTTTCAAGTAACTTCAAAGCGGAGGTAGAGGCTTTGAAAACTGCAGCAGAAATGCTCCTGATGGAGGAAAATAAAGAGAAGCAAATAGCTATCTTCACAGATGCAAAGTCAGTTGTCTCAATACTGAAGAGCAATAACAGCACAGAACTAGCTGACCTAAGAGCAGCACTCCATGGTCTATGCCAGAAATCCAAAAAAGTTGTAATACAGTGGATCCCATCACATTGCAGTATACCTGGAAACGAAGAGGCTGACAGACTGGCAAAAGAGGGCGGACGACTACCACAGCCTGACATAGACATAACCTATAATGAGGCAAAGAGGTTGATAAAAAGCACTTATAGAACCAAATGGGAATCAGAGCATCCAGGCCATCAGAAAGATGATGCATATTACAAACTCGACTGAAGAGAACAAGTAGCAATCTTCAGACTCCGCACAGGACATAACAGGCTGAAATACCACTTGTTCAATAAACTAAAGATAGGAGATACCGATGAATGTAATTGTAGAACTGGAAAAATGACAGCAAAACATTTGCTGCAGGATTGCCCAACGTATGCAGAACAGAGAAAGATATTTTGGCCCACACCTGCTTCATTTGAGGACAAGCTCTATGGAGATATCAACAAGCTCAAGTTGACCGCAGCTTACTTTAACTGCATACAGGTTGACATTTAAAGGTGCATGAAGACCCAGAGGTATGTGGAAAGTCCAAATCGAAAGCTTTCTGTGTGGGCTTCATAAAAGGTGGAAAAGTGTTCTAGTGGCACGAAATGGAATATTGCTTGGATAGCAAATCCATTACGTGGAAAGTCCGAATCAAAAGCCATTGTGTGGGCTTCATAAAAGGTGGAAAAGTGTCCTAGTGGCATGAAATGGAATATTGCTTGGATAGCAAATCCATTACGTGGAAAGTCCTAATCAAAAGCCCACTGTGTGGACTTCATAAAAGGTGGAAAAGTGTCCTAGTGGCACGAAATGGAATATTGCTTGGATAGCAAATCCATTACATGGAAAGTCCGAATCGAAAGCTCACTGTGTGGATGTCATCTGCAGACTGCATACTTCTGGTTTCCGGAAGAACAGCCTATGGTGAACGGAAGGCCCAATATACGGAAGTGAGGCTAAGCAGCCATGTGCATGATGTGACGATTCCTTGGGTGAGCCCAGTACCAGGGCGCTATGTATCGGCTCTGCAAGTATGGAAGCCTCCTTGGATGGCGGGGAATGCCCATGGTCTGCCCCTGCCTTCCCTTGAGGGCTGACCAGGATCTTTGGCTGTTCTATATGGACCAGCTGGGATGGGGGATAACACCACAACAGTGAGAGTCAAACGTCCTAAGAAACCCCCGGGAAGGTTAACCCGGTCAACAAATGCCCGCAGAAGTCGGATGTGTCGGCCTAAGAACGCAAGAACGCAGCTCTGCTGTAAACAGGCACAACGCAATCACATCCGGAAAAAAAAACTCCGGGTGAACGAAGAAGAAGAAGAAAAAGAACAATCCGCAGAGTTTTTATTTCTCTCTCCAAAAGTGTGTTGTTACACAAAACAATTATAAACCATGGCAAAATTAAAACAGTTTTGGGAAAGTTAGCAACCATGAATACAAGCTTCATATTACAAATATTGGCGCCACTTTCTACTGTTTAAGAGTTAATATTGTCACATTAACATGTTTCTAGATGGGGTAGATAGTTAAAAGTGCCGTTCTGTTGCAGGTCGGCAATGCCTATCAGCAGAAGATGAACAAGAGACCAAATTTAGAGACATCATTCTTATAATGGAGATGCTAACTAATCTCATGTCGAAGGACATCTTGGACTTCAGTAAAGGTGATATTAATAATTATTTCTTGTATATTAATAATTGTTACTTGTCCCAATGTAGTGATGTACACGTGTGTAATTTGTTTGTTTGTATGTCAGGGCTGACTTGTTCAGATTGATTACTTCCTTCTTCTTTGTACATCTTCAGACATCACCCTGAATATATTTAAATAAAGCAGGTGTCATCTTGAGGTTGTTTACATCTTCATAGAATTTGTCTTGAAATGGTACTGGTGTTTGCCAAAAGCATGTTCAAAGATCTAGTTCCTATCCTTAGCTTTTTGAACAGGTAGTATCTCAGTTTGTGTCCTTTGCAGTAAAACTTTTGCTACTTGTTCGCTTCTGTGTAGTTTATAATATGTATTACTTTCTGATTATCATGGTGCCGTGTTTCCTACATGACTCTTTAGCTAGACGTCATAAGTTATGTCTGTGTCAATGTATCAATGTAATGTAGTCTATTGCCTTCTTCTGCTGATTTGTCAGCCTTTTTGTTGTCAAGTATATTGCAATGAGAAGGAATCTGCTGTATTAACAATCATTTTACATTTTTGATACATTCTGATCAAATAATTCTGACCACATTTAACAAGTGCATTTTGAAAACTTAATTTATAGGTCCTGCGTGGCATCTTTTGAGATTAAGTGAGATTAGTTGGCATAATGCTGATATAAAATCACAATATACGAGGATGCAAATGTATAAGAAGAATGCTTTAATAGTGTTTGTTTAGATGGTGGCAGCTTCTGTGCTTTTGATTTTGTCCCAAATATTTGCAGTTTTAAGATTGAACTTATCATAATGTTGTTAATTTGTTCATTCTTGTTTGTGTGTGCATGTGCATCATGCATTCATAAGATGTATATGTACATACATACACATACAAAAACAAGGCTGCGTACACATTGTTTCTCTTTAGTGGCGGCATGTACCCGCATATATTATATTTGATAAATATATTTTAGTTGCATATTCTTTACAGGATATTACAATCTACCTCATCATTTATAAGCTGTTTATAATTTACTAGACAATTTACGTTCAGTATTTGCCATTGCTTTCTGCACAGCTGATGCCTCATATAATTTAAATGAACACAATGTCTGCTTTCAAGTCTCCTAAGGTTGATATCGAACCCATTACCTTCTCTTTTCTTCACTCTCTGTAATGTCCTTGTTTGATCACTATACACAAACCACATTCTTTCAGCTTGATTTTTCACACTTTCAGTTCAGAAAAGATATGCCTGTGATCAATATTTTTAATGAATTATTACATGTTTTGTAGTAGTACATGTTTGGGTTTATTCTGTAGGACATTGTAATTATATGTGATGTTTCATGTTTAGGTTTATTGTCTAGGACATTGTATTGTAAGTGATATTTCATGTTCATGTTTGGGTTTATTCTCTAGGACATTGTATTGTGTGTGATATTGCATGTTCATGTTTAGGTTTATTCTCTAGGACATTGTATTGTAAGTGATATTTCATGTTCATGTTTGGGTTTATTCTCTAGGACGTTGTATTGTATGTGATATTTCATGTTCATGTTTGGGTTTATTCTCTGGGACATTGTATTGTGTGTGATATTTCATGTTCATGTTTGGGTTTATTCTCTAGGACATTGTATTGTATGTGATATTTCATGTTCATGTTTGGGTTTATTCTCTAGGATATTGTATTGTATGTGATATTTCATGTTCATGTTTGGGTTTATTCTCTAGGACATTGTATTGTATGTGATATTTCATGTTCATGTTTGGGTTTATTCTCTAGGACATTGTATTGTGTGTGATATTTCATGTTCATGTTTGGGTTTAATCTCTAGGACATTGTATTGTGTGTGATATTTCATGTTCATGTTTGGGTTTAATCTCTAGGACATTGTATTGTGTGTGATATTTCATGTTCATGTTTGGGTTTATTCTCTAGGACATTGTATTGTATGTGATATTTCATGTTCATGTTTGGGTTTCTTCTTCGTTCATCCGGAGTTTTTTTTTCGGATGTGATTGTGTTGTGCCTGTTTACAGCAAAGCTGCGTTCTTGCGCGGTTAGGCCGACACATCCGACTTCTGCGGGCATTTGTTGACCGGGTTAACCTTCCCGGGGATGTTTGGGTTTATTCTCTAGGACATTGTATTGTATGTGATATTTCATGTTCATGTTTGGGTTTATTCTCTAGGACATTGTATTGTATGTGATATTTCATGTTCATGTTTGGGTTTATTCTCTAGGATATTGTATTGTATGTGATATTTCATGTTCATGTTTGGGTTTATTCTCTAGGACATTGTATTGTATGTGATATTTCATGTTCATGTTTGGGTTTATTCTCTAGGACATTGTATTGTGTGTGATATTTCATGTTCATGTTTGGGTTTATTCTCTAGGACATTGTATTGTATGTGATATTTCATGTTCATGTTTGGGTTTATTCTCTAGGACATTGTATTGTATGTGATATTGCATGTTCATGTTTGGGTTTATTCTCTAGGATATTGTAATATATGTGATATTTCAAGTTCATGTTCTCAAGGACATTGTATTATATGTATATTTCAGATGATCAACCTGAAGCAGGCAATTGCAGCATTGATGGTGCAACTGTTGTTATATTTGGCCTGGAGTTAATTGTCCCACTAATGAATGCTGAAATGTTGAAAGTAAGATATATATATATTTACACAAACACACACACACATACACACACACACACGCACACATGAGGGGAATTAAAATGAAAACCTTAAATGTTTTGTTGTTGTTGTTTGGTGAGTATATTCTGAAAAAGTAAAGAACAAACGCATCATTTTTTATGAAGTCACAACTGCATTAAATGCAAGTCCTCCAAAGCCAATATAGTATTTGGATTGCTGTAGAAAAAATTAACTTGGTTGCGTGTGTAACCACTCATGCACCACCTGCTGTACCTTTTCATCAGACCGAAAAGTCTGTCACAGAAGTCACGCCATTTTGAAACTTCCACCTCCACTCATACACTTGCTAGACAGGCATGTATCACCATGCTGGACCTTCAATCACCAATGAATTTCTATAGGTTTCACCCCTTCACTGAAAAAAACAAAACAATGGATGGTGCATGTCAACAGTGGGTGATATCTTTAAATTGTCATTGTGTCGTCACCATGTTTGTCTGCACTGTGATGTCACATGCTTAACACTCTTGACATCCTTAACAATATTGTGAGATTACAAGATAATGGCATGGTTATTGTAATTTTGATCACACTTTTAAAGTTTTCATTTGAAATCCCCTCGTATATGAACATAAGCCTGCTTCAAGGAATCAAAAGATAGGAAAGGGTGGTACAGCTGGTAGTTTTCCCTTGTGCCCTAGTTATACAGACTATTTGAGGACACACATAAACACAGGCACTAAGATAGTGTGCAAAGAGACAGATGCCTTCTGGGAATAATCATTGAATGATTAGAAATGGAGACGTTTGGTCAGCTCAAAGTGGATTCTAAAACTGTTGAAATAGACACTGTTTGGAAAACAGCTTTTCTTTACAGAATGTGGGGTGAAATCAAGAAGTATGACTTATGAAGAACTCAGAAGATAGGTGGTTGTGGAGACACATTATCACCTACGCCACCTTTAAAGGTTTATGATGTTGATTGCTAGGCATAATGTCAGTTGTCACAGGGCACGTTTAATTTGAAACCAAACTATGTCTAGTCGGAAGTAAATTCTGGCCTACTTAGCTTCTTTGGTAACTGCATTTTCCTGTGTTTACGTATAAGTGTCTATTGTTTGTGTATGAATGAGCACTTAAAGATGGAGAGAAATGCCTCTTTGAAATATCAATTTATTGCTTCATTCTGTTTAAACCAGCATTATAATTAATATATATATACATTAATTGTTGATTAATATGTATTAATTATAATTAATATATGTAATTAATATATGTATATATATTAATTATAATTAATATATATTAATCGATAAGTTTTCCAGAAGGTTGTTAGGGGAGCGAGGTTCTGCAAAGGAAATGCTACTGAATGAATGAATTAATATATATTAATAAATAAGCTAGCACACACTCACTCTCTTTTCTCTCTCTCTCTCCCTCTCTCCCTCTTTGTCTGTCCATCTGTCTGTCTCCCTCCCTCCCTGTGTGTGTCATAAGCTTATTTCTTAATTATCAGATTATGATCTTTGTATTTTCAGTTCCCAAGTTTGTGCAGTTGCTACTTCCGATTAATCTCCTTCCTGTCAGACCTTCACTCCGAGAAGTTCTGTACACTACCTGAGCAGCTCTTCAACAATATAATGGCTTCCATCGAACTTGGATTTAGCTCGTATCCTTTTAAACAATAAATGTATAGTAGTCATAAATCTGGAACACTTGTTTTGGAAGCTTTATGGGCATTTAATTTCTTGTGTGCATTTTAGTTTTGTACAGTTTTAGAACCCTTTTAGCATACTCTGAGTTGTATTGGACGCATAGTGCTAACCCCTTATTTGCTCATCATCGTCAATCAAGTGCCCTGCCAGCTGGCGTAGGCGTTCATGGCTCTCCACAGATCTCGGTCGTTGGTGTTCTGGATCAACTCTGCTGATGATGTTCCTCCATGCCCATGTCTCAGTCCATTCAGCATCATTTCTCTTGGTCTGCCTCTGCCTCTCTTGCCCTTGATATTTCCAGTCATCACGATGTTCTCTAATATTTCTCTTCTCATCACATGACCAAATAAAGCTGCTTTTCTCTTTCTTATTGTTGTATATAATGTTCTAGTTTCAAGTTTCATTAGCCTGTTTCAGTTAATCATTGTTAGTCTGGCAGTCCAGGGAATTTGCAACATTCGTCTCAGGAACCACATCTCTGTTGCTTCTAAATTCTTCCTAATTTGTTCATTTACATTCCAAGATTCACTGCCATACAGCAAAACTGGTTCTATATAGCATTTCAGCACTCTCTTTCTTACATTCAGTGATAATGACATATTGCATAAGATGCTCTTCTGGAATGAGGCTTTTGCTTGCCCTGTTCTGCTCGTAATCTCTGTTGTACATCTTCCATCTGATTTTATAAATGCCCATATTTGCTACTTAAATTAATCTCCAACCAATCGTCAGGGGTGATGTGGGCAGTTTCCCACTGGCCGCCTTTACCTCCCAAGACACTTCCTGGTTCCTATTTTAGGCTGGGTCGACCTGGTAACATTGATTTATCTTGGTGGAAACCAAATCTCCATATATATATATACACACACACACACACACACTGTTTTCAGTGCAAGGTATTTCACCATTACATATTTTATGTATTTCATATTTTATGTATCCTCATTTTTAGAAAGAATTGTTGGCAAAATCAGTAGATTTGTGTATAATTTTTTGTATTGGAATCAATTGCTGTCTTGGCATTGAGGATTGAATCTCAGGCAACCTGTCTTTTGCATTTACTGTGCTGATGGACATGGTTTTCTGGTTCATCACGTGATATCTTCTTTCTTGAAATGCAGTCTTCACACATACCTTTCACCTTTCCTTCCATTCTTGTTTTTACTGGTATTTTTTTTACATTACTAATTTATCTTATTATCTAATTTTGATCTTGTTTAGTAATTCTCTTTTTTATTCCTGTTTAAGAAGTATTTATCTATGTTATATATTATATATTTTAATAATTTCCTTCTCTTTCCTCACTGACTGACTGGCATTTTGCCATCTTGACAGACCTTAGTTTGTACAATCTGATCTGCCCTGCCATGACATTTAGTCTCTAGGTTGCATTTCCTCACACTAGGATAAGGCTTGTACCCTCCCAATTACGCTCCTCCACCCGAAGCCGTTGGCACATATTGGGGTGTTGGGTTTGGTAAGCGTCACCCAACATTCGGTGCTAACAGAAGTAGGTAGTACCGCTTACTGTCATATGGTAGCTCAGTCACTACAGCCAGGTTAACAGTATGTTATGTCATGGTGTATCACAGCAATACTATCATTTTACTTTTTAACTGGCCACATCTATACAAGCTAATAATTAGTTAAATATACACCCGGAGAGGTGTTTTCACATCCATGTAGACTTTTTTTTTCCACATCACTGTAGTGTAGTATTTTCACTTCAGACTTGTATTTGCACTCTGATGTAGACTAGTATTTTCACTTTGGTGTAGACTAGTATTTTCACTCTGATGTAGATGAGTATTTTCACTTTGATGTAGACTAGTATTTTCACTTTGATGTAGACTAGTATTTTCACTTTGATGTAGACTAGTATTTTCACTTTGGTGTAGACTAGTATTTTCACTTTGGTGTAGACTAGTATTTTCACTTTGGTGTAGACTAGTATTTTCACTTTGATGTAGACTAGTATTTTCACTCTGATGTAGACTAGTATTTTCACTTTGGTGTAGACTAGTATTTTCACTTTGGTGTAGACTAGTATTTTCACTTTGGTGTAGACTAGTATTTTCACTTTGATGTAGACTAGTATTTTCACTTTGATGTATACTAGTATTTTCACTTTGATGTAGATTAGTATTTTCACTTTGGTGTAGACTAGTATTTTCACTTTGGTGTAGACTAGTATTTTTTACTTCTGTGTAGACTCGTATTTTCACTTCGGTGTAGACTTGCATTTTCACTTTGGAGTAGACTTATATTTTAATAGTATGATATTGTTACTTTTTCTTCTTCATCTTCTTCTTCCACTTTTAATCTCCCAGTGGAGCAAAGGACCTCAACCAACTCAAGCAAGCCATTGTTGACTTGTTCATGATTGGTTGTTTTGCAGCTCTAGTTGTAAACAGGATGAGGTGGCCAGTCTCATGCCAACAGTCCAATGTTGCCTCTTACGACATGCTTAATAGGTTACCCTTGTACTATTCTTTGCTTTCATTAAAGGCCCTAGTAAAACACAGGTGGTTTTCACATCAGTGTAGACATATTTGGTAGCACTAGGTCACAAGGCTGTGCAAAGTTCTGCTTGATCACATGTGCTGTTCATAGACAGCTGTATTGCCCTTAACCATTGCCAAGTTCGGGAACAGATGTAACCCGGATGTTGTTTGAATCTCTTCTGGCACTAGCAACTCACTCTTTACAGAATTCACAGACATCGCAGCACTTACAAGGCATGCTGGGACACTTTTTGAAGGTAGGTTTTCTTTCAGATCCTTGTTTTATGTTTGGGAAAGTAGTATTCCTGGGTGTCATATAAAAGTTTAGTGAAGTGAATTACAGAAAGGATTTTTGCATGTCGTGTGGCTTATTGAGTGTGTGGTACTAGACCCATATTTGTGTACAGCAGTCGGCACTCGGTGGCTGACATCAGAATTATGTAGGTCGCCTTTGCTTTCCATGAACTTTCCTGGTGCTCATTTTAGGTGTAGTTAACATGGAGCACATGTTGATTTTATAAAGCCACCTTAATTTAAGTTGAAATCCATGACCTGGTTGACGTGTGCAATAGGTGTAATATACTGTCTTATTAATTGGTAGAAACTACGGAACGTAAACTTGCCAAGACATCAACAGCAGCAGTAAAATGCTGGTGTTTACAGCGATGTCCTGCAGAAAGAATATGCAAAAAATAAATAAATTGTAGAATACAGAGAGGAGCGAGTTGGGACAAGAGAAAGATTCAAATGTGATAACAGTGAAACAACTGAGTTGCAGATCTTTGTGTTTTATATACCAGTTTGTGCAAATCAAACATTAAACTTCATGTGCCGAGCAATCATTGTTTATGAGGGGTTGATTGTGACTCTTATGTTTGACACATTGGCATTCATGTGCCACAGTGGTATGGTGGTTAGTGCAATTGGCCACCACAACAGTGGTCTGAGTTTAAATGGTGTCCAAGAAGTAGGTAGAAGGATATTTGAGAACTAAATCTAAAAGAATATAATGGAGCCAAATCACTTGGCTTTGAGAGACAGAAACTGTGTGCTTGCAGCAGTGAGCCTCACAGGCTGGATTAAGAGAGTAAAGAAGAAGTGAAGCTGCTGATCCCAGCTTACATGAGAACATATGCTCTTCTTTGTGAAATGTCTAACATATTCTTGTAATCATGGCGGTCTGTTCCTTTAGAGCATAAGTGGCCATGACATCTCAGTCAGTTGGTTTTATATGGCAGGGCAATGGAGAATATATATTTTATAAACAGAATCAAAATAAATATATCTGTTCATCCCTTGTAGGTTATTATAGCTGGGAGAGAGAGTTTGTGTGCATGCATGTGTGCTAATGAAAGTTGTATATTATGTAAAAATATAAGAAGGAGACAAACAGTGTTCTTTGTCTTGCAATGAGAAGAGCGGCACTGGAAAATGTAGTGATGACAAGAAAGATCAGCAGTAGAATAGGCATGGACAGATAAAGAGAAATGATGCTGGATGGATTAGGGTGGTAGAATAGGCAAGGACAGATAAAGAGAAATGATGCTGGATGGATTAGGATGGTAGAATAGGCAGGGGCAGATAAAGAGAAATGATGCTGGATGGATTAGGATGGTAGAATAGGCAAGGGCAGACACAGAGAAATGATGCTGGATGGATTATGATGGTAGAATAGGCAAGGACAGACACAGAGAAATGATGCTGGATGGATTATGATGGTAGAATAGGCAAGGACAGATACAGAGAAATGATGCTGGATGGATTAGGATGGTGGAAAAGGCAAGGACAGACACAGAGAAATGATGCTGGATGGATTAGGATGGTAGAATAGGCAAGGACAGACACAGAGAAATGATGCTGGATGGATTAGGGTGGTAGAATAGGCAAGGACAGATAAAGAGAAATGATGCTGGATGGATTAGAATGGTAGAATAGGCAAGGACAGATAAAGAGAAATGATGCTGGATGGATTAGAATGGTAGAATAGGCAAGGACAGATAAAGAGAAATGATGCTGGATGAATTAGGATGGTAGAATAGGCAAGGACAGATAAAGAGAAATCATGCTGGATGGATTAGGATGGTAGAATAGGCAAGGACAGATAAAGAGAAATCATGCTGGATGGATTAGAATGGTAGAATAGGCAAGGACAGATAAAGAGAAATCATGCTGGATGGATTAGAATGGTAGAATAGGCAAGGACAGATAAAGAGAAATGATGCTGGATGGATTAGAATGGTAGAATAGGCAAGGACAGATAAAGAGAAATGATGCTGGATGGATTAGAATGGTAGAATAGGCAAGGACAGATAAAGAGAAATGATGCTGGATGGATTAAAATGGTGTCATGGGGGAGTATTGTTAAGAGAATTTATCGAGGACACCAAGGACCAAGATCTGGGGAAATGTATGAACTCCTACACCAGTTGACCAGGCACACGATGATGATGACTGTAGATGTTTATATGTTAAATGTAGTCTTAACTTCTTTTAAAAATACAACTATTGTTTATATGTTAAATATCACCTTAACTTTGTTTAAAAAAAACAACCAATACCAACGGTTTTCTTGAAGGTCATATTCCGGATGCTGATTTTGGACAATTTTGACCTGTCTCTTCAAGAAATTGGAAGCACAACATTGTTTTGTCTGATATGCTGCAATCAGGTACTATATTCTCATTGATCTTGTTGCTTTGGTTAGAGTGAATACATTTTTTTCTCTAAATTGTGTATTCTCTGTTTTCTTCATAAAATCTTTTTATTTCATGATTTGTTTTGTCTGTAATTATTTTGGCCTATTTGCAATTTAAAACAAATCATTCATGCAGGTTGTGTAAGTTTTTTTTTCTTTTCTTTGAAGTAATATCCTGTTTAACCTTTCCTCGTTATAATGGGATATAGAATGTGTCATATTTGTAAGGGCTTGTCAGGTTTGCAAGATCAGTCCCGCATCTGGCGTTCGTTGTTTCGCATGGCTGTGTGAGGTGCACCCAATCAGGATCTTCCCAGCTGACACAAGTTAGCGAGACAGGTTTTTTGAGAATGTGACCACAGCGTGAAGCCAGAGTCATGGTTTGAGCGGGCGAAAGAGCAAATTTGTATGACCATTCGACAAAGTATCAATAAGCGCCCACTCTCTCTCTCGATGAGTAGTGGGTCTGCAGTCAGTAAGCTGGCATAGCTTTTCGATCAGTCCTGCCTGGCGTAGCTTGGAAGCTCGTCGGTAGGCGTCCAGTGGTTTTGCATGTATCAGCAGGTACCGAGGGAGTTCGCTGAGCGATTGCTACTCTTGGCCTGCGTGTGCGTGAATAGTCTGTCTGTGCCATAGATATCTGCTTGATCCTGCAAGTAGTCATATGCTTGTCTCAAAGATTATGCCATGCATGTCTAAGTTCACACTGCCTCACGGTGAAACTGCGAATGGCTTATTAAATCAGTCGAGGTTCCTTAGATGACACGATCCTACTTGGATAACTGTGACAATTCTAGAGCTAATACATGCTTACCTAGCTCCGACCCTTGCAGAAAGAGCACTTTTATTAGTTCAAAACCAATCGTCGTTGCCCTTTGCGGGGCGCGGCATTCCCACTGGTGACTCTGTTCCCACTGGTGGATAACTTTGTGTTGATCGCATGGCCTTATGTGCCGGCAATGCATCTTTCAAATGTCTGCCCTATCAAATGTCGATGGTATGTGACATGCCTACCATGTTTGTAACGGGTAACGGGGAATCAGTGATCGATTCCAGAGAGGGAGCATGAGAAACGGCTACCACATCCAAGGAAGGCAGCAGGCGCAACTTACCCACTCCCGGCACAGGGAGGCAGTGATGAAAAATAACAATACAGGACTCTATCGAGACCCCATAATTGGAATGAGTACATTCTTTAACGAGGATCTATTGGAGGGCAAGTCTGGTGCCAGCAGCCACGGTAATTCCAGCTCCAATAGCGCATATTAAAGTTGTTGCAGTTAAAAAGCTCATTGTTTGATCTCAGATGCAGGCAGAAATGTGAAAATTTCCCTCTTAAACTGCTCAAGCAAAGCCTTTGTATGAGAAGCAGTGTGGGGCTGCACTTTGTTGTACAGGATAATGACACCACTGGCAAGCATGCTACGCCTTTTGTTTCGGATCGGCTGACAAATCTTCAATTTTTCACAATCTTCTGACGTTATTGTGGTCCCTAGTGTCATGAATTCCATCAACAAAATGCCCTTGTGGTCACTGAACACCATAACCATTATTTTTCTTTGCCAAAGTTTGCTTTAATTTTTTAGGCTTGTTTGGAGAATGGGTATGCATCCACTGTTTTGACTGTTCCTTCGTCTCTGCATTCACAAAGTAAACCCATGTCTCACACCCAGTTACTATTCTGTCAAGAAGTGCTTCCCCCTCTTCCCAGTAGTGCAGAAGGAACGTCAAAGCTGAGCCCATTCTTTGAGTTTTGTGTACATCAGTCAGTTGCTTTGGTACCCATCATGAACAGAACTTGTGGTAACCTAACCTCTCTGTGACAATTCAAAACAGATTAGTCCTTGAAATGTGTGGACATTTTGTAGAAAGTTCTAAAATTGTGAAACGAAGCTTTTCACTGCGACTTGGTCGACTTTGTGAATGAGCTCATCTGTCACACATGAATGTCCACCTTCATCATGCACATTTTTACACCCATCTCAGAATTTCCTGCACCAATCCCTCACAGAACTGTCACTCATAACATTATCACTGTACATACAACTCAACTGACAATGAGTCTCGGCTGCATTTTGATCTTCTGCCATAAGAAAACGAATCACACCACGATTTTCACAGCTGGCGGGAAAAGCACTAGCAGTGTCCATGTTTATTCGTTCACGATTCGTGAACAACTGAACAAATGCAACTGTAGGTTGATGTGTAGTGAGCTAAAAATCTACTGAATGATGCAAACAATGTACAGTGTTGCTATGGCAAGCGGTTTATTTCTTCCAGCCAATCGGCATTTGATTTTGCAGTAGCCATTGTATGAAAACTTGATGAC
Source organism: Cepaea nemoralis (assembly GCA_014155875.1). Lineage (NCBI taxonomy): Eukaryota > Metazoa > Mollusca > Gastropoda > Stylommatophora > Helicidae > Cepaea > Cepaea nemoralis. The sequence goes on from JACEFZ010003587.1 coordinate 125,608, forward strand.
TTTTTTAAAATTTAGATTTGATCAGTACTAGCTTTACACAGTATTTTAAGATGCCTGGCGACAAACTATTCTGTTGTTTCTGCAGGATTTGTACAGAGATCTGGTAAATCAGCTGATACAGTTACAACCTGAAGAATACAAGCAGAGGTTGCTTCAAGCCTTCAACGATCTGACTCCTTCCTCACTGCAGCTGTGTATTACCAGACAAAACAAGATCACCTTTAGAGCAAACTTTGATGTGTTCTTGAACAATGTCAGGGGATTTCTGTGCATTAAATAGCACCCATACATTTTGAGTGAAGTGGCCAGCCGTTGTGGGTGCATGAGTTCTGTAAGCTGCAGACATTTGGTGAGGCTCAGTGTGTGCTTCACAGCTGCAGACATTTGGTGAGGCTCAGTGTGTGTTTCACAGCTGCAGACATTTGGTGAGGCTCAGTGTGTGTTTCACAGCTGCAGACATTTGGTGAGGCTCAGTGTGTTTCACAGCTGCAGACATTTGGTGAGGCTCAATGTGTGTTTCACAGTTAATTGAACATTCCTGCCATGGAATAATATGAGTTATGATTTGGGATTGTGAAACGTGCAGTTGATTTCCTGAAAGAGTTGCACCTCTTGTTTTATGTGAGATTTACGTTATGTACGGATTGGATTTGTTATGTTTGTGGTGTGTTATTTATAGTGGTTTGCTTTAGGAAAGGAGGCAGTAAGTGACTAGTGTTATATTATGTTAGATGTTGGTGTGTTTTGTCCATTTTTTTAAATGGGTATTGTCATTTCCTTGTGTGCTTGCTGTTTGTGTTAAATATCCATTGGCAGTGGGAAATAAAAATAGCAGATCGAATAGGCACACTGTCTAAGTTAAATTTAAAAATTATAAAAAATTGCTCACAAAAGAGAGCATAGATGATTCTTATGTACACAAATTTGGATCCTTTTCTATGCTACACTGATAAAAGCCCCATTTCCATTGTCTTACCTTCCAGAGGAGACAAAAATAAACAAAGCCAGTGAAATATTGGGAAGTAGATATTCATTTACTTACAACTTTGAAGGATAGAATTTTTGTTCTGGAATTCACTTTACTACTCTCGTTGTCTGTTGTTATTTTGATCATGTATTTTGACCAACTTTTATAAAGTTATTCTGATTTCCTTGTCTTTTATTTTTACCTCTGTTCTCATGATCTTTGATATTTTTGTTGTTCCTTTAATTCTTATGGACGGGACAGTAATTTTTTATAAAGCAGCACCTCACCACGTATTTTGTGACTGCAAAAGACTTTCATGTGGAATTAGTGTCATGCTTTCTTCTTGCCTTCCATAGGGAAATAAAATAGAAAAGCCAACAAACAAATGTTTTATTGGAAAGTATGTGTTCATTTATTGCCAATTTTGAAAGATAGAATTTAATTCTGGAGTTCACTTCACCCATTGCATATTATCAGTATTTTGATACTGGCTTTTCCTGGTTTTTTCATGTGTTATAGAACCCATAAGAGAAGCAAAGAATTGTAACACTAACATTTCACGTATGTCGTTAAAGGTACAACAACAGCAACAACAAAACTTTATTTTGAAAGGGTTAAGAATTGGGCACGCTGGCCCGTCTAACATTCTGCCCTTTTATCACTCTCTTTCATACATGATACCATTCACACATCATTCAAGGCTAACTGAAAACAGAAACAATACAAAAGATTTGCATTATAAAGGCATGTGGAAAATGAAAAATCAATACTACACGAATCGGTAATAGTAATAACTGGTGTGGCACTTGTTATTATTTATGTGGAATATACTGGCCTACCAAAAGGGGACTGGCTGTTATACTAGGGTTTTATTATTATTATTATTATTATTATTTTTTCTATTATTAAGGGGAAATAATAATAATAATAATAATAAAACCCTAGTATAACAGCCAGTGACTAATAAAGGTGGTTTGCAAAAAAAATATCTACATCATTCCATAGGGGAAAACTTCAGCTGCAAAATACAGCCAATTACGAATAAGTCTATAGTGCTTGGCATAAGTTGGTTGTGGGCCAGTGCTTAACCCTTTACAGGGCAGACGCTTGTCCGTTTTGTAGCCCTGAACAGGCAAGATTTTTTCAGGTTCTGTAAAAATTTCGGGTCGCGTTAGTAAAAACATCACAAATAAGGTGTTAGTCAACCGATTTTAGTTAAATAAACAACACAATGAAAGGAAAAGCATGCAGAATATGTTACTCACGTGATTGTTGCCGGTAATCCATATATGAACACAAATATTTACGAAATACGGCATGTTTGTGATTTTCCGTCATCTATACGGTAATTTACAAACACATTTTTAGAATCATAATCACTTTCTTTAAAGTCCGACTCACGACTGCTAATGCAAAGTAACGCTTTGCACTGGTATCTAGCTCCGATTAATAATCAACTTCGTGCCCTTTAATGTCATTTAAATTGAACAGAGCGAAATCTCGGCTATCACTTGAAGAATCGCCGAAATCCATTTTGAAAAACAGCGTAAAACTCCCGAAAACTATCAAAACAAGTCCGTAAAAGTCTGTTCAAAGTCATTGTAGCGCGTTTACAAATGGCGGCCACGTTGTCAAGCTATCGGCGAAAGTGAAAGTAGCCGTCGGAAAGCCGAGAGATCGCGTTTTTACAATGCATAATATTATCGGCCGGAATCGGACGCTACACTCGTTTTAAGAGATCGGCCGGTAACGGACGCTATGCCCTGTAAAGGGTTAATTGGGAGATGACAGGCAGCAGAAAAAGGATCAGATGGGAAGAAGTGGCTTAGAGGCTGTGATGTCCTTGTCTAGCTAGAACAGACCCGATTCATTTCACGACGTGGACAGGGGATTTTTAAACTATGAAAAAGGATGATGTGTGTGCGTGCAGGGGGAAAAGAGAGGGAAAGAAGAGCTCTTCTGCAGTCTCTGTAGAGATGGTACTGGGTCAGGAGAAAATTCTTGCACCTGCCTCACAAAGGATGTATGAAAGGAGTTAGATAAGAAGGGCAGGATGTTAGAAAGGTCTGCATGCCCAATTCTGAACCCTTTGAACATAAACGTTTTATTTGTTCACTCAGATATATACCAGCCCTTTTCAGGGCTCAGATGACCTGTTAATCAATGCATTGGAGTTAAGAGTTAAAAACTAAGTCTTTGAGAAGATTCACAAGAAGACTTAACTGTGCTTACTTACTGGCACCTTGCTGTCTTCACAGATGATAGTTTGTTACATTGTGTTTCAAAACAGGCATAATAACTACAACCCAAGGAATGGAGTTTTACCTTTCCATAGCACAAAGCCTCGGCTGAATCATACTGTCATATGGTGGCTCAGTCATATCTAAGACCTGACAGAACTGTGTTTAGGAAGCTTTAACATTATATAAAGTATTATTTGAGATATGGAGACATGGAACAAATGTTCCTTTGTTATCCATGTCTTGTCTTTTATCAGCCATAGGATCATAGGCCATCAGTCATCTCTTGCAACACTTCTGTCAGTAAACATGTTCATGATTGTTTAGATTTTATATTTTGAGTTTTTCTGTGGGATGAAGGAGCCAACCCCATACAAATCCTAGTTATATGTCTCTTATGACATGTTTGGTAGGGTATGGTGTTACTGTGCTTTGCTTTTCTTATGAGTTCTCACACATGTGAATGTTTGTTTGTGGTTGACTCTAATTTATCTGAAACAGTGCATTAGAGTGTGTCAGATTCTGAAACTTAAAATGTGTAAGATACAGGTTCTGATTTGCATAATGAAATATTGATGCTCATCTTCTCGGTACTCCCAGACTGAAACTTGATGCCCATCTACTATTTACTCCCAGACTGAAAATATCTGAACAGACTGAGCCCTCAGTCTAATCTATCTTACACCTAACCATATTGTCAGCATCATTTTCAAGTTTACATTGTTATGAGAAAATATCAAGTTTCAAAAGGGGTAAAGCTGTCCTGAATTTCAAAAGAATTGGTCATTTCATGTCTGTATCATCATTATGTTGTTGGTCCCCAGCAGAATGTTGCTCTTGGGGCACCAGAAAGGCACCATGCCTGTCTAGTCCTTCTGTTCTGTCATACTTCTTAGCATATTGGTAGCACCATTGTAAAGCTGCACATTCTCTTAAAAATAATGTTAAGTGTGGAAAGGATTAAAGTTGTGTCACTGTAGCTCGTACTGTATGCTGATTATGTGAACATGTTTGATGTGTTTCCATCCATCAAATGATGGGGGAAATTAGCATACATGAACTTCATCCATGTCTGCTACTTATGGGTATGTGCTGAGTACTGTGAAACTGCTTCCGATAACTAGTCGTCAATACAATTGTAAACAGATTGCTTTCAGAGTAACTGAAATGTTTAGGTTTTTGTAGTGGAAATCATTAGAAGCAAACACATCATGGATCCCTGTGTGTGTTAAGACAGAAAGCACATAAAAACTTGAACATGTCTTAAGTATTCAAGGCTGCTTAGATTGTTTTCTTCACTTATACGTGCAAACATTTAATTTGTTGCAAAAATGCACCCACCAGAACTTTCTCACATGGTAGCAACTCTATCACAGTTGTTTATAAACAAAATATAAACATGTGTTGGTAATTTTTTCAGAAATATGATTTTCGTGACAATAACATTACATTTGTTAACTGCCTGTATCACCTGTTTGCTGTATTTCACATGCCAGTTATGATTGTAACAGTTGCCGAGAGACAGTTACTTTAGCATAATGTATTCCAGTTTTCTCCCTCTCATTGCTGAAGTTCACCTTGTGAAGATTCTGTTGTCTATTTTTGTATGCATCTTTGCAAATATGAGAGTTATTTTTGTAGGTGCTGCATTTGATCTATCCGTCGATGAAATCAATGTTTTGCTTGTTGTTTACAAAGATGCATATTCTTGAATCTAGCACATTTGTGAATCACTATTTAACATTTATTGTACAGTGATTCATTGGGCATTTCTTTCATGCATGTTTCCCTGTTGTATGCTTTTCTTTTCTGAACCAAATGATTATTTTGACTTTAATGTTGTTTCATTTTATTTCTCTCCAGCTGACATTTTTTGTCTTGACTAAATCACATATCTGATGATTTGTACTTGTCAGTCAAAGAAAAGACAATTTTATCGCACATATTGTATATGTATAGCCTTCACATTTTTTCATTTTGTTGCTGGTTTTTTTCTTTTTGTCACCTTCATTAATTAAACATGAGATTTGTTCCCCCTAAGGAATCTTACACAGAACGTTAAGTTGACAGATTTAATATTAAAGAGTTCAGTATCATTACCCTTTCACTTTTTGCATCCAAAATTCTAATATGTGGATATTGTGCATTGTATAACTTTGTATATATTTATACAGTTTCCATAATCATTTCATCATGCTCTGTACAAACTAACATATTGTTATGTATTGACTTTTCACATTTTAAAGGCACTGTGATATTTTGTTTAACAACTTTTCTGTTGCTGCTGATATTTCGTTATTTTGATATTTTTTTTAAAGATATGCTTGTTTTTTGTTTGCTTTTGTTCGTATAATAAGATAAGACTCAGTATTGAGTTTTATAGTCAAATGCTTAAATAATTTCTGTGAAATTTCATTTCTGATTTTAAGTAGCATTTTATCTTTATTTTGAACTTAGCTTTTGCGTATTTTTTGTGTGCGCGTTCACTTGCTTTGAACTTGAGTGTAGTTCACACACATGTGCTGCTACAACTGCTAGTGAGTGCACGGAACTGATTTTGCTGATTCTAAAGACATGTGAGGTGCTTGTAATTTACATTCCCAAGTCAGGGATGAGAGGCCAACATTTAAGTCCAGCTGTCAATTGTATACAATGAAGCCACAATGTCATGGTCACTAGAGGAAGTTTGAGAGCAAGTGCATTTAACCTCACAGCCATGCTGACCTCCAAATCATTTCAGAAGGTGCTTTAATTCTTTAGGATAGGAGGGTCAATATTTTTAAGCATAAAAGATGGGAATATGACAAAGATAATCAGAACAAGTCAGTCAAATATATAACCCGATCTTCCTGGGTGAAACCTCACTTCAAGTGATGAAATCATACACCTTTCTTGGTAGCGAGAAAGAATGATGGGGGAAGAGATAAAGATATCAAAATAGGAATATAAAAGGCAAGACGTGTTTTTATAGCACTATGAAATTTGCGAAACTGAGAATATTTCATTCTAAGTCTAAATCAGTAACTGTATGGATCAGAAACATGGGGAATGATTAAAACAGTTACAAATAAACTACAAGCATTCATTAATTGGTTCCTGCACAACATATGAGGATTGAAATGGTATGACAAATCACCAATGTGGAGCTCATGGATGGAACTAGACAAGTACCAGTCAATCAAAGGATGAAGAAAATATGCTGGATGGAACAGACATTGAGAAAACCTGAGGTTAGTATAACTAGAAAGATCTTTGTCTGGAATTCACTAGGCACAAGAAATAGAAGAAGACCAAAAAACACATGGAGAAGAGAAGCAGACACATAGACAAATAATATGGGGAGGATATGGTCTGAATTGCTCGGGATAGCTAAGGACAGGAGGGCTTGGAGTGAATTGGTTGAGGACAATGCCCCAATGGGGAATAACAGGCAAAAGAAGAGAATTCAATATGGGATCACTTCTGCTGAATATTTTGTTTCATTTTGTCCTGAACATGAATTTTAAATATCCTGTGTATTGCCACTTATAACATCTATATAGTTTCGAAGACCATTGAAGAAATTAGCCCTTCATCTTTCACAGTTGCAGTAACATAGTGGTTAGTGGTCTGGGTTCTTCTTCTTCTGTGTTCGTCCAGAATGTTGTTCTAAACCAGTGGTTCTCAACCTTTTTTGGTCCGTGCCCCCCTTCACCATATTTTCAGAACATCATTCCCCCCTTTCATGTTTCCTGCCTAAAAATCCTGCCCCGCCCCTACACAGTATACGTAATAATGGAAGCTAAATGTAATAGCACATACTAAAACAAGTCTAGACATCCACATAAAACATGATTTGTGGGTCTACTTACTTTATAAAATGAATTTTAGAATTTTAGAATGGTGAGACGTACAGAACCATACAGTATGAAGGGAAAAAACAATATCAAGTAATCAGTTCTTGTATTAACGCGATCTTGAAATAATCTTAATTCCCCCCCCCCCCCCCAACCCTAAAATTCCCCCCTGTGGGGGGGGGGGGGGGAATTCCCCACCGGTTGAGAACCACTGTTCTAAACGTAATTGTGTTGTGCCTGTTTACAGCAGAGCTACTATATATGAACCTTTCGGCCGACACATCCGACTTCTTCGGGCATTTGTTAGTCGGGTTACCTTCCTGGGGGTCTTGGTTCCATCCCCATCAGAGCAGGATTATTGTTTCTGACCAACACAGTTCTAGGGCCGGTCCACTCAGTTCTAGGGTCGGCCCACTCAGTTCTAGGGCCGGTCCACTCGGTCTCATCTAAATGGGTAAGAGATAATAGTCAGAATTATCTGAGAAGGAACTATGATGAAGAAGGAAACTCCCCACCCCACCTCACATGTTGTGGTCTCAGAATATGTCAGGGCCTAACACTTACACCCCAACAGTATCTACTATGGAACTGTCGTAACCTTTTAATTTTTAACAGTTAATTAAAACTCAGAAAGATAAATCCCTCCCAACCTTTAAGAGTTAAAAACATGCATGTGTGGCTTAGCTTCTTCACCATAAACTGTTCAGTATTCAGACCTGTTACTTTTCCTGTTATTAATTTTTACTCATGCTGCTAAAATTAGGCTGCACATGACAAATAGAAATATTTTGCCATGTGAGAAACATGCTGTCAGCATTCTTATTTTTTGGTTGCTCAATTAGTTAGTTGAAATATATCATGTCATGGCTTTTCTTTTAACCCTGTGCTGTGTCACTTTGTGTGATCATGAAGCAGTGTTTATGGTACTTCATTTTTAATTCGCCGCAAACAAACCACGTAGTTATTTTTAGCACTGACCTAGATCTGATGGGATCATCGATATTCCTAATAGGGATATTGGGATTCACTTCGTGGTTGGTCGACAAGTGTGTTTGCAGCAAGATGTACCCAAAACCGCATGTCATTGTCTTCACAGGCTGGCCCCCAGATACATCAAATATGAGCACAGACAGATGGGACATACACAAGATAAGACGAGTAGCACAAGATATGGATATACACTCCAACGACAGTGAGGGCTGTCTGGGCCCAGAAACATTTATTGCATCCATCGATCGGTCTGGCAGTCTACCACACACTCAACCTGAAGTATACCAGCACACCACTACACCCATTATGGAATCACCCTGGTATCACATGATTTCCCAGGAACTCCTGGGATTCCTTTGTTTGTGGTGAATTAAAAGTACCATGTTTAGTTTTCATTCTGTACCGTAGTGCTTTATATGAACATACCGTAGTATTTATATATCATTCTGAGCTGTAGTGCTTTAGATTAACATGCAGTAGTATTTATGTATCAGTCTGTACTGTAGTACACACTGTGTATTAGTCTGTGCCGCAGAACTCAGAGTATGTGCTGTAGTGCTTTGTGTATGTATCAGAGGCTATGTTGTAATACTTTATATGTACATACAATAGTATTTTGTATTTAAGTCTGAGCTGTAGTACATTGTATGAACATACAGTAGTATTTATGTATCAAAGTCTCTGCTGTAGTACTTTGTGTATTGATCAGTTTGAGCTGTAGCATGATACATAAACATACACTAGTGTGCATGGGTCTAAGCTATAGGACCTTGTGCTCATGTAGCAGTATTCATATATGAGCCAGCACTGTAGTACTTTATATTCTCATGTAGCACTATTTGTGTATCAATCTCAGTGCTGTAGTACATTGTATGATCTCATCAGCATACAGTAGTGTGAATCTGAGCCCACGCTTTAGTACATTGTGCTCATGTAGCAGTATTTGTGTATCATTCTGTATTGTCATATTGTGTTAGTTCCCGCTTCAATGTTTATATGTCAAAATCTGTGCTGTAGTATTTGTGTGTTCATGCTGGAGTGTTCATATATCAGCCCTGGTTCAGTGTATAATCCAATATTATTCATCCCCTCCAAGAGAGGATGGGTAAGTGGCTAAAAACCCCAGCTTGTCACACCAGGAGGTGTGAGTTCTCAGCAGGATGTTAGCTATATCTGTCAGAATTGGAATCTTTCCCTACCTGAGCACCATGTGAGTCTTGAAAAGGCAAGAAGCCTTTACATCTTAGGCTTAAATCAGATATCAATAGTGGTAAATAAGAGTAATATCTGGTAAATAGTACAGACGGGTAAGAGATTTCAGGGTCAGCCTCTACTACGATACAAAGATGTGTGTAAGCGGGACATGATTGATGTAGGTATTGATAATGCACATTGGGAGCAAGTTGCCACTGAACATGTTGCATGGAGGGCAACTATCAGAAATGGAATAAAGACAAAGGAGAAAATGATTGCAGATAAAGCACACACAAAGCGTGAGAGACGTTAGATGGTGCATTATGGTGGAAATGACAATGTTTTCACATGCATCCACTGTGGACAAACATTTACAGCACGAATTGGCCTTATCAGCCACATTCGCCACTGCCATGGGTTGTAGTTATTCAGCTTTTTTGAAGCACAGTGTACCACCAAACTATCATCTGTCAAGATGGAAAGGTGCCAGTGTGTGGTAAATAAACACACACAAAAGTAAAGGACCCATTTACACACTTTCCATGCATTGGGCATATGGTACTCAACCATAGTTACATAGATCCATACTATTACAGACGAGACGGTACTTGGTTGGTGATGTGTTAGTATCACACTGGTTGCAGTGGTAAATATATTATTTGTTTTTGTTGGGTTACCTTAAGTTTAGTTTAGTTTAGTCAACGGATCAACATCACGGCACACAGTTGTAACCCATAAGTGCTCCGTTCTACTCCTAAATCAAGCCTGAGTCCAGAGATTCTCAGCTCAGTGCATGAACTCCGTAGCACCGGCGAGGATCCTGAAATACTTTGGGTAGATTTTTAACTCAAAATTTTGCCCGGGCAGCGCCGTTTGGCTACTCTTTTTCTATTTCCAACTGCCAAGGGATTTTTTATGTGCGCAAGAATACACACGGGCGTCCTGTCTCACTACCCAGAGACCAGTGGAAATTTTGTTACTAGAAGTCCACGTGAAAAATCCCGGCCCTCACCGGGGCTCTATCCCGGGACCTCCAGCACTCGAGGCAGACACCATAACTCGAGACCACTCAGCCCCTCTATACCCTTGTGTACGTGTCTTTATGTTGCTTCTTCTCTGCTGTGGCTTTCGAAATTAGGTTGCTTGATTTGTGTCCTTTGTTTGATGTTTTTCTTTGGTTGGTGTTGACTTCTCTTTTGCTTGGGGCATTTCATTCCTATTGCTAACGTCTGGCTTGGTTAGAGGGCTTCATCTTTAAGGTTGTTCTATTTTTGTTGCTGGTGTCTTGTGTTTCAGGTTTTTCGGTCCAGAAGTAGTGATCAGCATAAGTAGTGATCTCCAGTATAGCTAAATGGAGTTCATTCACCATAAATGAGTATTGAGTTTTTCCTGGCTCATATGGCTCAGTGTTGGAGGTTGGATCTGTTCCTATTTCATATGAATCTATGTTAGGGTTGGATCTGTTCCTGGTTCATATGAATCTATGTTAGGGTTGGATCTGTTCCCTGCTCATATGGCTTTATGTTAGGGATCAGCTGTTTTTCCTAGCTAATATGGCTCTATGTTTGGGGTCAGCTGTTTTCCCCGGCTAAAATAGCTCTTTGGAGCAGTGGACATCTTTCACAATCTCCCGAGATAATGAGTCGAGGGATCGAAATTAGTTGCAGATGCAGTGGCAGCAAACCACCTTGTGTAGATTTCAATGGCGTCGATTGTTCAGAAAGCAGAGGCAAACGTTAAAATTGCCTTATAAATAGCCAAGAGCCAAAAAATGCTGAGGTTGATTGCAGCGACCTGAAAAGGATGCTGATCTAGTATATGTGAAGGCCTATCACTACACACCCCTACTGCAGTATCTGCCATGTGTATATGTGTATACCTTGTCTGTCTTTACTAGTGCCTGCTTTTATTCCTCCCCCCCTCCCCCACTTCCTTCATTCCAGTATGCTGGTAAGTCATTGAAAGTACACAGTAACAAGAACATTATAAATCCTGTAAGATTTAAAAAGCACATACATGTTGGGTGTGGAATACACAAATGAAATGGAGTTAACTGTTGTCAAGCAGTGAGAATGTAGTGAATATTAGGAAAAACACTTGGGTCACCTAATTTTACAAGAGTAAATTCACAAAACAGGTTGTTGCAGCAACAAGCCTTCATCATAAATGAAAACAACAGAAAAAGACACAAATGCTAAGATAATCATGTTTTATGCATACAGTATTATGTAAACATATATCATCACAGTGAAAAACATGGATTGATGTGAACTATAACAGTGCTTCGCTGAGTGGTCTCAAGGTATGGTGTCCGCCTCGAGTGCTGGAGGTCCCGGGTTCAGGCCCCGGTGAGGACCAGGATTTATTTAAAAAATCCACCTGGACTTCAGTAATTTTCCCTGGTCTCTGGGTAATGAGATCGGATGCCCGTGTGTATTGTTGCGCACGTAAAAAATCCCTTGGCAGTTGAAAATCGAAAAAGAGTAGCCTAACGGCGCTGCCCGGGCAAAATTTTGAGTTAAAAATCTACCCAAAGCATTTCAGGATCCTCGCCGATGTAATGGTGTTCGTGCATTTAGCTGAGTTTCTCCGTGTGCCGTGATGTTGATCCAACGACTAAAACTTAAAAAAAAAAAAAAACTAAACTGGGCATCTGGCCAGTCCAACAACCAAATTTGTTGCTTAGTTGAGCAACTTACATTTCACTTTGTTAAAAATTTTTCCAGTTTTGTATTACACGTTGACATAATACTGGTTTATCTAAATGTGATTATTTTATTGTCATTTCTGTCTTTGTTTGCTGATGAAGGCTCATTACTACAACATCCTCTTTTTATTATAAAGTGCTTGTAGAACTGACCACCTACACTTGTTGTATCTGTTGGAATAAATGTGTAATCTCAGTTTAGTCTTTTTGTGTAATCCTGCTGCAGTAACTTGTATATACTTGAGAGTAGTTAAGCAAATCTCTTGTGTGTCTGTGTGAAGCCTACGAGAACCAAAGACAGCATGTTTTACTTTCATTCAAACTGTGCACAGATTACAAGTATTTAACATTTTTTTCCCCACATAGAAATAAACTGTTTTGACTCTGTTCAACTATCTGTGACTTGTTATGTTGAAATGTTTATGTTGCTTCTTTCTGCTGTGGCTTTCAAAATTAGGTTGCTTGATATGTGTCCTTTGTTTGATGTTTTTCTCTAGTTGGTGTTGATTTCTCTTTTGCTTGGGGTTTTTAATTCCTATTGCTAACGTCTGGCTTGGTTAGATGGCTTCGTATTTAAGGTTGTTCTATTTTTGTTGCTGGTGTCTTGTGTTTCAGGTCTTTTGGTGCTGACAAAGACCAGACCTTAAAAGGTCTCAACAGTATGTCCGTCCCGCCTACTTCAGATTATGTTTTGCTACCTTTGCTGCCTTCTTTCTGGTCTGACTCTGGCTTTTACTTTTGTGGTTTTCTATGGTGTGGAGCCATTCTCTCCTCCTGTATGTAGCTGTGGCTTTTTTCATCATCATCTGAGCTTTCTGGTCTATTGGTCTATTTCTGGTGGCTTCTTTTCTTCTTTTAGGTAATGGGAATAGCAGGCTCTTCTTCTGTTCGTCATGTATTTTTTGGTCATCTTCTGAGCTTTCTCATGTTTCCATCACTTTGAAACTGGTGTAGAGGTCTGTATGAGATGCGTGGCAATGTTACACTTTACTTATGTGGAAATTAATTTTAATATCACTGACTAAAGTATTGTCAAAGTATTTGACAATTTCTGAAGAAAATGTACTGTGATTTACCAATTCCACAAACACTGAGCTTAAAAGAAGCTACACAGATGTGTAAATGTTTTAGATCTGTGTTCTTGTGCAGTATCTGTAATATTACATACTTCCCAGCTGCTTGAGGTCCTAACTTTTGCAGAATTATGATGAATAAATGTTTACAACTGCTCACATAAGTCAAGTAAAGGATCCTTTCGCACGCCTTAAGGCACATCGGGCATACAGTTTGTTGTTGTTGTTGTTGTATATCCTTTATAGGACGTCGCAGTCTACTCCAGCATTTTTTGGTTGTTTGTGATTTCTTGGCAAGTTTATGTTCAGTAGTTTGCCATTGCTTTCTGAATAACCAGCACTCATACCATTTTATAAAACCCAACGCAAGGCTGTCTGCTGCCAAATCACCCACAGCTGTATTTCGAACGCGGTATGTGGGATTGCGAACTGCGTCCGTAACCCCTTGACCACAAACTGGTTGCTAGATCCATATTTGTATAGACCAATCGGCACTGGGGGAATGATATATAGACCAATCGGCACTGGGGGAATGATATATAGACCAATTGGCACTGGGGGAATGATATATAGACCAATCGGCACTGGGGGAATGATATATAGACCAATCAGCAGTGGGGGAATGATGTGGTCAGTATCATGGTGGCCGCTTTCACTTCCCCATGACATTCTTGGTACCCATTTTAGGCTGGGTCAATCCGGGAGCCTGTGTAAATTAATCTGAATATGCCGGGCTGTGATTCGAACCCATGACCACCAGGTCTGCAGGCAAGTGTCTAGCCACTTCACAACCGCTCATAGTCGCACAGTAAATAAAGCTAGCTGCAGAAGTTTATTCTAGAGGTTTCTTCAGCAGAGCGTTCTTTATTGTCATTTGTTTTCGTGCTTGTATATTTGCAAATAGTAAAATGTAAGCAGTTGAGAATAATGATGCCATAGATGCATTAGATATTATTATGTTAATTCACTTGATAAGTTCATTTGACTTTGTCAGCCATTTTCAGTTTGTGCAATCACATGAATTATTCAGACTGGTAGGTGTTGATATGAATCCTTTTGATTTAAAATAATTGGTCATTTTGTTTCTACTGGTTAACTATAACATTAAAAACTGGTCTAGTAAATTTGTTGTTGATTATTGGTGTTTAGTTTTTTTTTCAAGTTTCATGATATATACAAGTGGCTTCTCATAAGTCTTTAGCCGGACCATGAAGGAGTAGTCGGAGAAAATTGAAATTTGGCACAGTGCTTATTCCTTCTCAATGTAGCCACCACCTGAATTTATGCATTTCTGCCATCTCTGCGTGACCTTGAAAAGACCTTCAGAATAAAACAACCTATTTTTGGAACTAAACCAGTTATCACAAGCCAGTATGACATCTTCGTCACTGTCAAAACGATTTCCTTTCAGCTGTCTTTTAAGATTTGGGAAAAGAAAAAAGTCTGATGGAGATAAATCTGGAGAATATGGTGGGTGTGGAAGAATTTCAATATTCAAATCATTGACAGTTTGCAGCACAAACCGTTCTTAATGGGAGAGCGCGTTGTCTTGAAGCAAAGGCAGAATTTGCATATGCGCTATCCCTCGTTTTCTGGTCACAGCCTTACTTAGTTTGATAAGGAGATCTGCATAATACTGCCATTAACCATGTTGCCATGAAGCATGTAATCTTTCAATATTGACGTCCCAAAAAACAGTCAGCATCACTTTTCTTGCAGATTTGTGTGCTCTCGGCTTGACATGTGTTGGCGAGACCAGGGTTTTCCACTGCATGCTAACAATTTTGGATTCTGCGTCATAATGCTGAATCCGAGAGTCTCATCTACCGTCACCATGGTCGTCAACATGTTTTTTGACCGCCACATGTTGAGCAACTGGCCACAGCAATCAACCCGTGTTTGTTTCTGTTCACACGTCAGCAGGCGGGGAGCCAGTGGGCACACACTTTTCTCATGTTCAGTCTGTTGTGTAACATTTTAATAACTGTACTCTTACTCAGTTTTGCTGAACCCGATATCTCTGCAATTGTCATTTTCATATCCTGGTCTGTGATTTTCTTCACTTTTGCAGCATTTGCATCATTGCACTCTGAGGACGGTCGTCCTGATCTTGGCAGATCAGCAACTTAGGAACGGCCACACTTAAACTGCAAACACCAATTTTTTACAGAAGCATATTAAGGACTGACTTCCTCAAACACTGGCTCCATCTCTCTGTGTATTTCTATAGGTGTTTTTCCCTGTAACATCAAGAATTTTATTACAGTCCTGGCGTCTGATTTCTCCATTGTTATGACAAATCGGTGGATGTGCACATCTCATCAATAGGGTGTGTTGTGCCATGCACCATATCGGGAAAACCAGTTGAGGAGGGAAATTCATAATTCATATGTCCATTACAAATTAAATGAACTATACACGTGCCAAATTTCAATTTTCTCCGCCTACTCTTTCATGGTCAGTCTAAAGACTTATGAGAAGCCCCTTGTAGTTGTTATCAGTATTAACAATGTGGAAGAGGAGAAGAAGAAGAAAATTGCCCTTAAAAAGGTGCTATAGAAAACAGCTGATCTAGTAGATTTGATCCCTTATATAATTCACATAAACTGAAATACTTAGCTTTCCACATTTGTCCTCATGTTTCTTTTTATTTAGGGTTGTTAAAGGATTTAGAAACTATAGTGTTGTGTGTTCATACAGCTGTTTCATGAAAGATAACTTGTAAAATATGAACAGAGATAAAGTACAGATGTCTGTATTTGTAGTCAGTACATATTGGTTTAGTAATGGAAAGTGCATCTTGCCTTAGTTGTAGACATTACGTGCTGTCTTAGTTTCAGACAGTACTTATGTTTTTGACAGTATATGTCTCAGCTGTAAATTGTACATGTTTCATAGTAGACTTTACATGTCTCAGTTGTGGACTAGATGTTGTCTCAGTTTTAGACTGTAGATGTTGTCTCAGTTTTAGACTGTAGATGTTGTCTCAGTTTTAGACTGTAAATGTTGTCTCAGTTATAGACTGTAGATGTTGTCTCAGTTTTAGACTGTAGATGTTGTCTCAGTTTTAGACTGTAAATGTTGTCTCAGTTATAGACTGTAGATGTTGTCTCAGTTTTAGACTGTAGATGTTGTCTCACTTGTAGACTGTAGATGTTGTCTTAGTTGTAGACTGTAGATGTTGTCTCAGTTTTAGACTAAATGTTGTCTCAGTTGTAGACTGTAGATGTTGTCTTAGTTGTAGACAGTGCATGTTGTCTCAGTTGTAGCTGTAGATGTTGTCTTAGTTGTAGACAGTGCATGTTGTCTCAGTTGTAGACTGTAGATGTCTCAGTTCTAGACTGTAGATGTTGTCTTAGTTGTAGACTGTAGATGTTGTCTCAGTTCTAGACTGTAGACGTTGTCTTAGTTGTAGACTGTAGATGTTGTCTCACTTGTAAACTGTAGATGTTGTCTTGGTTGTAGACTGTAGATGTTGTCTCAGTTGTAGACTGTAGATGTTGTCTCAGTTGTAGACTGTAGATGTTGTCTCAGTTGTAGACTGTAGATATTGTCTCAGTTGTAGACTGTAGATGTCTTCTTAGTTGTAGACAGTGCATGTTGTCTCAGTTGTAGACTGTAGATGTTGTCTCAGTTGTAGACTGTAGATGTTGTCTCAGTTGTAGACTGTTGATGTTGTCTCAGTTGTAGACTGTAGATGTTGTCTCAGTTGTAGACTGTAGATGTTGTCTCAGTTGTAGACTGTAGATGTTGTCTCAGTTGTAGACAGTGCATGTTGTCTCAGTTGTAGACTGTAGATGTTGTCTCAGTTGTAGACTGTAGATGTTGTCTCAGTTGTAGACTGTAGATGTTGTCTCAGTTGTAGACTGTAGATGTTGTCTTAGTTGTAGACTGTAGATGTTGTCTTGGTTGTAGACTAAATGTTGTCTCAGTTGTAGACTGTAGATGTTGTCTTAATTGTAGACTGTAGATGTTGTCTTAGTTGTAGACTGTAGATGTTGTCTCAGTTGTAGACTGTAGATCTTGTCTTAGTTGTAGACTGTAGATGTTTTCTCAGTTGTAGACAGTGCATGTTGTCTCAGTTGTAGACTGTAGATGTTGTCTTGGTTGTAGACTGTAAATGTTGTCTTAGTTGTAGACTGTAGATGTTGTCTCAGTTGTAGACTGTAGATGTTGTCTTAGTTGTAGACTGTAGGTGTTGTCTCAGTTGTAGACTGTAGATGTTGTCTCAGTTGTAGGCAGTGCATGTTGTCTCAGTTGTAGACAGTAGATGTTGTCTCAGTTGTAGACAGTAGATGTTGTCTCAGTTGTAGACAGTGCATGTTGTCTCAGTTGTAGACAGTAGATGTTGTCTCAGTTGTAGACAGTGCATGTTGTCTCAGTTGTAGACAGTGCATGTTGTCTCAGTTGTAGACAGTGCATGTTGTCTCAGTTGTAGACTGTAGATGTTGTCTCAGTTATAGACAGTAGATGTTGTCTCAGTTATAGACTGTAGATATTGTCTCAGTTTTAGACTAAATGTTGTCTCAGTTGTAGACAGTAGATATTGTCTCAGTTGTAGACAGTGCATGTTGTCTCAGTTGTAGACAGTAGATATTGTCTCAGTTGTAGACGGTGCATGTTGTCTCAGTTGTAAACTCTACATGTCTCACTTGTAGACAGTAGATGTTCTTTTGCGGTCACACATTCGTGGGCACGTCATAAAAATAAATAACTAGAAATTGTGGTGACAACTGGCAAGATTGAGGGGATAAGAACAAGAGGAATGCAGAGGAGTAAATATCATGATGTCTTGGCCACATGGCATGGTCAAGACAAGAACACAGTGCTGAAATACTCAATCCACTCTTCATAATAGCCTCTTCCTCCAATAATATCTTTCCTGTTTTTCTTATTTTAAACAAACTGTATTTATTCTTATTTTTCTTCCCACGAGCTCACTGATTTGTCTGTGCATATGTTTTCTTTCTTTAATAGAATGTAATTCAATTTTCTTGCACTGCTCGTTTAACCAACTTTCTTTTGCCTTCACACATTTATCTCTTTTTTCTTTATTTATCTTACCATACTCTTGTTTGTCATTTTTACTCTTGTTTTTTTTTTGTCCATCAACCTTAAGATTTCTTCAGTCATCCATGTTTTCTTAGCTTTTTGGCTTCACTCTGGTAATATTTCTTTGCTTGTTTGATTAATGGAGTCCCTTAAGATTTCACATTGTTCATTTATACTCTGTGGTACAGAGTAGTTGTACAGGGGTAAATTTCACAACTAGTACAGCTCTGAAGTCGACCCGATATGGTAAACAGCACCAAAGGATCTTTTGGGAAGGATGGGAGCTGGTCACTTTAACTTTATATCCAAGTATCTAAGTCTAACACATCATACCTACACTGCAGTTGAAGTTAGCTGCATATCCTTTACAGGACGTAGCCATCAACCCCAGCATTTTTTGGCTGTTCATGATTCCTGGGCAAGATAACATTCAGTAGTTTGCCATTGCTTTCTGAACAACCGGCACCCATATAATTTAATAAAAAACCAACGCAAGGCGGTCTGATGTCAAATTGCCCGCAGCTGTGTTTTGAGCGTGGTATGCGAGGTTACGAACAGAATCCTTAACCTATTCACCACGGAGCCGGCAGTATCTGTGATAATATTACCTTTACTATTGTAGGTACAGTTCATCTGCCATGCCAGTAAGATTGAGTAGTCGTAGTTTGCCATCTCACACGATCACCACAGTCTTGGATTAGGTCCGTGTTCTTATCTCAGGTATGTCTTATAGTCAAGCCATATAGTTATTTATCTCTTTGCCTTCCTCTTGCTCTTTCCCCCCATCAGTTTTGCCTCTTGTCGCTAAGTGTTTAATTTTATTTTAATTATATAGGGAGTCAAATCTACTAATTCTTATAGAGAAACCAGTGGTTAGGCTACAGGTCTCTTATTTATGGTTCTCAGCCCTTGTGGGGCGACTAAGACAGTGTCCAGTAATTGCTGTCCACATATGGTTCGCAGGCATTAATTATGCCAAAATCAATTTAATATATTCGCTGTCAATGATACAGAAGGTCAGCATCAATGCTGTGGTATGCATCAATGCTGTGGTATGCATGAGTACTGTCCTGAGTGCAACTAACCTAGGAACACATGGATATATTACCCTGGATATGGTAGTTCATGGTACTGAGATAGTGGACTTACTGCATAAGATACTTTTCATTTTCTGAAATGCAGCCTTTGCTTGCCCTTTTTGTTCTTAATTTCTGTTGTGCACAGCTTGAGGGGGGGGGGGGGGAAGAGATTGTTGTTGTTGTTGTTGTTGTGGGACTGTGCATGGTCTCGTGTATCAATTATGTTTCTTCGATGTGGCGCTTTGTGGCAGATGGTACCAGGGCATTCTTGTGAGGTGGTCAAACCATTTTTGTTCTTCATTGATGACGTATATGACTGGTTTCAGACCTAATCATCTTCTAATTACCTTATTCCTAACTCTGTCTCTCAAGATTATGACCAAAGCTCTTTTAAGGCATCTCATCTCTGTTATGATTTTGCACTCTTAACTACTATCAACTATTTTTTTGGCTGAAATGCTACCAAACATGGATGCTTACTGCAACAGTAAGCATCCATGTTTGGTAGCATTTCAGCCAAAAAAATAGTTCTTATGAGATTTGCTATAGTTCTTTATAGGTATCTTTCTATGCTACAGAAGTGGCAATAGTTGTTCCAGTACCTGATTTGCCTTTACACAACATGTGTTGATTTCTCTATCTATTCCCTCATCTAAAGTGAAAATTGACCCTAGATATTTACATCCGCTGGTTTGTTTTATTAAGGGGAATTTTCAAACGAAGAAATCTTCAGTTGTGCCAGCAATCAGGGCAAGAACTCTGTGTAACAATGCAGTGTAACAGGAGACAACAGTGAGCTGACTTTAGGAATGTACAACACAAACTGGCATTAGCTTTACATATTGGTTGCTTGGGCATGTTAGATGTGTATCTAACCAGAGCATGAGAGGCATTTAGTATCCAAACACTTTGATGATATATGCTGACAGAGACAGTGGACTTATTGCTGTATCCCGAGTGCCGTGGCGTTGCTTCTGTTGGCAGATAAGTAATGCCCACATCAGGTAGTTAAACAATAAGCAAGAACACATTGTGTAGTTAACTGATTCACTGCCAAACAAAAGGTAGATTTGGACAAAACATGGTACACAATCAAATAAACAAGTATTGTAAATTTCTTTTCACTGAGCTTTGAAATTGCGGAAAATACTACGAAACAAATAACACAACCACACTAATATGGCTATAGATTGAGCTACTGTCCAAATGGGAGGTCACATTTGAGGATATATTATTTGTTGGCACTGAATCAGTTAAAATCTCTGTTCTATGGTATTCAGTTTATTTATACAGGGTGTATTTTTATGACTGCAGTGGTTGAAACTAATGCCGGCATTTTTTTTTTTTCCGCTCGCTTTGAACTCAAGTGTAGTCCATACAAACTATTTATAGTAGTGTTGGACTGAATTTTGCATGTGGGTTAGCTTTCCCTATTAACAGTGTCCCTCGTTATCAGGCGAACCCACTCTGACTTCAGAGGTACTTGTAATTAACGTCCCCAAGTCAAGGATGACAGGTCAATATTTTAGTCCAGCTGTCCGGTGTAGTGGTTGAACCGCTTACCTCGGCATCAGCACACCGGATGTTTAAGAACATGCGTTCTTATCCATTCGGCCATGCGGACCTGCATTCCAAGTTTTGTATTCACACTCTGTAAAGTTCATGCAATATAATAGGTAAATACAAAACTTGGACCGGCAATATTTTCAAACACTGCACAGTCATTAAAAATACACCCTGTATCAACCACACACATAAGTGTATTCTCAAACAGAGGTACTACATAGAATTCTGGGCTGTTTAGTAGTCTAACAGGTAAATAAAGAGGTAGTCCCACAGCAGATACTGCCCTTGGGGTGGGAAGTGCTGAGCCTTCACATATTCTAGGCTATGATATGATGTGGGCAACCAGTTACCTTCCTTATTGTCATTTCCTCCCAGAAAATTATGAAAATTGTCTGCTGTCTTTAGTACCAGGCTGGATGGAACCCAGAGAGATCTTGCTCGGACAAAGTCATCCTGCCTCTGCTGGTAATTAAACCAGGATCACTGTCTTGGCAGACAAGCACACTACCTACGAAGCCACTAGAACTCCATCTGAAAGGTCTTCTTTCCTCATGTGTTAGACTGCTTTTGCCGTGAAGTGTCACAGATCTGATAGCTACCCATGCATATATTTTATATATATATATATATATATATATATATATATATATATATATATATATATATATATATATATATAAAATGTATTGCTCTTATAGCATAGTTTACAACTTTGAGCTCACAAGCCTTGGGTTTACAGTTGTAGTTTATTGATTGTCTATTGCCTGTTGGCCGTTGTTCTAGTAATGTCTACATTCATTCATTCAGTAGCATGTCCTTTGCAAACCTCGCTCCCATAACAACCTTCCGGAAAACTTCTCGTTCATAAGCAAGATGTCTCGCGTCCAATACACCCATCTGGAGATCATCTGCCACATCCTGCACCCATTTTCTCTTTGGACTTCATCAAGCTCTCTTCCCTGGCCAATATTGTTCTCTCCAAACTTTCATGACGTTTCAAGTGACCAAAATATTTCAATTTTCTGTGTCTTATCATCTTTAGTAGCCAACCTTCTTCAATATTCAGCTCTTGTCATCTGGATGCATTTGTTCTTTTCTGTATCCAAGATATTCTTAGAACCTGTTCATAACATTTATATTCAAAGGCATGTATGCGTTGTTCAGCTTGTTTAGTAAGTATCCAGGTCTCACAAGCATATGTTGTAATGGAAAGATGCATGCTTTTAAACATCTAATATTTGTAGGTCTATCTGTCCCACACCACAATTTATTCAGTTGTTTTAGTTTCTGAAGAGCAATAGATATTCATCTTTTAATTTCTTTCATGGTGTCAACATTTTTCGTAATTAATGACCCAGGATATTCAAACTTTTCCACCACCTCCAAATATTATATATATACATAAGAAGTCCATTATTGTTGATGTGAGTTGTGAGACTCCCAGATAGCTTTGTGTGGATGTGTGTGGGCACTAGTGAGGAAAATGATTGATTTGCATTTGTTGAACACTGCAAAGGCAAACAGCCAAAACATCAAAACATCGTACACAAACTATAATGGTAGATTATAATGTTTGTACAATAACTAAGACTGTGTCCAGTAATTTCTGTTCTTTGGTGGCTAGCAAGCATTAATTATGCCAAAATCAATATACTATGTAATTCGCTTTTGTCAGTGATTCAGTCGGCAATAAAACAAAAATATAAATCAAATTGTGGCAGAATGCATGATACCATGATTGCTGGTCACCAGTGTGATATCAGGCCCCATATTGAAAGTAAACAGTAGTAACGCTGAACCTACCATGCGTGTCATAAGAGGCGATTAAGGGGGGTTGGTGTGAGACCCGCTACTTTATCCCATAGAAACCTTTTGCTGCAAATTCAACTAGTTGTGAAAAAGTCAGCAAGAAAAAGAGAAGAAGATTATTGCTGGTATGCCTTCTGGTCTGATAACCCAAGCTTCAGCACCTGTTTTTAGGCCTGTTCTTAGGCAGTGTGTGCTTATATAACTACCCTTACTAACTCGGCGCTTGCATCTTCTTTCTTTACCTTCACATGAAATCTGTATGTGGCACTATTACATCCACACAGTGTTATGGTATGTGCCATGACTAGTGGCACAGACAATCTTGCTCCACAATAATCATGTTTCCCATGTTCTATAGCTTTGTGTAAATCTTTGTCTCTGTGTTTAGTCTGCAATGATCATTGCAGAACATCACTCTAAAAAGTTGTGTGTTTGTAAATCATCATTGATTGTGCTCAGAATTCTTTTACTGTTTGTAAATCATAATTGATTGTGCTCAGAATTCTTTTACTGTTTGTAAATCATAATTGATTGTGCTCAGAATTCTTTTAGTGTTTCTAAATTATCATTGATTGTGCTCAGAATTCTTTTAGCATGTGTAAATCATCATTGATTGCTCTCAGAATCCTGTTAATATTTGTAAATCATGTAAAGTCAGTAAGTAATGGACCCTTTTTTATGCCTTGAGGGTGTGTTTTTAATGACCATGCTGTGTTTTAAAATATTGCCAGTCCAAGTTTTGTATTCACCTTCTGTAAAGTTCATGCAACAAAATAGGTAAATACAAAACTTGGACCAGCAATATTTTCAAACACTGCACGGTCATTAAAAATCTCATCTCATCATGTTCCTCTTGTACCTTGCGGTGTCGAGGTGAAGTATAAACAGCTGGAGAGTGCCCACTTATGGGCTTCATGTATAGATATTCCCATGGAGTCTGTTATTCCCTGCGTCCATTGTTTATGTGGTCGGCCTTTTCCTCTGCTTCCCTCTGGTCTGTACATCATTGCTTGTTGTGGTATACTGTTAGTTGGTAACCTACTTGCATGGCCAAACCATTTGACTCGCTGCTTTCTAATAAAATCTAGTGCAGCTATAACCCCCACTTTAGTCCTGATTTCTTCATTTCTGATCTTATCTCTTCTTGATACATTGAGTATTCTTCTCAGGAATCTCATTTCTGTTGTTGTGAATTTTCTGTTCTCTTTTTCTGTCATTGTCCAGGTTTGACATTGGTAACATAGAGTTGATAGGAAGATTGTGTTGTAAAGTGCTTCATTAAAAATACACGCTATATATCTCTTGCGTTTATGGTGCTAGCTCCAATGGTCACTCAGAGGTCACTGTGGTCAGTATCGCACCAGCCGCCTTTACATCTTACAACATTTCCTGGTACGAATTACAGGCTGGGTCGACCGGAGTGGCCAGGTCAGTTTCTAGCCACTGTGATACTGCGGTTCCCAAATCATGTCATGAGTGCTGTATAACAGTATCAACATTCGTACTGGAATACGATCAGCGTTGCCAGTTGTGAGTTGTGCTCAATCTTTAAATCTCAAATCCCGAAACAACTAAATAAATCAATATCAACATTGTTTAAATCATCTAATGAGCACTGCGTATTTTTATGCTTGTAAATCATGTACTGCGTGCTGTGTAGTTATATCTGTTTTGAATCATCTCGTGAGCAATGTGTAGTTATATCTACATTTGTAAATTATGTACTGAGTGTTGTGTAGTTATACGTATATGTTTGTAAATCATATACTGAGTGTTGTGTAGTTATATCTACGTTTGTAAATTATGTACTGAGTGTTGTGTAGTTATATATGTTTGTAAATCATATACTGAGTGCTGTGTAGTTATAACATTGTTTTTAATCAATTCATGAGCACTGTTGAGTTAATCTATGATTGTAAATCATATCCTGAGTGCTGTATAATCATCTCTAAGTTTGTAAATGACCATTTACTCTGTACATAATTCATTCTTGTGAACGTGTACTGAGTGCTACATGCTTACATCTGTATAAATTATGCGACAGATTGCTGTGTAA
The DNA here is from genome assembly GCA_014155875.1 of Cepaea nemoralis. Lineage (NCBI taxonomy): Eukaryota > Metazoa > Mollusca > Gastropoda > Stylommatophora > Helicidae > Cepaea > Cepaea nemoralis. The sequence continues at coordinate 150,177 of JACEFZ010003587.1, forward strand.
TAAAATCAGTGTTTTTGTAAATCAGTATAATTAGTTATGTATAGTTACTGAGTCATGTGTAGTTACTGAATCATGTGTAGTTACTGAATCATGTGTAGTTACTGAGTCATGTGTAGTTACTGAGTCATGTGTCGTTACTGAATCATGCATAGTTACTGAGTTATGCTAGTTACTGAGTTGTATGTAGTTACTGAGTTGAGAGTAGGTAATCCTTTCTTTGTAAACAATTGTAACCCAATACTGAATAGAAACCTGTGTTTGTATATATCACTAAAGCTTTGGCCTCAGACAAAGCTTCTGCTAGCACGTTTGTAGATTTGATTTGCGGTTTATTTCCAGTGTCTTCCTTTTTTTTTAACATTTTGTATCCACCAGCTGATATGATGTCACATACTCAGCACACATGAACAAACCAGACCAAAACTAACATGGTACAAGAAGAAAAGAAAACAAAGAAATAATTATTCAAAGAGGTTGCAGTACATACAATGAAACAACAGAAAAGAAAACCAGAACAAAGGTCCAAAAGAAGATATCTAAATACCTCGATTATAACCAAAGAAGTGTTTGATTGATTGATTGATCCATATTTTAGAAGGGTTACAAATTGGGCATGCAGGCCCATCTTACATTCGGCCCTTCCAATCACTCATCTTTCGTTCATCAATAATGCATGATGCATTTGCATAGGAAAAAAAATATTGTCAAATGAATGTTGTAAACATAAATAATGCATATTACCATGTTATGAGACACACCCCCCACCTACCACACATCCACCACACACACACATCACCTCACCCACACCACCCCCCCCCCAACCACACACACACCTCAGGCATACATATATTCCCCCACCCACCGACACATCCCCCTACCACACACACACACATTCCCCACACACACTCACCCACCGACACATCCTGAACCAACCCATCCACACACCCCCAACCACTCAGCCAAACACACATTCCCCCACCCACACAAACATCCCCTGCCAACCCACACATGCATCCACCCACACACACCTCCACCCACATTCCACCACCACACAATCTCCCCCCACCCACACACACAATCCCACACCCACCCCTACACACATCCCCAACCCAAACACACTCCCCACCCACACACATGCCACACCCATCCCCCATCCCACACACACTCGCCCACCCATACATCCTCCACCCATCCACCTACACACCCCCAATCACCCATCTCCCATTCCTCAACCACACATCCCACTCCACCAACCTGCACATACACCACCCATACACATCCCCCACCCATACACACATCCCCCCACCCATGTACTCATCCCTCAACCACTAACACCTACACATCCCGCACACACTCATCAACACATACCTCCCCAACCTAACCACCCACACTCCAACCACCCAGCCAGTGTTTGGTAAGTGAGCGGGTGTTTTGTATGTTCCTGAAAGGTGCATACTGTGAAAGTTGGCAGGAGTGCAAAATTTGCACTTAACACTTTTTCTGGAATGGTATTATAATTTGTTACCAAATTCTTTACATTAATCACTTTTATATTGTGCCTAGTCTTAAAAGTGTGCTTGATGTTTTGGTCATGAAATTCAATTGACAGTCTCAGAAATTTCATCAGTCCATCATTTGCAGGGATGACATCTTGCTTTGGTTCCCTTATGTCTAAATGGTAAAGCATTTTGTGGGGCACTTTCTTGTGGTAATCTGATTACATGGCCAAACCATATGATTTGCTGTTTTTTTTTTAAAAATAGTCTAGCACTAATGCTAACACCACTTGCTTCCTGCTATCATTTTGCCTAATCATGTTTGTTCTCTTTGCATTTATAATTCATCACTTGTTTGAAATGTTTTGTTCGCTTTAATTGTTGGTTTTCTATGATAATCTTAGTGTCTATTTCTTCCCTCACAATGATCATAGCCTGTGTTTTGTTAGCGAAAATTTGTATATTTTGTTCTTTTGCTGCTATGTTAAGATTGTAGTGTTCCCTTGTATTTTATCATCTGCATATGCCAACTGAGCCTGACAAAATGGACAGTAGACATTTATATGGGAAAGTATAGACACAGTGTCATAATACTGATTATTTCATCTCTTGTCCCGTTAGGTCATGGAATATATGGGCTTGACACCATATCCGCTTTATAATATAATAGTGTATGAAGCAGGGTTACAATGTATAGAGGCAGTGTCTTTGTTTTTTTTGTCAGAATTTAAACACCTAGTAAAATATAGATTGTGTGTATAAGATGTTTGTAATGTCTTTGTTGTGGTGGAAGAAAACTACATACTATCTGGTACTATGCATTTGGATAGCTGTTGTTTAGTTTCTCTGGCCACCCTCAACTGTTTGAATGTGTAGCAAAATTTTGGTTGACTGAGATCAGCAAAAAAGTGCATCTGCCATTTTGTTTTTATTTGTGTGTCCATTTTCTTTGACTGCTATAGTTTCGTAGGCATTGGTAAAGAAGGTAATTTGTCATTGCCTTCCTTCTTGGCAGTAACCATACTGGTCGATGACCTTAGCCATTATAACTGTAAAGAGATCCTCAGCCTACTGTCATGAACTTGAGATAATAACAGACAACTGTCTGTTGGCTGCTCTCAGGCTCAGTCCACCACCTAATCACATTGGAAGATGGATTATTAAGATAAAAAAATCATGAGAAACACAAAATATTTTGGAAATGTAAAAATAAAACATTCTCAAGTCTAGAAAAGATCAGTAAGGAGAAAAGTGTACCGGGGAAGAGGAGGACCACAAAGATGAGCAATTCAAGGTGTGATAGATAGTGGTGTCTGCGGAGAAAAGCAATGAATGAATCACCGAAAAACGAGAAGTAGATATTGTGAGCTGTACTATAAAAAAAAAAAATTTTGTTGCGTATCCCTTACGGGACGTTGCAGTCAACACCAGCATTTTCAGCTGCTGTTGATTTACTAGGCAAGTGTTACGTTCAGTAGTTTGCCATTGCTTTCTGAACGACCTGTCTCTATATCTTTTTCGAAAAAACCAGCACCGCCGTGTTTCGAACCCGGATATACGGGCTCACAAACCGCGTTCGCAAGCCCTTCAGCCACAGAGACCGATTGTGCAGAGCTGTACTAGAGCACGATTACAAGAGACAAAATGGACGTTGCGGCCAAAGCCTTCATCAGCAACAGAACAAACAAATAAAACTAGACAAACAAATACACGAAAGGCGCTACATGAAAGTATTAAGGGTACTCATCTGTATCCTAGCTTTAGCGGCTATCCGTAGATGAAATAAACCAGATGTAGTGGTAAAAGGGTCAACTGACTAAAGGTCACTAAAGCGAGAAGCTCGGGGATTGGCTAAGGCGACCGGTGAGGGAATCGCTAGCTGGAGGATGGTGGTGCGCCTATGAGAGCGAAATGGAAAAATATGGATAGGTAGAGCACTGTAGCAGAATCTGTGGCGATGTAACGGATGCAGTTCACAATTCCGTACTCCAAGCTCGAAGCACTGCTGCGGGCAATAGGATATAGATCACGCAGCACTTGTCATCATAGAATAGCACAAGTGCCGGTTGTTCAGAAAGCAATGAGAAGTGACTGAACGCAAACTAACCGGGAAGTCACAGAAGGCAAAGATAATGCTGGCGTTGACTACGCCGTCCTGTGAAGGACATGGAACTGGCTTATTAATGGACTATATGACCACAGGGATGGGAGGGGGCAGGGGCGTACAGGACTTACATAAAACTGTGTTGGACATTGAGACCATGAGGGGAGAGTGAATCCAACTGGAAGATGAGGCGGCTTTCCAATGTCTTACGATCGCATTCATGAGATATGCACGATTTGATCGCCGTGACCTGTATGTTGACAACCCCACAGTGGTCGGAACTGTTGAAGTGTAGAGGTACCGGTTTCTGGGCACCACTTGAGAAAAGGGAGCTCAGCTCTCAACCAGGGAACCAGGTAGAGAGTGCTTTAGTACAGGGGGTAAAATAAACATTTCTTGCCTGTGCAGCATGTGGTGGGTGCTCTAGGGCAAGCAGCCCATAATCCTCAGCGCTTAAGTTCTCCTGGCATCACAGTAATGGTACAAATGCCATAATGATAATTGTTCTTATACCAAGTAATGGTACAAATGTCATAATAATTGTTCTTATCCCAAGTAATGGTACAAATGCCTTAATGATAATTGTTCTTATCACAAGTAATGGTACAAATGCCATAATGATAATTGTTCTTATCACAAGTAATGGTACAAAAGACCATAATGATAATTTTTCTTATCACAAGTAATGGTACAAATGCCATAATGATAATTTTTCTTATCACAAGTAATGATACAAAAGACCATAATGATAATTTTTCTTATCACAAGAAATGGTTCAAATTCCATAGTGATGATTTTTATCATCACAAGTAATGGTACAAATGCCATAATGATAGTTTTTCTTTTTTTTCTCCAGATTGTTTGAACTTTCTTTAAGCTTTATCCATCTGTTTGTGTTAGATAATTACAGATTTCCTTCTAACTATAGGAATATTGTAGGAAATAACAAAATACACTGTGTTTCAACTCTTAGATGTCTTCCACTGATTTGTTTGGAGGCCATGTTTAATTTTTCTTACAGATATTTGATTGCTGCAGAGTTACTTGCTGGCCAAGTTGTGTGTTTTTCATTTGCAAATCGAGGGAAAGATAAATGTTTGTAACAGTTCGTAAACCAGCCCCTCAACAGATTGTTGGTAATGATTTATGAATAGGCTGTATGTGTGCACGTTTTTGCCGTATAGATTCCATAATTTTATGTGCATGGTATAGCATTTGACTATTTTATGGATAATGAGCTGTGTGTTTTGTTTATATATGTCTTTGTTCATTTTTTATTTGACACATACACTGATACCCAGAATATGTTGTGCTGTGTAATTATTTTGTATGTGTGCCTTCCTGTGTAAATAGTACATTGTCATAATCGCCAGTGCTGTCATACAATACGAAAGATCGTTAACTCATAGCACAGTCATACAATGAGAAAGATCTTTAGTGTATAGTGCTGTCATAAATGGGAAATATTAATCTATAAAGCTGGAGAAAGATCATTAACCTACAGTACTGTCATCCAGTGAGAAAGATAATTAATCTGTAGCACCGTCATAAGTGAGAAAGATCATTAATCTGTAGTGCTGTCATACCATGAGAAATATCATTCATTAATCTTTAACACTGTCATTCAGTGAGACAGATCGTTAGTCTATAGTGCTGTCATACAGTGAGAAAGATCACTAATCTGTAGCACTGTCATAAAGCAAGACAGATCATTAATCTATAATGCTGTCATACAATGAAAAAGAGCATTAATCTTTAGCACTGTCATAAAGCAAGAAAGATTATTAATCATACAGTGCGAACGGTCATTAATCTCAACCACTTGATTCACCCATCATTTGTTATAAGCACAAAGAAGAAGTAAATCTTTGTTGGATGATTAGTTCAAGCATGAAAGTATGTGCACACAGATGTTCACATATAGTTGTTTATATGCACATTTTCAGTCTGATATCAGGGCACGCTAGTAGAAGTGTGCATGTATCAATCTTGTAATGAAAGACATGGACGTATGTAAATTCAATTTTATAGTGAAACACTTCAGTGGAGGTCAATATTTTCACTCGTCTATTGAAACAGTTTAGTGGGAAGTTATATTTTCAATTCCTTTATTGAAACACTTTCGTGGAAAGTTAATATTTCAATCCAGTATTGAAACACTTTAGTGGAAAGTTAATAATATTACTTGTCTATTGAAACACTTTAGCGGAAAGTAAATATTTTCAATCTTGAATCATCTACAATACACAGACATGCACATTTGGGATTCAGGTTTACGCTTAGCTGAAGAGAATTGCAGAGAATAGGGAAAGGTGGGGTGACAATATCAGACAACTTTAATACCAGTCTTCAGCCTGACTTAAATCTGATGATGGTGATTTCTAGAATGAGGTTTGCCAGCTCAGAAATGAAACACTTATTTAAGTGGTGATTTCTAGAATGAGGTTTGCCAGCTTAGAAATGAAACTCATTTAAATGACAGACACTGTTCACTTTCTTCTATAATCTATGCTGCGTGACATTGTCATCATGTTTATCCATAGCCTATTTGCATGTTACCACTTGCTATATAGATGTTTTTCTATGCAAGGATGTCAAACATCTTCTCTCTAGGTCTTTCTCCATCTCTCTTTCCTTCCACCTTTCCTGTTGTCTTGACATTTACATTTCACCCCTTCTCATGACATGTTCAAATCAGTGACCAGTCATCCTTTTGAGTTGGTGTCTCTCTAGACATCTTCTTTATTCTTTTCAGCTGTCCAAAGTTTTTTTTTTCAGCATCTTACATGTCTCTTGATATTGCATCCGTACAGAAGGCATTCATTTTAAATATGTATATAGTTGTAGAATTGTACTTGATACAATGCCTTCTTAGAAAATGTATCATCTTGTTGAAACCACTTAGGAAAGCTACAAAAAATGTGGAGATCGTAATATTATGTTTTGAAGAAATGTTGTCCTATGACCACGTAACTCTTTAGGATTGAGCATTTTTTCATTCTGACTAATGAATGTTCAATTACAATTTTCTAGTCCAACTCATGAATGTTCAGTTTTCTTTCTATGTAACTTGTAAAATATCCAGTTGACCAATAAACTTCAAATACATCATCTTAAAAGAGTGCGTGGCCACGGAGTTAGAATGTCCTCACACGCCATGAGACGTATGATTGATGCTTGGTAAAGTTTGGAATTTTAAACAGAAATCCTAACCTGTATAACATTGACAACTTCTTGAGCAAGAATTCTTTTTATTCTTCAGCCTGGTGAAAAAAACTCCTAGCACTCGTCTGCCATGGTACAGATGCCATAATGACAACAAGCATTTGTTAAATGAATGGAGACAGTGTCTGCTTTTCAACTTTGAGAGAAGGTCCGTGCTTATAATAAATATATCACACTAAATGCATTTTGTGTGTGCTGGAATTCACAGAGAAATTGTGTGCTTTGTGGCTTGTTTTACAAACTACTGCCATTATTTTGCATGACCAACACAATGAAAACCAATTTATTAAAAAGAATTTGATTAAAACTCTCGTTTCTTGTATTTTAATGCTTTATTTGTCACATCTAGTTGTAGGTTTTACAGTATTAGCCAACATCATATCATCAGGGCAATCTTGTCAAACATTGTCCAAATTTCTTTTAAAAGCTTAGTGTAATTAAAACAGAATCTCAACCCATAAAATTTTTTTCTTGTATATGATACATTGAAATGAATTAATAGAATTAAATTCATTCCGTCACCGGTTTAAAACAATAAGTAAATGCTTAAATAAAACAACAAAAGTAAAATTAGGTGTCAACTGATAGTTTTCTACATACACTTATAATTTACTACTTCACTAATGAAAAACAGAACCAACAAGATGTAAAGCAGTGTAGAGAAAACAAAGCAGTTGAAATATATCAGCTGTAGTGTGTGTTAATTACAGCCTGTCCAGCACGCTCTCTAAAGCTGGGATGTTTGCTGATAAGCCCTTCTGTTTTCGGACAGTTGCCACTATCTCAGCAGCCTTGGACCCAGCCACCAAGGGGTCTCCAGGAAGGATCTGCCAGTGGTCGAAAATGCACTGGAGGAAAGCCTGGCCACTTGTCTGAGACTTGAGTTCTTCAGAAAATCCTGAAAAAATTTACAAATGATTCTTTTGGATGATAAGGAATTGAAATTCTGTTTAAAGCAAGACGGTGAAGAATCTACTTACAAGCCATTCTGAGAAAATGTACACATGATTATTTTGGATGATGTGAAATTGAAATTCTATTGAAGGCAAGAAGGTGATGAACCCTACATCCAAGCCATTCTGGCATATTGGATATATGGTGTTCGGTCCATATTGTTTTAACAAATGACCCTTAAAGGGTGATGTGGTCATACTGACCACTTAACTGGTGATGTGATCGGTATCACACTGACCACTTAACTGGCCCCTAAAAATGTTCTGGCCCCTATTTTATGAATGGTTCAAGCACAGCCATGTGGTCATACACTAAAATCCTCAGGAGTCTCTGTGGCGAAGTGGTCAAGCCGTTTGACTCGGGCTTCGAAGGTTGTGGGCTCGATTCCGGGCCACGTCCTTCGATTCACAAGTGAAATTTTTCTGAGACTCCTGTGGGTTGTCGCTAGAGCTACGGAGTTCGTGCTTTGTGCTACGCTTTCCGGAAAGAGACCGAGCCATATGGGATAAAAAGAGGTGCAATGAAGTCAACCCTGTCAACTTTTAAGTGACTTCTTTTTTTATTTTAAAGACTAAAATCCTCACATTAAAGGTATCTGAATCTTAAGATCATCATCAACATTTAGCAAGTTATGTGTGACTCATTCTCATCACAGCCTGCCGAAGACTCCCAAAAGTTCACCATTTTCCCTGCCTCATGCACTTTCATGCCCAGGTTGTCTTTAATTCCCGAGTCCACTGTGCAACGTTCGTTGGTTGTCACTGCCCGACTAGATATAAAATATGGAGGTCAGCATGACCGAATAGATAAGAACACGTTCTCAAACATCTGGTGTGCTGATGTATGGGGTTCAACCCATACACTGGACAGCTGGACTAAAATGTTGACTTCTCGTCCTTGACTTGGGGACATAAATTACAAGCACCTCGGAAGTCAGAGTGGATTCACCAGATGGCAAGGGACACTTAATAGGGAAAGCTAATCCATACACAAAATTCAGTCCAGTACTACTAGAAGTATTGTGTATGGACTACGCTCGAGTTCAAAGTGAGCTTTTTTGTTTGTTTATCTTGTTGCTCTGTTCTCCCTTTTCATTGATAAAGACTTTGGTGGGAACATTTGGCAGTTTCTGTTTGCATTTGATTCTTTCATTGATCTTCCTAGTCATACTACAAATAGCATTAGACAGTTTCTTTACCAACACTCACCAAAACTCTCATTGACAGGCGTGTGGGCTTTCACAGTGCACAAAGGAGACCCAGAATGATGAAGTTGTTCTACCACCACACCTCTTCTTCTAGACAGGACACTCATGACACTGCCAATCACTGTCATAGGGCACTGCAGAAATAGTGTGATTTAAACATTAAGATTGTGAAAATTAAACAATACATAATTATTTTTAAATCTGGATTCTTCATATACTGTTTATATGTAGAATCATTACAAACAATCATTAGTTCTTTTCATTATCATGTGTCATGCCGATAAGCTTGTCTAATTTCTCTTGTTAATTTGGTTTTCATCTGTTTCTTGGACTGCCTTATTTGTTTTTCTGTCCATCCATAGTTTTCTTTACATTTTTCTCAGAAATGAAATTTCTGCTGCCATTAGATGCACTCAGCGTGTCTGTTTATTGTCCAGGTCCTCATGCATACAACAGCATAGGCTCTAGATAACATCTTAAGATGATGTTGCTTAACTGCAATTTAATACTTTTATGTTGATGAGTACGTTTTCCATATGGCAAAAGATACCTTAACCACAGCGACTGTTGTTCTAAACTCTGCCAGGCATCTTCGTCAGATGTTAGATCTAAATCTCTTAAATAAGATCCTACACTCAACATATATCAAAGGGTAAAGAATCCTTTTCTCAGCCTTCTTCTTCCTCCTTGTATCCACTACTGGAGCATATGCCTTCAAGCAACTCATGTCTAGCGGTCCTATCCTTGGCTAGCTCCTGATGCCTTCAAGCAACTCATGTCTAGCGGTCCTATCCTTGGCTAGCTCCTGATGCCTTCAAGCAACTCATGTCTAGCGGTCCTATCCTTGGCTAGCTCCTGATGCCTTCAAGCAACTCATGTCTAGCGGTCCTATCCTTGGCTAGCTCCTGATGCCTTCAAGCAACTCATGTCTAGCGGTCCTATCCTTGGCTAGCTCCTGATGCCTTCAAGCAACTCATGTCTAGCGGTCCTATCCTTGGCTAGCTCCTGATGCCTTCAAGCAACTCATGTCTAGCGGTCCTATCCTTGGCTAGCTCCTGCTGTACTCATGTCTAGCGGTCCTATCCTTGGCTAGCTCCTGCTGTACTCATGTCTAGCGGTCCTATCCTTGGCTAGCTCCTGCTGTACTCATGTCTAGCGGTCCTATCCTTGGCTAGCTCCTGCTGTACTCATGTCTAGCGGTCCTATCCTTGGCTAGCTCCTGCTGTACTCATGTCTAGCGGTCCTATCCTTGGCTAGCTCCTGCTGTACTCATGTCTAGCGGTCCTATCCTTGGCTAGCTCCTGCTGTACTCATGTCTAGCGGTCCTATCCTTGGCTAGCTCCTGCTGTACTCATGTCTAGCGGTCCTATCCTTGGCTAGCTCCTGCTGTACTCATGTCTAGCGGTCCTATCCTTGGCTAGCTCCTGCTGTACTCATGTCTAGCGGTCCTATCCTTGGCTAGCTCCTGCTGTACTCATGTCTAGCGGTCCTATCCTTGGCTAGCTCCTGCTGTACTCATGTCTAGCGGTCCTATCCTTGGCTAGCTCCTGCTGTACTCATGTCTAGCGGTCCTATCCTTGGCTAGCTCCTGCTGTACTCATGTCTAGCGATCCTATCCTTGGCTAGCTCCTGCTGTACTCATGTCTAGCGGTCCTATCCTTGGCTAGCTCCTGATGCCTTCAAGCAACTCATGTCTAGCGCTCCTATCCTTGGCTAGCTCCTGATGCCTTCAAGCAACTCATGTCTAGCGGTCCTATCCTTGGCTAGCTCCTGATGCCTTCAAGCAACTCATGTCTAGCGCTCCTATCCTTGGCTAGCTCCTGATGCCTTCAAACAACTCATGTCTAGCGGTCCTATCCTTGGCTAGCTCCTGATGCCTTCAAGCAACTCATGTCTAGCGCTCCTATCCTTGGCTAGCTCCTGATGTACTCATGTCTAGCGGTCCTATCCTTGGCTAGCTCCTGCTGTACTCATGTCTAGCGATCCTATCCTTGGCTAGCTCCTGCTGTACTCATGTCTAGCGGTCCTATCCTTGGCTAGCTCCTGCTGTACTCATGTCTAGCGGTCCTATCCTTGGCTAGCTCCTGCTGTACTCATGTCTAGCGGTCCTATCCTTGGCTAGCTCCTGCTGTACTCATGTCTAGCGATCCTATCCTTGGCTAGCTCCTGCTGTACTCATGTCTAGCGGTCCTATCCTTGGCTAGCTCCTGATGCCTTCAAGCAACTCATGTCTAGCGCTCCTATCCTTGGCTAGCTCCTGATGCCTTCAAGCAACTCATGTCTAGCGGTCCTATCCTTGGCTAGCTCCTGATGCCTTCAAGCAACTCATGTCTAGCGCTCATATCCTTGGCTAGCTCCTGATGCCTTCAAGCAACTCATGTCTAGCGGTCCTATCCTTGGCTAGCTCCTGATGCCTTCAAGCAACTCATGTCTAGCGGTCCTATCCTTGGCTAGCTCCTGATGCCTTCAAGCAACTCATGTCTAGCGGTCCTATCCTTGGCTAGCTCCTGATGCCTTCAAGCAACTCATGTCTAGCGGTCCTATCCTTGGCTAGCTCCTGATGCCTTCAAGCAACTCATGTCTAGCGGTCCTATCCTTGGCTAGCTCCTGATGCCTTCAAGCAACTCATGTCTAGCGGTCCTATCCTTGGCTAGCTCCTGATGCCTTCAAGCAACTCATGTCTAGCGGTCCTATCCTTGGCTAGCTCCTGATGCCTTCAAGCAACTCATGTCTAGCGATCCTATCCTTGGCTAGCTCCTGATGCCTTCAAGCAACTCATGTCTAGCGGTCCTATCCTTGGCTAGCTCCTGCTGCACTCATGTCTAGCGGTCCTATCCTTGGCTAGCTCCTGATGCCTTCAAGCAACTCATGTCTAGCGATCCTATCCTTGGCTAGCTCCTGCTGTACTCATGTCTAGCGGTCCTATCCTTGGCTAGCTCCTGCTGTTCTCATGTCTAGCGCTCCTATCCTTGGCTAGCTCCTGCTGTACTCATGTCTAGCGCTCCTATCCTTGGCTAGCTCCTGCTGTACTCATGTCTAGCGGTCCTATCCTTGGCTAGCTCCTGCTGTACTCATGTCTAGCGCTCCTATCCTTGGCTAGCTCCTGCTGTACTCATGTCTAGCGCTCCTATCCTTGGCTAGCTCCTGCTGTTCTCATGTCTAGCGCTCCTATCCTTGGCTAGCTCCTGCTGTACTCATGTCTAGCGCTCCTATCCTTGGCTAGCTCCTGCTGTACTCATGTCTAGCGATCCTATCCTTGGCTAGCTCCTGCTGTACTCATGTCTAGTGATCCTATCCTTGGCTAGCTCCTGCTGTACTCATGTCTAGCGCTCCTATCCTTGGCTAGCTCCTGCTGTACTCATGTCTAGCGGTCCTATCCTTGGCTAGCTCCTGCTGTACTCATGTCTAGCGGTCCTATCCTTGGCTAGCTCCTGCTGTACTCATGTCTAGCGGTCCTATCCTTGGCTAGCTCCTGCTGTACTCATGTCTAGCGGTCCTATCCTTGGCTAGCTCCTGCTGTACTCATGTCTAGCGATCCTATCCTTGGCTAGCTCCTGCTGTACTCATGTCTAGCGATCCTATCCTTGGCTAGCTCCTGCTGTACTCATGTCTAGCGGTCCTATCCTTGGCTAGCTCCTTGATGTACTCATGTCTAGCGGTCCTATCCTTGGCTAGCTCCTGCTGTACTCATGTCTAGCGGTCCTATCCTTGGCTAGCTCCTGCTGTACTCATGTCTAGCGATCCTATCCTTGGCTAGTTCCTGCTGTACTCATGTCTAGCGCTCCTATCCTTGGCTAGCTCCTGCTGTACTCATGTCTAGCGGTCCTATCCTTGGCTAGCTCCTGCTGTACTCATGTCTAGCGATCCTATCCTTGGCTAGCTACTGCTGTACTCATGTCTAGCGATCCTATCCTTGGCTAGCTCCTGCTGTACTCATGTCTAGCGGTCCTATCCTTGGCTAGCTCCTGCTGTACTCATGTCTAGCGGTCCTATCCTTGGCTAGCTCCTGCTGTACTCATGTCTAGCGATCCTATCCTTGGCTAGCTCCTGCTGTACTCATGTCTAGCGATCCTATCCTTGGCTAGCTCCTGCTGTACTCATGTCTAGCGATCCTATCCTTGGCTAGCTCCTGCTGTACTCATGTCTAGCGGTCCTATCCTTGGCTAGCTCCTGCTGTACTCATGTCTAGCGATCCTATCCTTGGCTAGCTCCTGCTGTACTCATGTCTAGCGGTCCTATCCTTGGCTAGCTCCTGCTGTACTCATGTCTAGCGATCCTATCCTTGGCTAGCTCCTGCTGTACTCATGTCTAGCGGTCCTATCCTTGGCTAGCTCCTGCTGTACTCATGTCTAGCGGTCCTATCCTTGGCTAGCTCCTGCTGTACTCATGTCTAGCGGTCCTATCCTTGGCTAGCTCCTGCTGTACTCATGTCTAGCGGTCCTATCCTTGGCTAGCTCCTGCTGTACTCATGTCTAGCGGTCCTATCCTTGGCTAGCTCCTGCTGTACTCATGTCTAGCGGTCCTATCCTTGGCTAGCTCCTGCTGTACTCATGTCTAGCGGTCCTATCCTTGGCTAGCTCCTGCTGTACTCATGTCTAGCGATCCTATCCTTGGCTAGCTCCTGCTGTACTCATGTCTAGCGATCCTATCCTTGGCTAGCTCCTGCTGTACTCATGTCTAGCGATCCTATCCTTGGCTAGCTCCTGCTGTACTCATGTCTAGCGATCCTATCCTTGGCTAGCTCCTGCTGTACTCATGTCTAGCGGTCCTATCCCTTGGCTAGCTCCTGCTGTACTCATGTCTAGCGGTCCTATCCTTGGCTAGCTCCTGCTGTACTCATGTCTAGCGATCCTATCCTTGGCTAGCTCCTGCTGTACTCATGTCTAGCGATCCTATCCTTGGCTAGCTCCTGCTGTACTCATGTCTAGCGGTCCTATCCTTGGCTATCTCCTGCTGTACTCATGTCTAGCGGTCCTATCCTTGGCTAGCTCCTGCTGTACTCATGTCTAGCGGTCCTATCCTTGGCTAGCTCCTGCTGTACTCATGTCTAGCGGTCCTATCCTTGGCTAGCTCCTGCTGTACTCATGTCTAGCGGTCCTATCCTTGGCTAGCTCCTGCTGTACTCATGTCTAGCGGTCCTATCCTTGGCTAGCTCCTGCTGTACTCATGTCTAGCGGTCCTATCCTTGGCTAGCTCCTGCTGTACTCATGTCTAGCGGTCCTATCCTTGGCTAGCTCCTGCTGTACTCATGTCTAGCGGTCCTATCCTTGGCTAGCTCCTGCTGTACTCATGTCTAGCGATCCTATCCTTGGCTAGCTCCTGCTGTACTCATGTCTAGCGGTCCTATCCTTGGCTAGCTCCTGCTGTACTCATGTCTAGCGGTCCTATCCTTGGCTAGCTCCTGCTGTACTCATGTCTAGTGGTCCTATCCTTGGCTAGCTCCTGCTGTACTCATGTCTAGCGATCCTATCCTTGGCTAGCTCCTGCTGTACACATGTCTAGCGATCCTATCCTTGGCTAGCTCCTGCTGTACTCATGTCTAGCGATCCTATCCTTGGCTAGCTCCTGCTGTACTCATGTCTAGCGATCCTATCCTTGGCTAGCTCCTGCTGTACTCATGTCTAGCGGTCCTATCCTTGGCTAGCTCCTGCTGTACTCATGTCTAGCGATCCTATCCTTGGCTAGCTCCTGCTGTACTCATGTCTAGCGATCCTATCCTTGGCTAGCTCCTGCAGTACTCATGTCTAGCGCTCCTATCCTTGGCTAGCTCCTGCTGTACTCATGTCTAGCGCTCCTATCCTTGGCTAGCTCCTGCTGTACTCATGTCTAGCGGTCCCTATCCTTGGCTAGCTCCTGCTGTACTCATGTCTAGCGGTCCTATCCTTGGCTAGCTCCTGCTGTACTCATGTCTAGCAGTCCTATCCTTGGCTAGCTCCTGCTGTACTCATGTCTAGCGATCCTAATCCTTGGCTAGCTCCTGCTGTACTCATGTCTAGCGGTCCTATCCTTGGCTAGCTCCTGCTGTACTCATGTCTAGCGGTCCTATCCTTGGCTAGCTCCTGCTGTACTCATGTCTAGAGGTCCTATCCTTGGCTAGCTCCTGCTGTACTCATGTCTAGCGATCCTATCCTTGGCTAGCTCCTGCTGTACTCATGTCTAGCGATCCTATCCTTGGCTAGCTCCTGCTGTACTCATGTCTAGCGGTCCTATCCTTGGCTAGCTCCTGCTGTACTCATGTCTAGCAGTCCTATCCTTGGCTAGCTCCTGCTGTACTCATGTCTAGCGATCCTATCCTTGGCTAGCTCCTGCTGTACTCATGTCTAGCGATCCTATCCTTGGCTAGCTCCTGCTGTACTCATGTCTAGCGATCCTATCCTTGGCTAGCTCCTGCTGTACTCATGTCTAGCGATCCTATCCTTGGCTAGCTCCTGCTGTACTCATGTCTAGCGATCCTATCCTTGGCTAGCTCCTGCTGTTCATTCCTTGTCATCCCGACATTATTCATCTCTGTCTCTACTTCGCTCTTCCATGTATTTCATCATCTTCTTCTTCTTTATCTTCATCGGCATCCTCTTCTTACTCTTCTTCTTCTTCCTCCTCCTCCTCTTCTTCTTCTTCTTCTGCATTCATCTGGAATGTTGTTTTAGACATAATTGCGTTGTGCTTTTTTAATGCAGAACTGTGATATTTGCACCTTTCGGCCAGCACATCCAACTTCTTCTGGCATTTGCTAACCAGGTTAGCCTTCTTGGGTTTATAAAATGTATCAGTATATGCAGCATCCAAAGACAGGTGTCGAATTCACCTGATCCCCTGTGTTCAGCAATTTTCTACAGCTCATTATACTTGTACATTTAAACCTCAATGTCCTAGTTTCCTAGAGATGCTATTTTTTCGCTTCCTCTGACATTTGCCCTCTAATATTTTCAAAAGCGAAAGTGGCGCTCTCTCTTAAAACTTCCAGGGCACTGATGGCAAATTAGAAGGTTCGTTCTCTAAACCGACATTAGGTTTCCTAGAACCATGGATATCTAATGATTTTACATGTCCTACTGATTGGGTAGTGGGACTGGATACCTAGCTGTTTAGGATCAGGATAGAAAACAAAAACCATAAGTCCCACATGCGAGTTAAAAATCCCATGACAGCTGGAGACTGCAAAGAGAAGGCTGTGAGGCCACTGTCCCGGCAAATTATTAGGAAGCTACCCACAGGTAGATAGAGCCCATTACCTTGGATGGAGTCTAGAGAAAGCAAATGTTACATAAATGCACACCGAAGTCAGGTACACAAATGTTTGAGGTACATAACTAGGTATGTTGCATTTCCATTGAATGAGGAATAAAGATGATTTATTCATTTCTGACCTCTTTTGTAAAACATCATTTATCAGTAAGCTATTTTTGTGGCAAAGAGGTTACGGACGCAGTTCGTAATCCCACATACCAGCATGAAACACAGCTGCTGGCGATTTGGCAGCAGACCATCTTGCATTGGGTTTTTTAATGAAATGGTACGGGTGCCGGTCATTTAGAAAGCAATGGCAAACTACTGAATGTAAACTTGCCCTGGAATCATGAACAGACAAAAAATTCTGAAGTTGACTGCTATGTTCTGTAAGGATATGCAACTAACTTTATTTGTTATTTCTAAATCTAACATGACACTAACATCATTAGTACAAGTAATGGCCGACTAGTTTCTTACCTGAACTTCAACCATGTAGACTGGTTCAAGGAGTGCAGGTGATGCAGTGAGCATGGAGGCAAACAAGCCCCTGCGAGCTGCTGGGATGATCTGACTTCCACCACAGTGAGCAGGATCCGAGTGAATCTGGGCATCTTTCAAGTCGAAACGGACACCCCTCATAGTTTCATCACATAGCACACCCTGAAAGGCAAATTATTGCATTTGTTGAAGATGCAGCAGTGCTTAAGCAATAATTATTCAATACACACTAAATAAGGTGTTTTGGTTGCACAGTGGCCAGTGCACTTGCCAGCTGGCCCGGTGATCTTGTGTTTGAAGAGATCGAGGCAGATTTCTTCAAATTTACTTGGTTTCCAAGGTCAATACAGCCTAAAATGGGTACCAGGAAATGTCCTGGAAAGTACAGGCTTATAGTATTGACCACATAACCCATTGAGTGCTGATTGGTTTCTAAAACATGGAGGTGACACCATATACCCAATATTTTTCATGGTATGGAAAAGGACATTTAGTTTAATTACTTACACCTCAATGTTGGATTTATGTTAACAAACTTATTTCACATTAAACATATGAAATATTTCACATTAAATGACTCAGCACTTAAATTTGTAAACAGACTAATCTAAACTATTGTTAAGATATTTAATCAATTTAAGCTGCTTTCAACATGGCTTTTTAAAATTAATCTGGAAAAATTCCAAATAAAGATTAATACTAAAAATCCAAACCTTCAATGATAAACTCATGTCAACAAAAAAATACCAGTCAATAACTTCAATTAATTTGTGTAGAATTTCCATTTTGGCTTTGTTATTTAAAAATCAAAATAATGCTTCCATATTTATTAAACCAGCCTCCACATTTTGGCAAGTAAACTGTTCATAATATTTAAACACAGACGCGATAAACCAAAAATGTTGCACGATTTCTTGCCTGGCATATATAACCTCACCTCATTAGACACCCACTGGAAACCTGCGCAGATGGCATCTCTCACTTTGGTTGTGTCAACGCCGTGAGTTGAGTCAATGAATATGTTTGGACCACTGTTGTTGGGACCAAAACACCAAATCTTGCGTGCCTCATTGACATCAAAACTGTAAGTGTCCGCTAGATAGCGAGCTCTCTCCTTCATGTCGTTGCTCAAATCACCCTGAAATGTAATGTAAAGTTTTGCTGAAATTAATCATTTTGATAGAACAACCGAAAGAGAAACAATTGATGTATGAAATCAGAAATAACTAGCAAAATTTTTAAGAGTATCATATACAGCACTGTAAATGACAATACAAGATAAAAGAAATAGCAAACCTGCTCATGCTCAAAGAATTAAAATTAAACATTATTTGCTAGATATCACCAAGAAAGCATTTAAAATCAAAAATAAGATAACTGATTAAACATAAATTTCAAAAGTTGGAATCAGTAGAAAATTACAGCCGAAGAATGAAGTATTAACAGCTGTTAAAGTTTCAGCATAAAAGTTATAAAAACAGTTACATTAAAAATGATCGATCAAACAATTTTCTGTTTTTTAATCACTTCATGACACTGTTTCTGAAGTTGTTTCACAGAACATGTGCATATTGGCATGAATATTCATGGTATGTTTTCCCATGTGATATTTTGCTGGCCTTAATCAGAGATCTCAAGACAATGAATGTGTAGGTAATTATCCATCCATCCATCATGTGCCATGCCGGTAAGCATGGGCGGTCATGTTCTGCCATCTCACTCGATCACCAGAGTCGTGGATAATTATGTAATTATGCCAAAATATAAACCAAGATCACAATATATCCCTTCACCCCAGGACAAACAAGATATCTCCACACAACAGGACAAACAAGAAATAACTTCACAAACAAGATCCAAACTAGGACTAACAAGAAATCTGTACACCCCAATACAGAAATAATGCCTAAAACAGAATAAACTCTTGACAAACTAACAACTGAGAAATTAAAGTAACTGTTTTAATTGTAAACTATGAATGGAAAGCCCATAGTTGCTCACCCTCTCTATTTCTTCACTCAGACCATCTGGCAGAGGAGAAGCCATCATGTACAGTTTGTTCAACTTGTTGACTGACTTAGCCAGGCAGATCCTGCTTGATTCTCTTGTCACTGTCTCACAATATTTCACTACAGGGTCTGATTTCTGAGGAGGAGAAATGAATGTGCATTGTACAATAAGGCAACAACTAGGAAACAAACAGCTTATGGTCTGTAGAGTACATTACTCAAAGTAAAGGACTCTTTTCCATGAATAAAAGCACATTAAGGTATACGCTGCTAGCTCCATATGTTTATAGACCAATCAAAACTCGGTGGGTCATGTGGTCAATATGACGTCCTTGTCTACCCCATGGGGTTCAGGACAAAGCACTTTCTAGTTATACTATTAATCAGGTTTTCTCAATGTGTCCAATGCAGTGCCAGCATCGTCCCCTCACTTCTTGATTCACTGGAATCTAGTTCTCTACCCAAGGCTCCGTATAAGTGTTTCTGATCTACAATGTTAGCTGTATTGTGTGCAGGCACCAGTTAATGAATCTTTGTATTTAGTAACTGTTTGAGTAATTATTCATGTTGCTGATCTATACAGCAGCACTGATTTAACGTTACAGTTAAACTGAGGTCATTCACCAAAGGTTCACCTGATCAAGGGAGAATAGTTGCAGGCTAGCCGGCCTGGTGGTCATGGGTTTGATTCATTTTTTAAATTGATCATGTTCTCCAGGTCGATCAAGTTTAAAATGGGTACCAGGAAATGTCTTGGGAAGTAAAGGTCACCAACATGATGCTGACACCCACCACCCACCAAGTGTTGATTGGTCTATAAATATATGCGTCAAGCACCACATGGCCAATACACCTTATAGCGTGTAAAAGGGTTCATTACTTACTTAATCTGATCAAGGGACAGCATTACAAGATTATTGTAAACATGCATAAATTTACTACAAATAAAACATAGCTTCCAGAAATATGAATGTGGCAGCATTGTATATTTAAAGATAAAAGTAATAATTAAGAGGAGTGGCTGGCCGAGTGGCTAGAATGCTGGACTCTCCTTTGGGAGACCCGGGTTTGAATCCTCAGTAAAGTTATGGAGTATTTTTCTGTCGGGGACAAAAAGAAAACTCTAACCTGCACAGTTTACGGTGACTGCACTAGCCAGGTGGCCTTAATTCCACAGGCTCAAGACCCCTCTACAAGGGCACCGCAAGGTATTATATTGGCAGTAAATGATGGTAATAATTAAAGATTTGAATGGTTAGAAGATGGAGGCTTATAAATAAAAGACCAGTTTAAGGACATGAGAAGTTCATAAACGACAAGAGAACTCAGATTACAGACCTTGATGGGAACTCCTGCGTAGGTTTCCTCCAAATCTTGCAAGATGATCTCAAGATGTAGCTCTCCAGCCCCTGCAACAACATGCTGACCTGCTTCACTGGTAACCTAAGTGGAACAAACATGAGTTAAATCACAATGCATAGTATACATTTCTTGAGACATTTCAGAATGACAGTTACATAATTATTACTTATGAAACAAACTAATCATTATTTGTAAAATTTATACCTGAATGTTGCCATGTATAAATATACATTGTCTATTTGTTGATGAGCAGAAACTCATGGCATCATGAATACATGACAATGGGCTATTGGAGAAAAAAACACAAGTCCCAAAGCAGGAACCGACTTTAGGTATATGACTAGCTAGGACCATCACATTTTTTATGCTGAATACACAGAGGAAAAAGTGATCAATTTGCCCCTGACTATAGCGGATGACAAACACAAGCCCTGAACCCTTGCCCGACCATACTCATGATATTATCAGTGTAGCCCTCTAGCGACTGCACTAACATGCCCATAATCCTCTAGTGACTGCACTAACATGCCCATAATCCTCTAGTGACTGCACTAACATGCCCATAATCCTCTAGCGACTGCACTAACATGCCCATAATCCTCTAGCGACTGCACTAACATGCCCATAATCCTCTAGCGACTGCACTAACATGCCCATAATCCTCTAGTGACTGCACTAACATACACATAATCCTCTAGTGACTGCACTAACATACACATAATCCTCTTGTGACTGCACTAACATACCCATAATCCTCTAGTGACTGCACTAACATACCCATAATCCTCTAGTGACTGCACTAACATGCCCGGAATCCTCTAGTGACTGCACTAACATGCACGGAATCCTCTAGTGACTGCACTAACATACCCATAATCCTCTAGTGACTGCACTAACATGCCCATAATCCTCTAGTGAAGATTAGACATTGGAAAACTCTGCATCATCATATATCTTGCCAACAGGAATGCACAGTCATAGTTCCCCATCTCACACAATCACTAGTTTCAAATCAGGCCTGTGTTTTGGTCAAATCACTCAAGTATTCATCCCTTTGTCTTCCCTTTGTTCTTTTCCCATAAAGTTTTGTCAGTTTTCACTAAGTTTTCAAGTTTAATAATAGTGACACAAATGGCCTGGTGATAATTAAAAAATAATTCAGACAGTACATAAACAACATCCATAACCTTCAAGTTTAGAACAGCCATGCAGGAACCAAACATAACAGTAGCTTAAATGTGTAAAGACAAACATGAACAAATTTACAAAGAGCTTAGTAAGAGTTGGTTTAAGGCCAATCTCCATTGGCAGATGAAAGGAAGAAGAAGAAGAAGAAGAAGAAGAAGAAGAAGAAGAAGAAGAAGAAGAAGAAGAAGAAGAAGAAGAAGAAGGAGGAGGAGGAGGAGGAGAAGAAGAAGGAGGAGGAGGAGGAGGTAGAGGAGGAGGCAGAGGCGGAGGAGGAGGAGAAGGAGGAGGAGGATGAGGAGGAGGAGGAGGATGAGGAGGAAGAAAAAGAAGAAGTAGGAGGAAGAGGCAGAGGAGGAGCAGGAGCAGGAGCAGGAGGAGCAGGAGAAGAAGAAGAAGGAGAAGAAGAAGAAGAAGAAGAAGAAGAAAGAAGAAGATGAAGAAGAATGAATTATTGAAGGACCGAGATCCATGAGGGGACATAAACGCCTATGCCATCTGGCAAGGTGCATGATTATAAATAGACCACCTACCTGCACCAATGGTTCCACTTTGTTGAGGCGCCTCAAACCTTCCACCAGCTTCGCAAGATCCTGTGGGTTGACTGGTTCCACAGCTACCCGCACGACAGGACTGACTGAGAACTTGAGAACCTGGTGAAAGACAAATACGCTTCTGTTAGCAAAACAAAATATGTGGGAAATAATGAAAGAAATCACAAAGTAATCATATTTCTGGTCTCACTAACAAACTTCAGCATTCCTGATAGAAACTGAAAATAAAAACCTCACATTTCATAATAAGAGGAGAAGAATTTTAGACATGGGAAAAATGCCATGTTTTAGGCAGTATTCACACATTTCCTCACTCTGATTATCCATTCAAAGACAAAATAAATAATACTATATTTTTGCACAAGACTTCCTTGGTAATATATCATACAAAAAATTACAAAAGTTCACTACAACAATGTATCACAAAAACAGATACAAAATTATAATCTTTTTTAAAACAAACAGTTAATCTTACTTTCAAATTATGGGCATGCTCAAACGTGGAGATAGTGCCAGTCTTCTGCAAAAACTTGTCTACACCAACAAGACCCACAATGTTTCCACAGGGAGCATCATCCACCCCTTGTACAGAACCTCCCATCATCACCACAGTTCTGTTGCAACAAACAAAAAATTTTAATTTAGTTGTATGTCCTTCAAAGGACGTTGTAGTCAACCCCAGCACTTTGGCTGTTCGTGATTCCTGGGCAAGTTTTACATTTTAGTGGTTTGCCATTGCTTTCTGAACTCTATAGGCATCTATACCTCTTTCGAAAAAACCAGCATTGCTGTGTTTTGAACCCGGGCATACGGGATTACGAATTGCATCCGTAACTCCTTCACCATGGAGACTCGTAGCAACAAAGCAACCAACCATATAAACATGAACATGGAAGTTCTTGAAACTAACCACGTCTGCAAATAATGTCCTTGGTAGTAAAGATCATCATCTTTAGTAGAAGAAAACTAGCTATGTAATAATGGATTATATTGTAACTATTATAGTAAATTAAGTAAAGTAGGTCTATTTACATGTCATTAAGGTTAACCCTCAAGGGTACTGTATTCTGCCCATATTTTGGTGGGTGACTGACATACTAAAAGCTATATGGTCCATTTGACACAGGATAGTTTTAGTTCTTCATCATCATCATTATAATCATATGTCCTGCCAACTGGCATTAGTATTCATGCACCACCACAGATCTCAGTCCCTGGTATTCTGAATTAATTCCATTGGTATTTCTCCATGTCACCACCCTAGCCTATTCAGCATCATTTCTCTCAGCCTGCTCCTATATTATTCTTCCCAGTGGTCACAATGTTTTCCAATACATCTCTAGTCATTATATGACCAAAGAACACTGTCTTCTTCTTATATTTGTTTTCCATTTTTCCATTACCCCCACCCTATTCAACCTCATTGTAATTAAATAGTAAGAAGACACAGATAATGATCGTCACTGGGAAAAAGGAAATACCACAATGCAATATACAAGTAAATGGGAATATTCTTAAACAAGTGAATCGGTACAGTTATCTTGGAACAGTCATAACATCTGATGGGAGACGCGTTAAAGAAATTAGAATAAGAATTGACATTGCGAAGGTAGCCTTTTGCAAGATGAAAAACATACTGACCAATAAAAAGATATCAATTGAAGCGAGAAAAAGAGTGTTCAAGTGCTATATAGAACCTGTACTTTTGTATGGATGTGAAGCATGGACAATGAGCAGACAAACTGAAAAACATCTCATGGCTGTGGAAATGTGGTTTCTGAGGAAAATGCAAAGAATACCATGGACAGACAGAAAAACCAATGAACAAGTCCTTCAAGAAACAAATGAAGATCGTAAACTGATTAGAGACATTAGATTAGACAGTCAAAATTTTTTGGACATGTTATGAGAAGAAATGAATTGGAGAACTTGGTGACAACTGGTAAGATCGAAGGGAAGAGACCAAGGGGAAGACCGAGAAGTAAATACGTGGCATGGTTGAGACAGAAATACAGAGCTGATCCACGACTGGTGATCGAGTGAGATGGCAAAACATGACCCACGCTTATCAGCATGTCACATGATGGATGGATGGATTCAACCTCAGAAGAGAAGTTATATTAGGGTCCTTTCCTGGCTCAGATTAATAATCCTGTGACTAAATCAGCCACAAATAGGATATTAATTTGAAGGTGATTGTTGTCCAAAGAGGATAAAGGCTTGTCTGAGTGCCAGGTAAGTATTATATTTGTAAATAATATTCTACTTTAATTAGTGTTTTCCAGATACTCGTTATTAGTTACCCTGGTAGTCAAAGGTATTTGCAATACATGTCTCAGAAATCACATCTTAGTTGCTTCCAAGTACTTCCTGATTCATTTGTTCACATTCCATGATTCATTTCTAATCAGCAGAATAGGTTCTATGTAACATTTCAATACTTTTGTTCTGACATTCAATGCTAGTGACCGACTGTATAAGAAACTTTTCATTTTCTGAAATGTAATCTTTGTTTGGCCTATTCTGCTTTTAATCTCTGTCATGCATCTTCCGAATGATGTTTATGATTGTCCACAAATATTTCAAGTATTGGCTTGGTTAAAATAGTTGTTATGGAGGTTTCAAACGTAAATTTTCATGATAACTGCTGAACAAGTAAATAACAAAACAAACTGGAAAAATGAACATATTGAAATGTTCATGTTTATATTTAAAATTAAATTCTAACCTTGGGATTGTCTGAATGTACAAGTCTCGCTTCTTTTGCATGTTTGGATCATAGTCAGGGCCCATAATTCGCACTTTCTGACCAGGGGATACTGTTCCTGAAAAAACTCTTCCCACAGCATAGAAGCGACCCTTCTCAGCAGAGGGCACCATCTTGGAAATGTACATCATCAAAGGCCCGCTGGGATCACAGGCTTTCATTGCTGCAAGAGATAATCATTATGATTAAGAAATTTGCACTACTAAATTAAAAAGCTTTTCTTTGAATATTAAAAAGAACTGTAATCATTGTCCACATAATTTTTTTCATTCTAATTAGGTCTATCATATTACGAATCTTCTGCGTGATTTTCGTTCCCACCAAAATTACATAAACTATGATTTATTTTTTTCCAATTTCTCTCTGCAGTATTTCAAATAAATATAAACATCTAATAATTTTGTATTTCAAAATCTGCTCTTTGTTAAACTTTCAGCTCTTATTTGGTCAGTACTCAATGTACTGAACTGTTTTTAATCAATATACTTAAATAATGTGAAAAATAATATAGTTTATATTTATAGTCTGCTGCTTGTCCTTCAAGTAGTTTATAAAAATATTGCTTAAGTAGTAATAGTAACACCTTCTTATTAACCAGATTCTAACAATCTATAAAGTTTCAAGTTTGGATGTAATAGAATTACAACATGTCTATGCATTTATAAAATATCATTATGAAAGGCTATTCAGTAGTTTACAGTATTTACTTCTTGTTCCCTGTATCCTACAATGGGGCACTGGCCCTCAACCAACTCACTCCAAGCTCCACCATCTGTAGCTATCCCATGTAGCCCTGTCCATGTACTTCCCAAATTGTTCATTTCTGCTTCTAATTCTCTTCTACAAGAGTTTTAGGTCTTCTTCTATTTCTTTTTCCCTGTGGAATCCAGACCAAGACTTTTCTAGCTATATTATTCTTGGTTTTCTCAATGTTTGGTCTATCCAGAACTAGCATCTTTCCTTCAGCTCTTGGTTTACTGGTATTTGTCTAGTTCTCTCCATGACTTTCACATTGGTGATCTTGTCATACCATTTTATTTTTCTATTTTGCACAGGCACCCATTAGCGAATGTTTTGTGTTTATAATCATTTCTGTTGTTCTCCAAATATCTCATCCATACAGCAGTACTGATTTAACATTACAACCGAATAAAGTTTTGTGTCCTCAGTTTAATTTCTTTTGACTTCCACAAATTTCCTAACATAAAAGCTTCTCCAGCCTTCTGTATTCTTATTCTGATATCTGTATCTGTTCCATCAACTTTGCCGACATTTGCTTGATTTATTCTCATTATCTGTATCTTTCCTCTATAAATTTTCAAACCTAGTAGTTGTGACCTCCCATCTAATGTTATTAGTTTATCCTGCATCTGATTTTGTGTGTAAGACAGAAGGGCAATGTCACCCGCAAAGTCCAGATCATCAAGCTGCTTTGTCAGGGGAGTCCACTGTATTCCGTTACTGGCTGCGCTTGTTGTTGTCTTCATAATCCAGCCTATAATTGGTAAGAATAATATGAGTTACGGTATTTAGTGATAATAAGCGCACCTTCTGCAGCCTCATCATCTAATGGACCTTCATACAGCATCTCTGTACGGTAAGTCTGTGCTGTTACTGGGGATGGCAAGTGCAAAATAATCATGTCCAACATGGCATCAGCAGCTGGAAGCCAAGTCTTCATGGTTGCTCTCATGAATTCTTTGCCCTCGAGTTCAAGGTCATTAGGTGTCAGATGGAACCCCAGTTTTTCAAGCAGAACATTGGTCTGTACTTTGTCACAGTCTGTGGCTGTTCTGAGAATCTGTGGAATGTAAGAAAAACAGTTTTGTTTCAGTATATTATTATCATTGCTGACTACACACATATTCATACATATTATATTTATATATACTTAATTTTAATTATATACATGGGTCTCCATGGCAAAGTGGTCAAGCTGGATCACTGCAAAGTTGTTGCTGGAGTTATGGATTGTGTGCACAGTGCAACACTTTTGGCGTGCTGAAAGAGACCAAGCCACATGGGATCAAAGCCAGTGCAATTAAGACAAACCTCTTGCCTTTACATATGCTATTTATTCTTTATTTAATTAAAGCTCCATTATTTAACATCACAATTCCAACTTCTCCTTTTCAAAGCTGTTCGCTGACACTTTATGTATTACTGAGGAAGGTGCCATTTCACTAAAAATGTCATGTTGTCTGAGCTTGTTGATACTGCAGGATCAATAACATACGCTTTACTCCACTTCCTATTGACCATCAGCATAGGTCTGTGCACAAACATCCTTGCATGCTTGTGTGATGTAGTTTTTTTCCTAGGACGCCCTCCTTTTCTCTTGCCTGGGAAAATATTTCCAGTTAGGTTATAATGAATTACTCTGAATTTTGGTAGTATCATTATTAATAGTCTCAGAAATGAACTTTTTACAGGGCAGATTAATACACATACAACAAATTGCTCAGACAATTACAACTTTCCATTTATTGTATTAATTATTTTTTTTTTATTATTATCAAAATTAGACTTCAACCTCTTCTATTCCACAAAGTTATTATTATAACTACTTTAGACCCAATAATGTCTTACTTTAAAGTAGCAATTTCTTAAAATAAAACAAGTTAAAGTAACAGCAGTCTGTGACAGAAAAAGTTCAAACTACAAACTGAAAAATGTTTACCTTGATTAGAGGTTCAAGGACAAACTGATTAAATCCTCTCACTGATCCTTCTGTCATTTCAGTCGTCCACTGGTGAGTCTTTGGGTTGTAGAAGTTCTCGCCCCAAAGTCTTCTCATGAGTTTCTCTTCCTTGATGCCAAACTTTGAAGCATAGAGATGAGCAAACTGGCGGAGGTTGAATCCCCATCCATGGAGACCAGAGCCAAAAGCAACATTGCCTTTAGATGGGTCCATCTAAATTAATTCATAACGAAAATGTAAATTCACAAGACCCAAAAATACAAAACACTGTCTTAAAGCCTAAAGCATAAATATGATATAAATAAACTTATTACACTTCCAATGTAAGAGGATGAATCTGACAATAAATGAATATCTACATTATGAATCTGCCAAAAAAAGAATGATATTAAAATTATAAATCTGTCAATAAAAGAATACATACATTATAAATCTGTCAAGAAAAGAATGATATCTGAATTATAAATCTGTCATGACAAGAATGATATCTCAATTATAAGTCTGTAAAGAAAAGAATTATATCAAAATTATAAATCTGTCAAGAAAAGAATGATATTTGAATTATAAATCTGTCAAGAAAAGAATGATATTTAAATGATAAATCTGTCAGGAAAAGAATGATTTTTGAATTATAAATCTGTCCAAAAAAATTATATCTAAATTATAAATCTAAATCTGTCAAGAAAAGAATGATATCTAAAGAGGTGTATATAATATAAACTTAATTAATTTACTTACCATGAGATCTCCCATGGGTGATTCTTCCTCTGAGTAAGTTGCTATCAGAGCATTCACATTTTCCACAACACTGCGAAGCGTGCAATAAATTTCTTCTGGACTAAGACCTTTCTCAAAGATGGCTCTATCCAATTTATTCATCATCAGCACAGGCTTAATACGTTCACACAGAGCCTGACGCAGGACAGTTTCTGTTTGGACACTTACACCTGTTTTAATTTGTAAAAATAACACAGAAATGTCTCAATACATATTTTCAGTTCAAGAAATCAGCATTTTA
Source organism: Cepaea nemoralis (assembly GCA_014155875.1). Taxonomy (NCBI): domain Eukaryota; kingdom Metazoa; phylum Mollusca; class Gastropoda; order Stylommatophora; family Helicidae; genus Cepaea; species Cepaea nemoralis. Next base: position 178,487 of record JACEFZ010003587.1, read on the forward strand.
CTTACAAACAAAAAGAATGGAATTTGCCAATGAAACAAAACTAAACTCCATTCATCTAAAGTATGACATCATTATTATTAATACTTCTGAACAGGCATCAAAACTTCAAATAAATGTGTTGTAAATCAAATCTCTTTGAATCAGTTAAATTTTCTGTTTAGTTGCAATTATTTAGATAATAATGAAAATTATTCTAGCTATTGTTAAAAATAAAAAACCTTCTAGAGATACTATTGCAACATTATACCAACAACAGTAATATTGTATTAATTTGTGTGTATTCTGTACGTCTTTTAATATTAAAATCAGTTATAATATAACTGTGCACTACAATTAGAACATAAATTTCACACCTATAAATAAATTGTTATTGGGATATATTTGGTCAACATTACTAATCTGTGTATGAGGTATGCATATATTACTTACCACTAACACAGTCTACCACAACCATTGCACCATCAACAATGCGCAGAGCTGCTGTCACTTCTGGTGAAAAGTCAACATGTCCTGGGCTGTCTACTAGGTTGATGAGAAACCCACTCCCTTCGGAGTCTGTCAGTCCGAGTTGCTTCAAGTTTTCAGCTCCAAGATCATAGTAGAGAGAGATAGCCCTGTCAAGTTGAAAGACATCAATACAATAGTGATAGATAGTTTCTACATGATAACAAAAGAGGCAGGATATCTGGTTTAAGATAGATCACCATCATCATCATCAAGTGCCATGACGGCTGGCGTAGGCGTCCATGACTTTCCACAGATCTCGGTCTTTGGTTTTCTGGATCATCTCTGCTGAAGATATTCCTTCATGCCACCATCTCAGTCCATTTAGCATAATTTCTCTTGGTCTGCCTCTCTCTCTCTCTTCCCCTCGATCTTTCCATTTGTCACGATTTTCTCCAATGCCTCTCTTCTCATCACATGACCAAAGAAAGCTGGTTGTCTCTTTCTTATTGTATATAATGCTCTAGTTTCATTAGTGTCTTTCAGACAGTTAATTGTTAGTTACTTTGGCAGTCCAAGGAATTTGTAACATTCACCTCAGGAACCACATCCCTATTGCTTCCAAGTTCTTCCTAATTTGTTCATTTACATTCCAAGATTCAGTGCCATTCAGCAAAACAGGTTCTATATAGCACTTTAGCACTTTCTTTCTTACATTTAATGATAGTGACTTATTGCCCAGGATAATCTCCATTTTCTGAAATGCAGCCTTTGATTGCCCTATTTTTTTTATAATAGATATCAATTTGAAAAGAGCAAAATTGTGCACATGTCAGACCACTGGATGATGATGATGTTTCTGTATGAATACTTCAGAAGAGACCATAGGATCTGGCTGGCACCAGTACTCCAAGGAAAGGCCAGACAGACACAAAATCATATTACAACTGTATCATTAGTATTGGGACTCTTTGCTGGTTGTTGAAGATGAGGACAGTGCACATATGAGAATGTCCTGAGTGCTGTGTTGTCGGTTCTTGAGTCAACTCAACTCAATAAACTTAAAAGAATGCACTCATAATACATAACTCGAATATAACACTAACATATTTTCAAATACAAACCCTTTACATAAGGTTTACTAAACACTTTCTTAGTAAATAAACTGTAATGTGATACTTTGTCTCAGTAAATAAACAGTATTATGACTAAATAAGCCTACTTTTCAAGCTAATGGTTTCATATGTCATTATACGAGAGGAAGTCAATAAGTAAGTCACAAATAGCCGTAGAAAAATAACTATATGATAACAACTTGAAACCAGTTTATTTTTATACATACATTGTCCCTTTATTTCTCAACATAATTTCCACCAACATTGATGCACTTACCCATCGTTTTATAAGTCCTCCCAAACTGGCTGCATAGACCTGCGTGTTCTGTTTTCTAAACCATGTTTTCACTTCAACTTCATTTTCAGCGTCATTCGCGAAATGTCTCCCGCCAAGGTGGGTTTTCAGTGGACCAAAAAGGTGGAAATCGCTAGGGGCTAAGTCAGGGCTGTAAGGTGGATGTTTCAGAACTTCCCACCTTGGTTAATTTTCTCCTGAGTTAATTGAGCCGTATGTGGTCTGGCGTTGGCATGAAGAAGCAACACTCCTCTAGTCAGCAGTCCTGGATGTTTTCTTTGAACTGAATCATGAAGCATCGATAGAACTTCACAGTACGATTCAGAATTCACATTGTCACCTTTCTTCTTGAAATTGGTTAAAATCACTCCTTGACAATCCCAGAACACTGTCAGCATAACCTTCCCTGCTGATGGCATAACCTTGAATTTTTAGACACAAGGCGAAGAAGGATGTTTCCATTGCATTGAAGCACGCTTTGATTCGGGCTGGTAGTGATGCACCCATGAATCGTCCCCAGTAACAGTCCTGTTCAGCATGTCTTCTCCTTCATCTTCGTATCGACAGAGATGATGCCAGGACAGGCCAAATCGGTTCATTTTGTGTTCCTCCTTCAATTGTCTGGGAACCCACCTTGGGCACACTTTCTTAAATTTCAATCGATCATGCATTATGCTGTATGCTGAACCATGTGAGCACCAGATGCTACAGAGTATCGTTACTCACCTGTCACCTCTAATCATCTCCTCCACTCGCTGCACGTATGCAATCTCAACAGGACGACCAGATCGGATTTCATCAACAATTTCAGAGCGTCCTTGAGAAAATTTTTCTACCCAGCTTTGCACCGCTTTACAGGACAAACATTTGTCAGCATAAACAGGAAGCATTTCCTTATGAATGTCCTTTGCAGGCAGTCCTTTTGCCCCAAAAAACACACAACAGCACATCACGCTTTGGTTGTACACTTCGTAAGTACAGTCACCATTTTGTTTATGCACTGCGCATGCACATGAGACACCTAGCGGCACCTGACGAACGGGAATATAAAGTTCAATGTTGCTGTCACCTAATGACACCTGTAGAAAACATCAAATATATTCACCTGCCATCCCACAGAACTGTGTGACTTACTTATTGACTCGCCCTCGTATGCACCAATGTTTCTGACAACAAAATCATGTCAGAACATACAGACAGACAGATATGGTAGTAGTTATATCATCTTATGCAAATGAATCCTCTCACCATCTGTCACTGATTGCCCACAACAGTTAAATACATGGTTTTAAAAGGAAGAATGAGGTCAATGAATTGATAACATTAAAGTTATTCTACAATGTTAAGCGACTTCGACAACCAGAGCAACACATGTGGCATAATAGAGGAAACTCAAACTTTCCACAATGTTTAATGGTAGGCTATTCCAAAAGAAAAACTCACAGTTGCCTTCAGTCCACTAGTGTATACACAAGATAAGACAAGACTAATATTATTCTTATAATGTATGACTATATGACTATAAACAAACATAATTCTACAATGAACATCACCTTAATTTGAAACCAAAGAGACAAAATAAAGTATTCCATGCATCAGAGTAAGAATTAGGGAAGTGGAAAGACAAGCAGTTAGAATATGAATTGCTCCAATCAAAATATTCTTGATTCTATGCATGTTAAGACAAAGAAGGTATGTTTTTCACTGGTGAAATTTGTAAAAAAGACCTAGTTGGTCCATTGTGTGGCCAAAATCTGCACAAGTTGCCTTCATTCTTCAGAATCGAAAACAGGGAAGTGGAAGGCCAAGCAGTCAGAATACCAATCACTCCAATCAGAAGGCTCTCGTTCTAAAGCCGGTTAAGATAAAGCGGTGTGTTTTTGCTGGTGGAATTTTTAAAAAGATTTAGTCTGTGCATTGTGTGGCCACAATCTGCAAAATGCCTTCATTCTTTAGCATTAAATGGAATAAAATTCTATGACATTATTTTAAGAACTGACAAAAAGCTATAAAATGTTCACTTTTCCTTTTTTCCCCCAATCTTTATAAAATTCTGCTCACTTCATACACTTAAAACTCGTTGCTGTTTGTTTCCATCAACAGCTTACTTACGTGGATTTAATTGTGATGCCTTTTTCCTGCTCAGCTTTAAGAGTGTCTGTAGCTCTCTTGGTCCCTGCTTGAGCCGAGGCGATGAATCCAGCCCGAGCTAACAGGGAATCTGTCAGGGTTGTCTTACCATGGTCGACATGAGCAATGACAGCGATGTTGCGGATGTTGTGCCTGTGGCGCATGGCCTCCTGAAGCACTTCCATGCTTATGTATACCTAAGCAAAGGTAAAAAGCAAGTCATTAATGAAGGTTATCAAATCAGCATGGGAACTTTGCTGGCTACTGAAGAAAGAAATGGAGGATGTGTCGAAATGTCCCATATGCTCTGACGCTGATTCTAGATTTTATATTCCATTTCACACATTTGACTGTAGGGATGTAAAGCGTTAGGCCTTCACATATATTAGGTTATGGCATAATGTAGTGGGGATCACCAGTTTCCTTCTCACCGCTTTTCCTTCACAGGTAATTTTTAGGAAATTCTAAAAATTTTCTATATTCAGTTTATGTGACTGAGTTTCAGTTATACTGATTGAACAATATTTTACCATGCTGGGGATAGTATGTGGAACAATGTCAAGACAAGAAAGCAACTCTACCTCTTTGCCATATTATGTATTTAATATACAATTGGCAGCTGCAATTATGAATGCATTTGTTGTGTAGATAAAGAAAGGCTATGCTATTTGACTGACAGAATTAAATGAAAACATCTTCAGAGGTCTGTAATTCAACCACTGGTGTAGCCAGGTTCTCATGTTAGAGGAAGCGAGAATATAAAACAGCACCGTGACACATATAAAATGACGCCCAGAATGACTTTTATCACACAAGTTAAATAGGCATCATTTTTCAAACAACATATTAACGTGATTTGCAGGTCTACTTACGTTAAAAAACGAATTTCATTAGGGCGAGAAGTACAGAACCGTAAAATTTAAAGGGAAAAACAATATCAAGTAACTAGTTCTTGTATTAATGTGATCTTGAAATAATCTTAATCCCACCCCCCTACTGGAAACCCTAAAATCCCCCCCCCCCCCCAGGGGGGGGGGGGGGGGGATTCCCCACCAGTTGAGAACCACTGGTCTAAAGGATATGCAACAAACTTTAACTGACTGCGACTACATAGTGTTTACAAATTTCATACTTTTACAGAATTATCTATGCATCACATTATACCTGCAAATTAAAATGAATAATATAATTTCATTAATAGTGTTTATTATTATTATTTATTATAAAATAAAATATTATTAATATTAACCTCATTTTATAGGAGCTCTGTACCATGGAGATGATACTTTGTTGATACCAGATTGGGAGAAAAGTCTCTATACCAGCTTCGCTCCAATAATAGCTGCATGCCATGTACACTGGGCTCAGATAATCTGGGTGTCAATGTTATTTTAATGATCAAACTCATGAATTAGAATTCAGTCTTCCAGAAGTCTTCATTGATTGATGCTTTTTTTCCTTCTCAACTTGAAGAGTGTATGTAGCTCTCTTTGCATCTAATGGCATCGGAAAAGGGAGTTGGCTGCAGCTGAACAGCAAAAAATGTGACTCTCTAACAGTTAGTTTCATATCCTAAACAGGACGTTGCAGTCAACTCCGAGATATTTTGGCTGTTTGTGATTCCTGGGCAAGTTTACGTTCAGTAGTTTGTCATTGCTTTCTGAATGATCGGCACTCATACCAATGTGGAGAAACCAACGCAAGATGGTCTGCTTCCAAATTGCCTGCCGCTGTGATTCGGTAAGCGGGATTCCACAGAGCTGGCTAGAAAGCCAAGACATATGACAAGAAAGTCAGTATAATACCTCTGTTGACTGGAATACCTTCTTCAGATTCACAGTTAAATATCTCTTGTTTTTGTCATTCTTTGTTGTTGTTGTTGTTTTCTTGTTTGTTGATAAGTAAGAACTTTGATCAAAATATTTATCTGCATCTGTGTTTGTTTTACTTTCGTCGAGCTTTTTTGTCATATTTTGTGTTTATTTGAACTCTCTGTGTCCTTCCTTGATGGCATCAAATGTATAAACTACCAATCTCGCCATCTATTCCATATCAATAATATATCATTGCCTCGATCCCCGGGCGCACACATGAAAAGCCTTAGCTTACATCCATTCTTTTCCAGCTGTTTTTCCATGTATTACTTTATATCCAGACACTTATTAATAATATTAATATTAGTATACACGATTGTAACACACAGTGAACAACTAGGGTTAGAATTAAATTGTAAAAAGACACAGATTATGGTCGTCACTAGGAAGAACGAAATACCACAATGTAATATACAAGTAAATGGGAATATTCTTCAACAAGTGAATAGGTACAATTATCTCGGAACAGTAATAACATCTGATGGAAGATGCCTTGAAGAGATTAGAACAAGAATCGCCATGGCAAAAGTAGCCTTTAGCAAGATGAAAAACATACTGACCAATAAAAAGATGTCAATTGAAATGAGAAAAAGAGTGTTGAGATGCTACATAGAACCTGTACTTTTATATGGATGTGAAGCGTGGACAATGAGCAGTCAGGCTGAAAAACATCTGATGGCTGTAGAGATGTGGTTTCTGAGGAAAATGCAAAGAATACCATGGACAGCCAGAAAGACCAATGAACAAGTCCTTCAAGAAAAAAATGAAGATCGTAAATTGATTAGAGAAATTAGACGTAGACAGTCAAAATTTTTTGGGCATGTTATGAGAAGAAATGGATTGGAGAACTTGGTGACGACTGGTAAGATCGAGGGGAACAGACCAAGGGGAAGACCTAGAAACAAGTACCTGGATGGCTTGGCCTTGTGGCATGGTCGAGACAGAAACACGGAGCCGATCCACGACTCTGGTGATCGAGTGGGATGGCAGAACATGACCGCCCACGCTTACCGGCATGGCACATGATGGATGGATTAGTATACATTCACTCTATTAAAGACAATAAAACAAAGAAAATTGAAATATTTTGGTCAGTTGAAACGTCACGAAAGTTTGGAGAGAACAATAATGGAGGGGTATATGCCTGGGAAGAGAGGAAGAGGAAGGCCAAAGAGAAGATAGGAGCAGGATGTGGCGGATGATCTCCAGATGGGTGTATCGGACGCTGGACATCTTGCTTATGATCGAGAGATTTTCCTGAAGGTTGTTATGGGAGCGAGGTTTTGCAAAGGACATGCTACTGAATGAATGATACATTCACTACATTGGTCCTAGCAACTTTTACTTTCAAACAACTGTTGTGGGTAGAACAAGTTAATACATGGCCTTAGACTGGCGTGTGTGGCTTAGTGGTTAATTAGTTTCACAAAGTTTCACAACTCCCCAACATAACGAGTCAAGGGTTTCAATCAGCTGTGGACGAGTTTTGAAGTAGACAGCTCGCTGATTGATATGGATGGTATTGGTAGGATGCATTGGTCGTTCAGAAAGCAATGGCAAACCACTGCGTGTAGTAATATTGTCTAGTAAATCACAAACAGCTAATAATTGCTGAGGTTGACTTCAACGTCCTGTACAGGATATATCAAGCTAACTTTACGCCTTGCCTTGTGTCGCCTTCTTGTACACAGTACATGATAGGCAGAAACTGCTGAGACTAACTTAACTAAAGTAAATCAATCTAAAGATGCCGTGGCCGTGAACAAAATGATGATGATATTAATTATTGATAAGTTTTATTTTATAGTTAAAATTAGTTTTGTTTACCATTGTTCTTGAGGATGTGGTGGTCTTCACAAAACTTCGTTTCTGGGTCTCCTAGGTAGGGCCATGTATTTACATGTCAGTATAAATAAAGTGCGCTCGCAGAGCGTTTGTCTTCGTTGATCACATCTTTCAGTAACGAGAATAATATCGCCAAAGGTTTATATACATGCCCAGATATCCATGGTATTGCACCACAACATGATTCAGGGTTTATATTTAACTTTAGCGCCCATCATTGTTTCACATGGTTGTGAAACTTCCTGCTAGCCCGCTTGTAGAAAAACAAAACTTTGACCTAGTTATAACCGCAAAGACAACTGACCCCAACCCCCAAACATAACCGATAACCCAGGCAACAACAGCCGGTTGAACGAAATCAACGTTTCGTACAAATTAATATGAATTTCGTTCAACCTGCTTTCGTTGACTTGGCTGAGGATGGGGACGGAACGCTTATGGCTTATGGGAATGCCCCGAATGCTGTGATGTCGATTCCTAAATCAATCAATCTTCTTCTTCTTCTTCTACTTTGCGTTCATCCGGAGTGATTTTTTCAGATGTGATTGCGGTGTGTCTGGTTAGGCACCCTCGGGTCGAAACCCTCAGGCCAACACATCCGACTTTTAGCGTGCATTTTTGACCAGGTTAGCAATCCTGGGAGACTCTCACTTTTGTGGTACCGTCCACATCTCAGCTGGTCAAGTTGGAACAGTCGAAGACTACACGGTCATCCCTCAAGTGAAGGCAGGGACAGTCCATAGCATTTTCCGCCATCCTGGGTGGCTTCCATAATTGCAGAGCCGGCACATAACGCTCTGGTGCTGGGTTTACCGAGGGAATCGTCACGTCCTGCTCATGGCTGTTTTAATTCCTCACTTCAATATATTGGGCATTTCGCTCGCCCTGGGCCGTTCCTGCACAAACCAGTCAGCTCTGCGGTTGGTTTCCACTAAGCGAGTTTTCGGACATGTGCTTGTCCCTGTACCCATCAGAGCTGTTCCAGGCACGGCGGACATTCGGAAAACTACCTAGTCAGAGCTGTTCCGAACAAGAGCGGCATTCGGAAACTAGGTAGTCAGAGCTGTTCCTAGCACGAGAGACATTCGGACGAGACATTTCACTCGGACGTAATTGCGTAGTGTCAATTTTTAGTTTGCCACCCGTAGGACGACACTTCCGACTTCCGGCGGGCATTTTTTAATGAGGTTAACCTTCCTCTGATTTCGAGGCACGTTAGACTGTTGTGATGTCGCCCACATCTCAGCTGGTCAAGATAGAACGACCAACGACATCGCGGTCGGCCCTCAAGGGAAGGCAGGGGCAGACAATGGGCAGTCCCTCGCTATCCAAGGAGGCTTCCATAATTGCAGAGCCGGCACATATTGCTCCGAGACTGGGCTCACCCGAGGAGTTGCCACGTCCTGCTCATGGCTGCTTTAGTTCCTCACTTCCATGTATTGGGCATCTCGCTTGCCACTGGTCGCTCAAGTGAGCTCCAGGGGCGGTCAGACTGCGGGCGACATCCACTCGGTAAGCTTTTGCTTTTGACTTTGGACCACGCAATAGGTTCGCTCGCCGTGCGTTCCATTTCGCGTTATTGAGACGTTTCTCCACTTTTATCTACACTCTCTATGAGTTAGATACAGACAGTTTTCGTAACCATTTCCTTCGACTGGGGCATTTTACTGACTTTTTGTACTCGCTCACGAGGTAGGCTACATGTGCTGCCGGCTCAGCACCTTACCTTCGTGCAGCAGTCAGTGAGAAACGGCCAGGCCATCTCATCCGGGAATCCAACATATCCCTCAGCTGAGAGCCTTCAAACAAGTGTCAGAACTGGGCATGTAGCTTGCTCAGTATCCCGATTCCAATTTTTCGGTAGGTGGATATCGGCCCGACTCTCAGATCCGAGGGTCTGTGGCTTAGAGGCGTTCAGCCTAAACCCTCGACAGAGAGCCTTAGAGTATTGTCCGAAACAAGAACTGCCTTCATGCGCCTGATTTAAACTTTTGACTGCTATCCTCAGTCTCCTGCAGAGCAGCAGGTTGTGTCTCTCTTAGTCTGGTCCCTATCCCATACGCTGTCCGATATGTAGTTTTCACCCATCGGCAAGCACATAGGGTCAACGGGACACTCAAGCTCCCCCACCACGGCAAGGTGGAGACACATCGGGGGAGAAATCAATCAATCAATCATCGTTGTCTTGATTTAAAACTTCCCACACAAATGGCGTGCGCCTCTGATGACTTTGTCAGTAATTGAACTAGTAAGACAACTGGCCACAGTCTGCGCCTCTGTCTAGGTGGCTAGCTGTGTCCCTGTTAGTAGACGTCATTACAGCCGCGTTGCTTTCTTCCTGCCCCGTTCACGGCTTGCAGATCCAACCTCCTGCACGCTCCCAGCGGATCTTCTTCTGGGCTCATTCTATTAAGGTTTGATCCTCCCCCTGAACCCTCGCCATAGCTTAAACACCAACCCTACTTCCTTCTTCTCCTTCTGTGAACGCCAAATAATACTATGTGTGTTTATTTATGTAATTAATTGTCTTAAACACCAAATGCGGTCGTTGCCGACGCTTGGCTACAGAGGTTCTACTTTGGCTGACATTTCGATCCGGGTGATCGCTAAACCCAGTTTGGGTGCCCTGGTCTTCCCTGGCGAGATGGCTCCCGAATCGGTACGAGACCATAGCTGTTGTTTCGGTCTCATTGTGAGGTTGCAATCTTCTGGAGAGGATTTGTGTTACTGAGGTTCTTCTTCTTAAGAGACGGCGACTCACATGGCAGGCAAAGTTTAAACATTTACTGCCAACCCTTGTCCCACTCCCAGTGTTGCCATCTCCCTTTGATGAAAAAGCACCAAAATCGACCCCCCAAAAAGCACCACAAATTTTTAGGAAGTACCAAAAAAAAAAAAGTACCAACTGTTTTTATTACAACTGTAACAAGGTAGTACAGTATAATTTATTATTATCACTTCATATTACAATGAAATTAATTCCAGATCCGCTAAATCATAATCAGAACTACTTTCGAGCCAAAAAAGCACCAAATTGCAATACTATTTTTTTGGGAAATCATTAAAACAAGCACTGGTGGTATTCATTCAAAATGTTATAAAGTAGCACATTATAATTTATTATTATCACTGAATATTAGAATGAAGTTTATTCCAGATCTGCCAAATCCCAGTCAAACAACTCCTCTTCAGTTTCTGTAGCTATTTCCTGCTGTGTTTGCTCCTGCGATGATGAGGATGATTGAAAGAAACATGTATATGCCTCCTGTGATCCAACTTTTCGCAGAATATCCTTAGGTAGTTTATAATCATGACAGCATTTGCCATATCTTTTCATTCCATATCTAATAGTCAAAACAGCTGTCAAACTCTTTATGCTAAGTCTATTCCGCAATTTTGATTTTATAACTCCCATCTGACTGAAAATACGCTCCACGTCCGCATTAGAATGAGGTAAAATGAGCACATTTAAAGCTAAATCTGTAAGATCTTGGAAAGGATTTTCACCGGTGGCATCCCTGTATGAGGCTATTTCTGCCCACAGTCCAAGTATGTCAGAGGTCTGTGTCCACTGCATATGATGAAGTTTTCTCCACTGGAAATCGATGCGGGTGAGAGTAGCTGCATCTTCTACAAACATTTTAGCAAGAACCAATATACAGGGCTTCATTGGCTGTAGACATCCACTTCCACTAAGACATGACATGGACTGCAACACTCAAACGTTATCGGGTGTACGTAAACGCAGCTGTGTCAATAGCTCTATTAAAAACTGGATGCACTTTCCGCGAATTTCTTTCTCATCGGGAAACTTGTAGTCTGCTAATATTAAAGGGAGTTAAATTAGTTGAATATTGCGCGGTAACGTACTAAGGCCCTCTAAAAGTACTGGAGAGTTTTGGTCATAGACCATAACTTTATGAAGGGAAAATCCCAACTGCACCTCCCCGTGGTAGAGGATGGAAACACACTACGGTGTGGCTAACTCAGCTCTGGGGACCGAGTATCCACCGGAATAAGTGGACAACTCTGCAGCTGAGCAGAGCAGGGCACTCACTTGTCCTTACAGTCGGAAATGGCTGTCAAAGGCAGAGGTAAAATGACCACCATGTGAATGTGGAAGGCAAGGGGAAACCACCACATTATCTTCCCAAGACTTCATGGCAAAACATATATCAGAGTTAGTTAGTTAGTTAGTTAGTCTTTCCTCTTGAGCCTAAGGCGGCGCATAGGGCAGAAGTCCTGTCTCTCCATGCTTGGCGGTTCGCTGCTACCTGTTGTAGATCTTGGATATTGACTTGGCCATTGAATGAGCCTTCTCTAATGATGGTTCTACGCAGGGTCTCTCTTGGTCTTCCCCGTTTTCTTTTCCCTACTGGTGACCATATGAGGGCTTGGTAGGGGAGTCTTGACTTGTCCATCAGAGTCAGAGTTAGTGAACGACGTTAATGGCTGTCTTAGGACATCCTCGTCCGGTAGGGACAGTTCATGAGCCACAGGTGACACCAGACCGTCATCCGGCTACTGATGGCAAAATCATAACTTCTTTGTTTTTTTAATTCGCATATCCTTTTACAGGACATCGCTGTCAACAGCAGCATCTTTCAGCTGTCTGTTGATTTCTTGGCAAGATTACGCTCAGTAGTTTGCCATTGCTTTCTGAGCGGCCGGCTCGTTATCCCGCAAGTCACCAGCGGGGGACGAACTGCTCCCAGTTCTCGCCCACTACGAGACTCTCCGTGATAAACGGGATTACGGAGAAAGTGGTGTAACCCCTCGGCCAGAGAGACCGGCAAAATTATAACTAAAATAAATAAATTTAGAGTAGGAACATGGAATGTTAGGACATTAAATGAGCTAAGAAAGTTGACCAATGTTCTAAGAGCGATGGATAGCATGAAAATGAATATACTAGGCGTTAGTGAGATGAGATGGAAGGGATCGGGCAAAATTATAGCTGACAATCACACAATAATTTATTCTGGAGGGGATACACATGAAAAAGGTGTAGGAATAATATTAGACGAAAAAACAGCCAAGTCAATTAATGGAAACTGGTGTATTTCAGATAGAGTAGTTATGGTAAAAATCAAAGGCAAATCAATAGACATAAATATTATACAGGTATATGCACCAACAACAAGCAGTAGTGATGAAGAAATACAACACTTTTACGACGAAATAGAAATGGTGATGGCTCAAATTGGATCACAAGAAATAAAAATAATACTTGGTGATTTTAATGCAAAAGTAGGAAAGGGGAAAATGGAGGATGTAGTGGGGAATTATGGTTTAGGTACAAGAAATGAAAGAGGGGAAAAGCTAATAGAATGGTCAAATATCAATGAAATGATAATTGGAAACACATGGTTTAAACACCATAAAAGACGACTATACACATGGAAAAGCCCTGATAAGAAAATACGCAACCAAATTGACTACATACTAATTAATAAAAGATATAGAAATGCTTTAATTAATGTAAAGACAGTGCCTGGTGCTGACTGTAATAGTGATCATGTACCACTATGTGGACAAATAAAAGTAAGATTAAAGAGAGGGGGGAAAATGGTTAAGAACATGAGACTTAATAAAGAGGTTCTGAAAATAGATAAAAAAAACTGCAAGAACAATACAGAGTGACTGTGAAAAATAGGTACAATGCGGTAGCTAAAATACAGAATATAAATGAACAATGGAAAATGCTAAGGGACTCCATTCATCAAACTGGCAAAGAAGTATTACCGGAGAGAGGAAAAATAGCTAAGAAAAAAATGGATGAATGAAGAAATCTTAAAACTGATGGATTAAAGAAAACAGAGTAAAAATGACAAACAAGAATACGCTAAGATAAATAAAGAAATAAAAGATAAATGTGGGAAGGCTAAAGAAAGTTGGTTAAACGAGCAATGCAAAATAATTGAATTAAATTCCATTAATGATACAAAAAAATATGTACAGACAAATCAGTGAGCTTACAGGAAGAAAAATAAGAATAAATACAGGGTGTTTGAAATAAAAAAAACAGGAAAGATATTATTAGAGAAAGGTGCTATAATGAAGAGGTGGAATGAGTATATAAGAGAATTATATGACGGAGAAAGGGAAGAATTAACAGAAGATAGTAACTTAGAAGGTCCACCTATTCTGAAAGAAGAAGTCGCTGACGCTATGAAACGTATGAAGAAAGGAAAAACAGCTGGGCCAGATGAAATCACAATAGAAGAATTAGAAGTGTTGGGAGAATTTGGAGTAGATATATTAACCAAAATGTTGAATGATATTTACAGCAGTAGATATTTACCCAGTGATATGCTTAAATCTGTATTTATAGCTATACCAAAAAAGATTGTGAAGATTTTCGTACAATTAACCTCATAAACCATATCACTAAGCTTCTACTCAGAATCATAATGAGAAGAAACAAAAAGAAAATAAAAATGGAAATTAGTGAAGAACAGTATGGATTTGTGGAAGGAAAGGGCACAAACAATGCAATTTATACATTACGGACACTAATAGAAAGGTCAATAGAGAAACAGAGAGACATTTATTTGTGCTTCATAGATTATACTAAGGCATTTGATAAAGTAAAACATGATGAACTGATTAAAATGTTGGAAGATATCAACATTGATGGAAAAGATTTAAGAATAATAAAGAATGTTTACTGGAACCAAGTAGCAGCAATTAAAATGGGAAATAAAGAGAGTAGTTACGAACAGATAAAGCTAGGAGTACGACAGGGGTGTGTCTTGTCACCAGATCTTTTCTCCCTGTATAGCGAAGTAATAATGAGAGAGATCAAAGAGATGCCAGGAATACTAGTTGGAGGTTATAATATAAATAATATACGCTATGCAGATGACACAGTATTGGTGGCGGATAATTCAACAGACCTACAGCAATTATTAGACGTTGTAGTAACAGAGAGTGCAAGGAAAGGACTCTCCTTGAATATCAAGAAAACAGTAACAATGGTAATATCAAAGAAAACGGTGACACCAAAATGTGACATAGAAATAGAAGGAAAAATCCTGAACCAAGTGGATAATTTTAGATACCTAGGGGCATTTATAACATCAGATGGAAGATGTACAACAGAGATTAGGAGCAGAATAGGGCAGGCAAAAGCCGCATTTCAGAAAATGAAGAGTATCTTGTGCAATAAGTCACTATCACTGAATGTAAGAAAGAGAGTGCTGAAATGCTATGTAGAACCAGTTTTGCTGTATGGCAGTGAATCTTGGAATGTAAATGAACAAAGTAAGAAGAAATTAGAAGCAACAGAGATGTGGTTCCTGAGACGAATGTTGCAAATTCCTTGGACTGCCAGAGTAACTAACGATGACGGCACTCTTCCGAATTCCGGTCCCGAATAGTTCTGCAGTGAATAATTTTATATAACTAACCCTAACCCTAACCCTAATCACTTATTCACTGCAGAACTATTTGGGACCGGAATTCGGAAGAGTGCCAACGATGACTGCCTGAAACAGGCTAATGAAACTAGAACATTATATACAACAATAAGACAGAGACAAACATCTTTCTTCGGTCACGTGATGAGAAGAGAGGCATTTGAGAACATCGTAACAACTGGAAAGATCGAGGGGAAGAGAGGCAGAGGCAGACCAAGAGAAATGATGCTGAATGGATTGAGACAGTGGCATGGAGGAATATCAGCAGCAGAGTTGATCCAGAAAACCAAAGACCGAGATCTGTGGGGAGCCATGAACGCCTACGCCAGCTGGCACGGCACTTGATGATGATGATGAACGTACTAAGACTGTTTCACTCCCTCGCTTCAGTTCAAATTCGGCTTTTTAGTGTTTCCAAAATGAATTTTAAAGTAATTTTTACCCATCCCAAAGAAGCACGAATAAGGACCAAAAATTGTTTGTGAAGCACTAAATTTACGCGGCCGCGCTAAAAGGAAAATTTTCGCACTAACTGACTTGAAAAAGCACTAAATTTAGCGCGAAAAGTACTAAAATGGCAACACTGCCCACCTCGCATTACGCTTATTCCATAGCCAGTCTGAAGTTTTTTTCCGCTGCCTTTTAAGTGCCCGTGTCTTGCTTGTCCCTTTACACCTAGCTGTTTCACTACATTACCGTCAGGATGGCCGAGCGGTCTAAGGCGCTGCGTTCAGGTCGCAGTCCACTCTTGTGGGCGTGGGTTCAAATACAATATATTTATATACAATATATATATATAATGACAATATATTTTTTTTTCACCACATTATATAAGGAGTTAGTAACTAGGTCTCTTGCGCCTATCTCAACGGAGAATAATCTGACGGTATATCCTTTCTTCTTAGGCTTGCGACCGTGTCACTGTATTCCTCCATCTTATAGGTGTGCTGCTCCTCGACTTTTGAATCGAACGGAACAGTCAGCTCGATCAGTACTAACTGTTGAGTTGACGGAGATCACACTATAATGTCTGGTCGCAACTAAAGCTTCAGGATTTCCGCTGGGTATTTGCCACGGCCCTGCAGGTCTACTTAAAAAAAAGTCGCTTAAAAGTCGACAGGGTCGACTTCATTGCACCGGGTTTTATCCCATATGGCTCGGTCTCTTTCCCCAGCGCGGAAAGCGTCGCACAAAGCACGAACTCCGTAGCTCTAGCGACGACCCACGGGAGTCTCCGGAAAATTTAACTCGTGAACCGAAGGACGCAGCCCGGAATCGAACCCACAACCTTCGGAGCCCGAATTAAACGGTTTGACAACTTCGCCACAAAGGCTCCCTGCAGGTCTACTGTCAGCTCCCAATCTTCACCTCCCCGAAGATGGATGGCAGGCTGTCGTGGCAGTCGACTCTGCTGCTCGGCTTTTGTCCAGCTTTTATTAAGAGTATCCACCCGGCTTTGACAACAGTCCCCTTGTTTGTCTGGAATCGTGTTACATCCACTGTGGCTACAGTTAAGTGAGAACCTTGTTATGGCGCTACGTAAATCGACCTTGCCCAAGGGCCGCCCTTCAGGCAGGCAATATGTGTAACAGAGAGTGCAAGGAAAGGACTCTCCTTGAATATCAAGAAAACAGTAACAATGGTAATATCAAAGAAAACGGTGACACCAAAATGAAAAGCAATAACATGGCTCGAGACACAGACATTCACTAGGGCTTGTTTCCTTAGCGACTCAATGAACATGATCAAGAGGATAGAGGAGGGGTCGATCCGAAGAGAATGGTTGCTCGGCTGGCAAAGATTAGTTTCATCTTCGTGCCAGGGCATGCGGAAGTACAAGGAAATGAGCGGGCTGACAAGCTCGCAGATGAGGCTACTGTGGAGGGCGGACGCGCCATGGACCAGGCTGACATTCTGAATGCTCTACGAGAAGTGAGACTTCTGCGAGAACCAAGTGATGACTGTGAATCTATAACAATGGCCAGACTGCGAGAGCAGCAAATTAAAAGAGGGGTGGCCAAACAAGAACACTACGCAGGAAGCCAAAGAAGATTGATAAACCAACACAGAACTGGTGTCGTTAGCCGCTACACGCTGCGGGATTTGCTGAGGAGGGGATCCGAGCACTTATGGACTGAATGGTTCGATGTGCAACGAGGATGATCTTTCGACTAACTAACTAACTAATATGTGTTCTACTGTCTGAGCGATTTTTTTCCTGTGTGTTGCTACACATGGGACATGCTGTATCGTCGGATTTACCCCATCTGATGGTAGGAGACTGTAAAGTGATCTGACAAGGAAGCTTATTCTCAACGGCGGCAAGCGCCATATGTCGTTTTACGAAAGGGACTTCTGCAGAGTTTCCTCCCATGACACCTACTGCCTTTGCTACACCGCCTTCTGCACTCGTTTGTCGTCTTCGCCTTCACGAATCTCTCGGACCACCATGTTTCTAAGCTACTGCCCGATGCCTTTGATTACCATTGCGTGTTGTTTTGGTAACGAAAGCCTTATCTGTTGGAGTGGGTGTGTCCCATCACTTCCTTTAGTTGGAACGAATTTTGCGCCGATTCGACTGTCTCGTCAACCTTCCATTTCCTTCCCGTCATGAGCGTCGGCTGGGAGCCGCTCACTGTTTCATCTTGCAACTCGCGCTAGCATCATCGCGAGCCTGGCATTTCCGACTTTGTATTCCTCAACAACAAACGTGAACGGGAGTATGAGTTTGGACTTCTTTGAGTACAAACGCTATGTCCGACAGACCTGGTGGCACGCCCAGCCATTTCCTTGTGGCTTTGCTGACTTTTTTTTTTCTCGTAACGCCTCTACGGTGCTCGTGTACACGTCATAGATGAGTAGGGTCATAGCAGCTTCGGGATCAGTATGCACTAAAGGAACCAGATCTAGAATTTTCCAATGAGTCTGCTCTTATTGATGGCTCGCAGACCGTTTTCAGTTGTCTCCCTTCTAGAAGAGTTAAGACGCGTTGCGGAGAAAATCGCAAGGGGCGTTGATTAATATTTTTTCACATAGGAAGATCTCCAGGATTGACATCTGGCATATTTAAACTATGCATAAATTAGGAAGACAGCACAGGTGGCAGAAGAAATAACAATATATATCAGCATTTTGGGATAATACAAAACGAGGTGGATCGGAGCAGGCAAAGCTTTTGAGCACCGGTGAAACTACACTACGCTATTCTTAGAGTAGACCAGTACAGAGGGATTGCCCTGCACGGAGAAGAAGTGGCCCTAGTGTTATCCAAATTAAAAAAAAAAAAGCAGGTTCGCTTCTCGGCCTTTTCTCGGTCACCCGCTTCACAGCTTAAATCGCTGTCTACTAACTTTGGCAGTGGACTACTATGGGCTGAAAGGCACACAGTGGGACTAAGGGGCCCACAACAAAAACAGGGGGATGTAAGGACCTTATGGGGCAGCACTTGCCTCTAGGGGGAACAGCCAGGCCTTTAATAAAAAAAAATTGTTACAAAATCAGTGAGTTCTAGAATAGTAACAGGAAAATTTAAAATCATAAAACATAAATTAAAAAAAAATAAACATGAATGTGATCCAGTGTTACACACCAACACATTATAAGGAGGAATTTTACATGAAACTTTTTTGCCATGGCGATTCTTGTTCTAATCTCTACAACATCAGATGTTATGAAACTTTCAAGATAAGTTTTCAAGATATTTCAAGATAGTTGTACCGATTTATATTTGCATTTAAAAAGCAGACTGTTGTGGCTTAGTCATGAGATTAAACAATAGGTTATACTGTTGGAAAGTACTGGAGTTCCAGAGGAAAATAAAATGAGAAAGTACTAGAATCATATACAATACACAGGGATGCACATTTGTGATTCATATTTACACTTAGCTGAAGAGAATTGCAGAGAATAGGGAACAGTGGGGTGACAATATCGGACAACTTTAATACCAGTCTTCAGCTTGACTGAAACCTGATGATGATGATTTCAAGAGTGTAGTTTGTCAGCTCAAAGATAAAACACTTATTTAGATAACAAACACTTTCGTTTTCTTCTATAATCCATGCCGCATGGCAATGTCTTCATTTTTGTCCATAACCTATCTTGCATGTTACTGTTTGGTATATAGATATTTTTTCATGCAAGGGTGTCAAGCATCTCCTTTCTAGGTCTTTCCCTGCCTCTTTTTCCTTCCAACTATCTTGTCATCTTGACATTTATATTTCACCCCTTCTCATGACATGTTCAAAATTGTGGATTGTCTACTGCTGATATCAGTAACCAGTCATCCTTTCGAGTTGGTGTCTTTCTAGACATCTTCTTTATTCTATTCAACTGTCCAAAGTTTTTTCCAGCATCTTACATGTCTCTTGATATTGTATCGGTACAGAAGGCATTCATTTTAAATATGTATATAGTTATAGATAGTTTAGTCGACAGATCAACATGGCGGCACACAGGTGTAACCCATAAGTGCTCAGTTCTACTCCTAACTCAAGCCTGAGTCTGGAGAATCTCAGCTCAGTGCACGGACTCCATAGTACCGGCGAGGATCCCGAAATACTTTGGGTAGATTTTTAACTCGACATTTTGCCCGGCAGCGCCGTTAGACTACTCTTTTTTTTATTTCCAACTGCCAAGGGATTTTTTACGTGCGCAACAATACACACGGGCATCCGATCTCACTACCCAGAGACCAAGGGAAATTTTGTTACTAGAAGTCCACGTGAAAAAATCCAGGCCCTCACCGGGGCTTGAACTCGAGGCAGACACCATACCTTAGGACCACTCAGCCCCCTCATAGTTATAGAAATGTACTTCCGGGAAGGTTAACCCGGTCAACAAATGCCCACAGAAGTTGGATGTGTCTTCCTAACGGCGCAAGAACGCAGCTCTGCTGTAAACAGGCACAACGCAATCACGTCCGGAAAAAAAAACTCCGGATGAACGAAGAAGAAGAAGAAGAAATGTACTTGATACAATGCCTTCATAGAAAATGTATCATCTTGTTGAAACCACACCATAAAGTGTGTACTTCAGCTTTCATTTAGGAAAGCTACATAAACTGTGAAGATAAGAATATTATGTGTAGAAGAAATGTTATTGTCCTGACTACGACCACTTAACTGTATAGGATTGAGCATTGTTTCACTCTGACTAATGAATGTTCAGTTACATTTTTCTAGTCCACCTCATGAATGTTCAATTTGCTTTCTACGTAAACTTGTAAAATATCCAGTTGACCAATAAACTTTAAATACATCATCTTAACTGATCCACTGCCATGTGCCACTTTATTGACAGAATGAACCACCCCATGACTGCCATCAGCCAATTTATTGACATGATGTTGACAGTTCGTTATTTGTTTAATTTCTCTTATTTGTCGCAATTTTTAGTGCCCGATAATTGAAAATATACACACAGAATAGGTATGCCTTCGACAAGACACGTGGATTCAGCTTTTTGATAGTGGATTAAGCAGAGGTAGCTTTATGAAAGTTGTTTGTTTTCATCATGTTAGTAATGGCAATGCGCAAAGGTTCTCGACTCAGTCGATTTACGCCAGATAATCGTGTTAAACTATTTTAGATTATAGTTATTCTGATTTAATGGAATATGTGAAAGATTGTAAAACTGATAGAACGTGCAGTAATGTGGTTATTCAATTAAATTACCGGGAAGGCTAACCCAGTCAACAAATGCCTGCAGAAGTCGGATGTGTCAGCCTAACGGCGCAAGAACGCAGTTCTGCTGTAAACAGGTACATTGCTATCATGTCCACACACAAAAACCTCCGGATGAACGCAGCAGAAGAAGAATTAAATTATTTAGCATTATGGAAAACAAACCTAACACAACTAACAGCGACAGTTCGTCATCTTATGATGGCACATGTCCAATTAGGCTTGCTCTGATGGGCCACTCTTGTGCCCCTAAGTTTACTTTACCTATCACAAATAAGCTGAAGAGTATTTAAATAAAGGATGTGGCGATTCCTTGGGTGAGCCCAGTTCTAGAGCGCTATGTGTCTACTCTGCAATTATGGAAGCCTCCTTGGATGGCGAGGAATGCCCATGGTCTGCCCCTGACTTCCTTTGAGGGTTAACCGTGATGTCTTTGGCTGTTCTAACTTGACCAGCTGAGATGTGGACAACACCACAACAGAATGTCCCTCGAAACCTCCAGGAAGGCCAATCTGATTAAAAAATGCCCACAGAAGTCGGATGTGCTGACCTAAAGGTTGCAAATAAATTGACACAACGCAAAAACATCTGAGTTAGATGTTTCTTGTGCCCAGAATAGCTCTGACTATCTTGTCTTCCGGCTGGAACAGCTCTGACAATCTAGTCTTCCGGGCACAATGTTGGTACACGTCTGAACTGAAAACTCATTGAGTGGAAGTCGCCTGCAGACTGACCATTCCTGGTTTGTGCGGGAAGCGGCCCATAGCGAACAAAATGCCCAATACATGGAAGTGAGGAATTAAAGCAGCCATGTGCAGGACATGGCGACTCCTTGGGTGAGCCCAGTACCAGAGCGTTATGTTGTGGTTTATTGGTGTTGTGGAGCAGTTATAGTGATATTGGTGAAGAAAAGTGGTGTATTTGATTGATTTAGGAATCGACATCACAGCATTCGGGACATTCCCATAAGTGCTCCGTCCCTATCCTCAGCAGCCAGCGAAGAGTTCCAACACTAATAGTACCAGTAGCAATCTGATTATAAGTCCGTCTCGCCTTTCCTTTGAGCGTTGAGCATCGGCCAGATCCCTTCGTCACTCCTCCTCGTCTCATTCTTGCCAGACCATGGTAATCCATTTGCTCCTCCGAGGTGTGCACGTGCTCCCACAAGGCCGCAACCACGTCTGCCTTGTCATGTATCAATACTCCACCAAGTTCTGCAGAGCCAGCCAATCTGTCCGCCTGTTCATTTCCCAGCACACCGGCATGCCCCGGAGAAAAGATCCAGGCGATGCTTGTCACCCGTGACCTCCGAAGCGAAGCAAGCTACTCCGCACGAAGTCTGCCCGTCCTCACCCTCGTCAGCATGCTTTCTGAGTCAGTTACAATCACGATGTGTGTGTGTTGTATTCTCCATCCAGCGGAGAGCCGCAGTGACTGCCTCCACTTCCATTCTTAAGCTGGATGTTGTGGTATCATATGCCAGGCTCTCCTGTACCAAACATCGACCATTAGCTTTGGCTATGAAACCCCAGCCACTTCTCTCACCTCTTGACACCGAACCATCTGTGTAGATAATCACAACACTTGAGTGAGCATTGTCCTGAATTAGTTGCTGGATTTCCACTTCCGTGGCCCCTGCTGGCCACTCCCTGCACTCCCGGCTTAATGTGATTATAACTCTGCACAAATCTGACTGCTCCGCTGGCACTCTGACCCACTCCTCTCCACGCCTAATGTTCTCCAGGGGGCACACCTGTCTGATCGTATCCTCCGCCTGAGCCATCCATGATTTCCCTCTTATCAGTCGCTGACCCTTAACTGCATCCAGTGCCTCATGCAGTGGGTGGTCTGTGTCTGCAGCTACTCTGAGGTATCCCTTAGCCTGTATCACCTTGAGCCTACCAGCAACAGTTGGCAGACCAAGGATGTGGTGTATTTATCATTATTCAGTAACTTTCAGTGGATTATCATCAGTGATTGAGAAGTAGTGCCTTGGTAAGTGGAAATTTAACATAATTGTCACCCGTCTTCAATTATTTTTTACAGCATCTGCTAATATTATTATTATATTTCTAACCTATAGTAATAGTAGCAATACCAAAGTGTTCCTTGTGCAATCTCCTTTAATCTGATATACAATACATCTACTACCATTTAAAAAAATATTTACATCATTATTGAGACACACCTCTATTTCCCATTTTCTGCTATCTATTTCTGTTTGGTCAAAAGCCACTTTTTGTTTGGCAGTGAATCAGTTAAAAAAGTGGCGTGTTTGAGAAGTCAGAATGTCCTCCCCATACACCATGAGATGTATGTTTGATCCTTGGCAAAGTTTAGAGTTTAAACAAAATTATAGTCTGTATATAGTATGGCAATGTTTGAGCAAGAAGCTTTTTATTCCTCAGCTCAGAAAGAAAAAAAAAAAAACTGGTACTCGCCTGCCATGGTACAGATGCCATAATGACAACAAGCATATGTTAAATGAATGGAGACAGTGTCTGCTTTTCAACTTTGAGAGAAGGTCCGTGTTTATAATAAATATATCACATTAAATGCATTTTGTGAGTGCTGGAATTCACAGAGAAATTGTGTGCTTTGTGGCTTGTTTTACAAACCACTGCCATTATTTTGCTTGACCAACACAATGAAAACCAATTCATTAAAAAGAATTTTATTAAAACTCTTGTTTCTGGTATTTTAATGCTTTTATTTGTCACATCTAGTTGTAGGTTTTTACAGTATTAGCCAACATCATTTCATCAGTGCAACCTTTCCAAACATTGTCCAGATTTCTTTTAAAAGCCTGGTTTAATTAAAACAGAACCTCAACTCATGAAATATGTTACACTGAAATGAATTAATACAATTAAATTCATCCCATCACCGGTTTTAAATAAAAACAGCTTAAATAAAACAACAGTAAATTTGGGTGTGAACTTATAATTTGTTTCCATAAACTTATACTCAACTTCACTAACAAAAACCAGAACCAACAACATGTAAAAAATGAAAAGCAGGATAGAGAAACCAAAGCAGTTGAAAGATATCAGCCGTAGTGTGTGTTAATTACAGCCTATCCAGTACGCTCTCTAAGGCTGGAATATTTGCTGATAAGCCCTTGTATTTTCGGACAGTTGCCACTATCTCAGCAGCCTTGGATCCAGCCACCAAGGGGTCTCCAGGAAGGATCTGCCAGTGGTCGAAATAGCACTGGAGGAAAGCCTGGCCACTTGTCTGAGACTTGAGTTGTTCAGAAAATCCTGAAAAAAATGTACAAATGATTATTTTTTTGGATGATGTGAAATTGAAATTCTGTTGAAGGCAGAAGGGAAGAACCCTACATCCAAGCCATCCTGGCATATTGGATATATGGTGTTGGGTCCATATTTTCTTGACAAACGACCCTTAAAAAGTGATGTCAGTATCACGCTGACCACTTAACTGGCCCATCAAAATGTTCTGGTACCTATCTTATGAATCGTTAAATCACAGCCATGTTGTCACGCACAAAAACCCCATCTTAAAGGTATCTGAATCTTCTTAAGATGATCATCATCAGTTAGCAAGTTATTTGTGAAAGTCATTCTCATCACAGCCTGTCGAAGACTCCTGAAAGTTCACTATTTTCCCTGCCAAAGACTCATGAAGGTTCACTATAATCCCTGCTGAAGACTCCTGAAAGTTCACCATATTCCCTGCCAAAGACACTTGAAGGTTCACTATTTTCCCTGCCAAATACTGAAGGTTCACCATTTTCTTGTACTTTCTTGCCCAGGGTGTCTTTAAATTCCTGGGTCCACTGTTAACATTGACCGTCACTGTCCAACTAAAGATAAAATATAAAAATACCTACAAGTATACTGATGTTTTAATATTTTTCTTCAAGTACCTTAATGACTAGCATGTGCAATCTTGTCATATATAATCATTGCTCTAGAAGTGGGTAAAGTATAATCTTTGCCATACATAATAGTGGCTTTAATAGTGGGTAAAGTATAATCTTGTCATATATAATCGTGGCTCTAATAGTGGGTAAAGTATAATCTTGTCATATATAATAGTGGTTCTAATAGTGGGTAAAGTATAATCTTGTCATATATAATAGTGGCTCTAATAATGGGTAAAGTATAATCTTGTCATATATAATAGTGGCTCTAATAGTGGGTAAAGTATAATCTTGTCATATATAATAGTGGCTCTAATAGTGGGTAAAGTATAATATTGTCATATATAATCGTGGCTCTTATAGTGGGTAAAGTATAATCTTGTCATATATAATAGTGGCTCTAATAGTGGGTAAAGTATAATCTTGTCATATATAATAGTGGCTCTAATACTGGGTAAAGTATAATCTTGTCATATATAATAGTGGCTCTAATAATGGGTAAAGTATAATCGTGTCATATATAAACGTAGCTCTAATAATGGGTAAAGTATAATCTTGTCATATATAATAGTGGCTCTAATAATGGGTAAAGTATAATCTTGTCATAGTTAGTTAGTTAGTCGACAGATCATCCTCGTTGCACATCGAACCATTCAGTCCATAAGTGCTCGGATCCCCTCCTCAGCAAATCCCGCAGCGTGTAGCGGCTAACGACGCCAGTTCTGTGTTGGTTTATCAATCTTCTTTGGCTTCCTGCATAGTGTTCTTGTTTGGCCACCCCTCTTTTAATTTGCTGCTCCCGCAGTCTGGCCATTGTTGTAGATTCACAGTCATCACTTGGTTCTCGCAAAAGTCTCACTTCTCGTAGAGCATTCAGAATGTCAGCCTGGTCCATGGCACGTCCGCCCTCCACAGTAGCCTCACCTGCGAGCTTGTCAGCCCGCTCATTTCCTTGTACTCCCGCATGACCTGGCACGAAGATGAAACTAATCTTTGCCAGCCGAGACCGCTTCAGAGGCAGCAACCATTCTCTTCGGATCGACCCCTCCTCTATCCTCTTGATCATGTTCATCGAGTCGCTAAGGAAACATGCCCTAGTGAATGTCTGTGTCTCGAGCCATGTTATTGCTTTACTTACTGCCATGACTTCCATGGTCAGGCTACTTGTGGTTTCAGTGAAAGCACCAGAGTCCTCCTTCACAATTCTCCCTCCGGCCCGAGCTGTAAAGGCCCATGAGCTTCTCACATGTCGGACGACCGACCCATCTGTGTAGATGACCGCGTCACCGTCTAGCGAATTCTCGAAAATCAACGCTTGTACTTCAGCCTCCACAGCAGCCGGATTTTCTTGTCTGCATTTTCTATCTAGTTGGATGCAAACTGAAAAGGATGTGCAGAAGTCTGTTGGCACTTGCACCCACTCCTCGCCAGGTTCTAAGTCCTCAAGTGAACACACCTGTTGAAGAATGTCTTCGGCTTGACCCATCCACGACCGTCCTCTTTTTAACCTGCTGCCCTTCACCTTCCTAATTTCACTATGCAGTGGATGTTGTGTGTTTGCGTTAATTCTGAGGTAGGCGCGTGCCCTGCAAACTTGTATTCTCTCTTCAATGGTTGGAAAATCAAGAAGGTAGCGCATCGCCCTGCATGCTGTATCTCTTGTACATCCAAGAATAATGCGCATAGCTTCATTCTGTATCCTTTCCATCCTTTCTATCTGCTTATGGCTGAGAGTCAGGATTGCCATTGCATACTCCAAAACAGACATGACCAGCTTCTCGTACAGAAGACATAGATGGCGCTGCTCACAGTTTGCTGCCGCCATCACCCGCATCGCTGCCAAACCCCGCTTGGCTTTTGTTATCACCTGGTCTATGTGCACGTTATAAGCAAGGCTTCGATCAAACCGTATCCCCAGGTAATTCATTGCCTGCGTTCTTTCCACCGTCTCTGAACACAGCATTACAGTTGGTGTTGGATTGTTGACAATATGATTATTCAACGAGAACCAAGTCACTGTTGCCTTTGTTGGGTTGACCATTGCCCCAGCTTCATCACACCAAGTACTTATGCGATTGAGTTCGGTTTGTAGTTCCACAGCAACCTCCTCTCTATCCTTACCCTGACGATACACTAAAACATCATCGGCATACGACAATGTCCTGCCAGGTCCAGTGATCTGCTCACTGGTGATTCTCACTGTGAGGCGTTTTAGACTCAAGTATCACCGTCTAGGACTCAGGAACATCCGTATTCTATATTGGAACTGTGCCAGTGTAAAACAACGGGGCTCTATTTTAGAAACCCTAGTTTACAGGAACGACATTGTAGCACTCCAGGATACGAGACTGGGCGATCAGCTACTCCGAATTGCCGGCTTCAAATGTTTCTACATGTCACACGTTTTCTTGATGATGATAATATCACGAAGTTCTTACGATGATATGCTCATGATATTATTGTGTGATGGTCGTTGTCTAGGTAACGATACTCATGGTGTGTCAATGGAGATATCTGTCTTGCAATGTAACTCACCCCCGCAGTGCATATTCACCAGGCATGAAACAAGATTCCGTTGGCGCACATAATCCTTTATTACCGAAATAAGACGGACAAACGGAACATGTTTATACATCCAGAAAACATAATGTAATCCATAGAATATAAATATCCTCCTCACAATTTAACCAGCACACATCAATTCCTTCTCACGGCCTGCTTCTAATCTCAATCCACAAGACAGGTAATCCAGCTACAATCCTCGGCTGGATCTCTCACAATACAACCCACACATTGGGTTGGAGCCACTGCTCAACTATAGAACCCACTCTGGGTTTTGGCCTACACTCAATACAGAACCCACTCTGGGTTCAGGCCTGTCTTCCCAACTAGAAGAACAACACAACACGGAGCTCTCTCTTAAACGACCTGACCCGCAGTCGGTCTCTTCTCTCACTGACCTTTCCAGTCTCCTGACTTCACACAACACACAACTCTCCTTCGACCCATCCCCCCCTGGGGATTTCCACTCATATCCGCCCCATTATTTCTGAGGGTTGATTGTTTTCCTCGTAGCCAGGTCAGTCACTTTACTGTCTCCCACTCTCATCTCCATTCTTCCTCCTGCCCGGTCACTCAACTCAATGTCAGTGACCCAGGCTTATGTCATTCACCCCCCTCTTAAAAGAAAACTTCGTTTTCAAATATTGGGAGACTAAAACTTACTAAACATGTGACCCAGACATATAGCCTGGGTAGCCCTAAGTATGGCTGCACCTTACTCCAGCTACCACACTACATAATACATCAAATGCTCATAGTACACTCCTATATTCATCACACATAAATACAACCATCTATCTTGTGTATCAATGCATGAACTAATACATCACATCATAATAATAATACATCATAGAAAAGCATTATACTTATGTACCCACAGGTCTCTTACTACTTCACGACCCCACAATACTATTTGTGTACCGACCCTATATCAGGTGGTTCTGTTCTTGCATTAACCCACCTCTGATTCCTGTCGATGCTGTGTCTACCTTTCATGTACCCATGACTCATGGTACCTCTACAATTACAACATCTGTTTGCTATCCCTAGCCCTGGGTCAGTAATGTCGCGAAAACTCTTTTGACCTGACTCAACTTTCCTATCTGCATATTGCACCGTTACACTTGAGTCTCTGTTTAGTCTGAGCTCTTTATTCAATCTTGGCCCATATACCTGGCACCTTGCTTTCTGCTGCATACGCCTTATGCCTATGTGCCCTGCACATGCACTATCCTGAGCTGTTCTAGTATATCGGTCTCTATGTGCTAAAGGTACTGCTCCTTGCCCACGTGCAGTTCTGCTATCTGAAAACCTGCGAGTGAGAACATTGTTCTTCCTCTCGAAGCACCATCTACCTTTCTTTGACTGCCTATGTTCTACTCTCCTACACCCTTGGGAACATTTGTTCAGAGTAGTATCTTGTCTCTGGGAGTCACTAGCACTATATTTGGGATCCATTCTCATCTGCTCAGCTGTACTATCCTTGTCCTGAGTTCCTGTGTCTACTTCAAGTGCCTCTTCTACCTCAGCTATACTCTCTAATTTAGGTTCTCTTGTGGTAACTACCTCGTTACTGCTTACACTATATTTTCGGTCCCAATAAACTACTTCCTCTTCTGTACAATCTTTAACTCCTATAACATTTCCTATGATCAAATCAGCCACTGGTGAGTCCAGAACACACGCTGTCACTCTTCCAGTGATATATGGTGTTTTTACTGTTATTATGGCTACTGGGTAGAACTCTACTGTGCCGTTGAATGTTATGCATCTAATCTTTTTCCCTGTATAATCCGAGGGATCTATTAAACTTCTCCTCACTCCGATAGACGTACATCCGGAATCCCTAATTGTTAACGCTGGCCTATCATTAACAAACCCATGATGCATCTTCAGACTTCCTCCGTCATGGACTGCTGATCCTGCTTTAACTGTGTGACCACATATTAAGACTGGCTGACTGTCTTTTTCAAAAAGAGGTTTGCACCCACTACAATCTTCATTGTTCAGCGTCTCAATTACTTGCGCTGCATTTGAGTGCTCTGTTTCTCTCATCCTACATTGATGGCTGATATGACCATTCTTTCCACATTTGAAACAAGTAATCTCCCTTTTAGTGTTGTTCGTTGGTCCATCTGATGGTTGTGCATCACACTCTGCTGCCCTGTGTCTCCAGCTCCCACAATTCCAACATCCGGCATAATTTGGACGTCTCTGGAAGTTCCCTCTTCTATATGGGTACCGTCCTACTCTACCAACATTGTTTCCTCGGAAACCATTGTCTTGAAGTTCTTGCTGCTCACCTTTCTGTGCTGAATCCACGCTTTTCGCCCTTGGTCTGATGACTGGATTCTGGTCCTGTTTAGTGTACGCTGCACAGACTATTTCCTCACTCATTAGTTTCCCAATAGATACGTTAGGATGTGCAGTCATGTAGTTTTGCCCTAACTGAGACATTGTGTCTATGTCCTTTGGCTTCCGTTCCTCAAAGAACGCCACTAAATTAGAATTGCATGCAGATACTACCTTGTCTCTTAACATTAGATCTACTAATTTATTAAAATCTTTCCCTACTTCTGCCAGCTCCATCCACTTATTAAATGTATTCTTAACTGTGTTAACAAAGTTTGTGAAATCTTGATTTGTCTCTGGCACTAACTGTCTAAACTTTGTTCTATATCCATGTTCAGTTAGTTGGAACTTAGTCAGCAAACGTTGACGTAAGATAGTGTAGTTGTTCCTTTCTTCTACAGGTAAATTAAACATTGTTTCTAGGGCCTTACCCGTTAAATACTCGCCCAGTCTAATTGCGTACTCGCTTTCTGGGATGCCTAATACCTTCACTGATGCTTCGAATCTCGAAAGATAGGCCTCAAGGCAATCCCGGTCCGTAAAATATGGCAGTTTTAATCTCTGTGACGACTGCGACGGTTTTCTACTTTCCTCACTTTGACCCTTCGATGCACATTCTAACTTTTTAATAGCAATTTCCGCTTCCATCTTAATCTTCTCTTTCTCAATTTCCATTCTCATGTGTGTCTCTCTCTCTTCCTGTAGACGCTTGTTTTCCATTTCAGCTAGCTTTACTTCCTGTAGACGCTTGTTTTCCATTTCAGCTAGCTTTACTTCCTGTAGACGCTTGTTTTCCATTTCAGCTAGTTTTACTTGTGTCTCTTTCTCTTCCTGTAGACGCTTGTTTTCCATTTCAGCTAACTTTACTTCCTGTAGGCGGTTGGCCTCGAGTTCTGCCTGTCTCTGTTCTCTTTCGGCTTGTCTCTGGTCTCTTTCAATCTGTTGTTGCTCTTTTGCTTCGGCATACTCTTGTAACTCTTTACCCTTCAGGCCTATTCGTTCACCTGCTTCAATATATTCCATTAAAGTAGGCATCTTGTACTTGTGGACACGTTGCTGTCTGTCAGCCAACTATAAATGTGACGATTCTGCTGTTAGTCTTTGTGTCACTTCCCTAAGTACACTCACACTCCCTGTGTACGTCAATTCGTAGTGCTAAAATATCACTCTGTACTCACCCAGTCACTCTATAAGCACTAGGTAGTGAGGGGGGAAGTATCACCTATACTCCCTTATATCTATATATCTATGACCAAAAGTTCATAAAGTCCCTGGAAATATTGTTAAACATACATATAAATACATATACAAACAAATGGATGATAACACTAAGTGATGACTATCCAACGCTAGACTTCACAAGCTGAGTACACGGAGACGATGATGACACAGAAATAAACCACAGTAACAACCACAAGCTTGTGTAGAGACACCCACAGTGCGCGTAAAATATAAATATAAATTGACCAAGACCACTAGACAGCAGAAATGACGAAAGATCACAATAAAAACATATCCGAACACAACAAATATCATATGTAAATATAACGAAAAGAAAGAGAGAAAGAAAAGAATATATACTGAAAATATACACAGATTTGACGTCAGACAACTCGGCTCTAGATATTGGTTAAGACTATTTCAATGCCCCTGCACGATACGTCAACTCATTAACGTTTTTCTTACAAAAATATCGTAAGCACCAGAAAGACTAATAAATTATTGTGCTGTATCCCGACTCTCGAGAAACACCCCAACAATTCCCTACTCTTGACAAACACTGGACCACATACAAATAATTGCGTGACACCCGACAACAATAAATATGACGATGGGAGCAAAACAATAAAAAATAATAATGTGTAACTGGTTGGCCGACAAATATGGGCCTATTAATCCGTCGCCAAAAGTTCTTTTTATTCAGTCACCAAAGTTTTTGTTCGTTTTAATCGTTATTCGCAATCCGCTGGAAATGTCTACGACGCTAGATTTCAAACCGACTTCTTGTTTTGTTGAGTGGTTATTGAATTCACGTGGTGATCAAAAGTTCCAACTGTCGACAAAAGTTGAAGATGATAGTGATATCCAAACTGTTCTCTCGATATGTTGTTACTTTCGTTGCGGAGATGGCGCTTCGCTGTATCATTAAAGGAGAATGGCAGCCAATGTTCAGCGCTTTAAATTTTTGGGTATATAAATCCTTATTGGCAAAGCAATACAACCATGGTTGCGATGATGAGACGTTAAAACTGTTTGCTCATAACAGAATAATGATGACAATAATAGGACAGTTCAACAAAGGCGAAACATAAAATCTGGCTTTCTTTCAAAACAACTTGTTTTGTTCATTCACAATGAGTCCTCTTGACCACACTAGGCCGTGGAAATTTTTCTGAGTGACTGCTTACTGTTAAACAGCCTTTCCTTCCAAGGTCAACCTAATTTCTCTTTATCACTCTCAGTGAAAAATTCCTCCGTAAACCAAACTTGACAGCCCCACCCGGCTGCTATATTAACTTCGTGGAAAATCACACTTTCCACTGCTGCCCTAGCACGGCTGTGGTAGGGGTTAACGTAACTTTCCCCTCGTACCTGGACGCTGGTGTCTCCACCCGTCCTATTTACTGCGTCGAAAAATCTTGACCAGTCAACTTGCGACAACACGGTGCGCTTGCCTCGCACACACACACACCTGTCAATTATCTTTGGTTCCCAATCCTGTCATTATCACCGACAGCGGATGTTCTACACACACACACGCTGCCCTCGCCACTCTGGATTCAACATTGGTCTTTTAGTTTCAGCCCTCCTGCCTGGTATCAAATTTACCTGTCACCGTAATGGACTCTCCCGGTTAGTCTGTATGGCGTGTCTTTATCACCGACTTTTGTGCTGCCGCTGCACCCCCACTCGCTTTAGCGATATGGTTGGTTCCAAATCACCTGTAGTGGACTTCACTTGAACTGTCTGCTAGCTTGTGATTTCCGCCGCGTACCCTCCCCGCGCGCTGACAGTTTTTTTCTTCGATGTGGCGTCTTACACACACAAAAGAATTGCTGTTAATCTCGTGACGCAGTACTGTCTAAATTGATGGCACGAAGACACCGATAATAACTCCTCTCTTTCAGCGAAGAGCCCACAAATATCTCAGAATGACACAAATGTCTATAATGCAATGGGTTTCTCAATATATCCCCGTCGTTCTTGCCAGGACAGTCCCCAGATGTTCTTGATCGGACGTAGCCTCCAGATACTCCTTACTAAGTGACGAGCGCCCAGAATGTCACACGTTTTCTTGATGATAATATCACGAAGTTCTTACGATGATATGCTCATGATATTATTGTGTGATGGTCGTTGTCTAGGTAACGATACTCATGGTGTGTCAATGGAGATATCTGTCTTGCAATGTAACTCACCCCCGCAGTGCATATTCACCAGGCATTAAACAAGATTCCGTTGGCGCACATAATCCTTTATTACAGAAATAAGACGGACAAACGGAACATGTTTATACATCCAGAAACATAATGTAATCCATAGAATATAAATATCCTCCTCACAATTTAACCAGCACACATCAATTCCTTCTCACGGCCTGCTTCTAATCTCAATCCACAAGACAGGTAATCCAGCTACAATCCTCGGCTGGATCTCTCACAATACAACCCACACATTGGGTTGGAGCCACTGCTCAACTATAGAACCCACTCTGGGTTTTGGCCTACACTCAATACAGAACCCACTCTGGGTTCAGGCCTGTCTTCCCAACTAGAAGAACAACACAACACGGAGCTCTCTCTTAAACGACCTGACCCGCAGTCGGTCTCCTCTCTCACTGACTTTCAGTCTCCTCACTTCACACAACACACAACTCTCCTTCCGACCCATCCCCCCCTGGGGATTTCCACTCATATCCGCCCCATTATTTCTGAGGGTTGATTGTTTTCCTCGTAGCCAGGTCACTCACCTTACTGTCTCCCACTCTCATCTCCATTCTTCCTCATGTCCGGTCACTCACCTCAATGTCAGTGACCCAGGCTTATGTCACTACAACTAATCTTGTCATATATAATAGTGGCTCTAATAGTGGGTAAAGTATAATCTTGTCATATATAATCGTGGCTCTAATAGTGGGTAAAGTATAATCTTGTCATATATAATAGTGGCTCTAATAGTGGGTAAAGTATAATCTTGTTATATATAATCGTGGCTGTAATAATGGATAAAGTATAATCTTGTCATATATAATCGTGGCTCTAATAGTGGGTAAATTATAATCTTCTCATATATAATAGTCTCTTCTTCTTCTTCTTCTGCGTACATCCAGTTTTTTTTTTTTCCGGATGTGACTGCGCTGTGCCTGTTTACAGCAAAGCTGCGTTCTTGCGCCGTTAGGCTGACACATCCGACTTCTGAGGGCATTTGTTGACCGGGTTAACCATCCTGGGGTAATAGTGGCTCTAATAGTGGGTAAAGTATAATCTTGTCATATATAATAGTGGCTCTAATAGTGGGTAAAGTATAAACTTGTCATATATAATAGTGACTCTAATAGTGGGTAAAGTATAATCTTGTCATATATAATAGTGACTCTAATAGTGGGTAAAGTATAATCTTGTCATATATAATAGTGACTCTAATAGTGGGTAAAGTATAATCTTGTCATATATAATAGTGGCTCTAATAGTGGGTAAAGTATAATCTTGTCATATATAATAGTGGCTCTAATAGCGGGTAAAGTATAATCTTGTCATATATAATAGTGGCTCTAATAGCGGGTAAAGTATAATCTTGTCATATATAATAGTGGCTCTAATAGCGGGTAAAGTATAATCTTGTCATATATAATAGTGGCTCTAATAGCGGGTAAAGTATAATCTTGTCATATATAATAGTGGCTCTAATAGCGGGTAAAGTATAATCTTGTCATATATAATAGTGGCTCTAATAGTGGGTAAAGTATAATCTTGTCATATATAATAGTGGCTCTAATAGTGGGTAAAGTATAATCTTTTCATATATAATAGTGGCTCTAATAGTGGGTAAAGTATAATCTTGTCATATATAATAGTGGCTCTAATAATGGGTAAAGTATAATCTTGTCATATATAAACGTTGCTCTAATAATGGGTAAAGTATAATCTTGTCATATATAATAGTGGCTCTAATATTGGGTAAAGTATAATCTTGTCATATATATAATGTGGCTCTAATAGTTGGTAAAGTATAATCTTGTCATATATAATCGTGGCTCTAATAGTGGGTAAAGTATAATCATTGTCATATATATATATGGCTCTAATAGTGGGTAAAGTATAATCTTGTTATATATAATCGTGGCTCTATAATGGATAAAGTATAATCTTGTCATATATAATAGTGGCTCTAATAGTGGGTAAATTATAATCTTGTCATATATAATAGTGCGCTCTACTAGCGGGTAAAGTATAATCTTGTCATATATAATAGTGGCTCTAATAGCGGGTAAAGTATAATCTTGTCATATATAATAGTGGCTCTAATAGCGGGGTAAAGTATAATCTTGTCATATATAATAGTGGCTCTAATAGCGGGTAAAGTATAATCTTGTCATATATAATAGTGGCTCTAATAGTGGGTAAAGTATAATCTTGTCATATATAATAGTGGCTCTAATAGTGGGTAAAGTATAATCTTTTCATATATAATAGTGGCTCTAATAGTGGGTAAAGTATAATCTTGTCATATATAATAGTGGCTCTAATAATGGGTAAAGTATAATCTTGTCATATATAAACGTTGCTCTAATAATGGGTAAAGTATAATCTTGTCATATATAATAGTGGCTCTAATAATGGGTAAAGTATAATCTTGTCATATATAATAGTGGCTCTAATAGTTGGTAAAGTATAATCTTGTCATATATAATCGTGGCTCTAATAGTGGGTAAAGTATAATCTTGTCATATATAATAGTGGCTCTAATAGTGGGTAAAGTATAATCTTGTTATATATAATCGTGGCTCTAATAATGGATAAAGTATAATCTTGTCATATATAATCGTGGCTCTAATAGTGGGTAAATTATAATCTTCTCATATATAATAGTCTCTTCTTCTTCTTCTTCTGCGTACATCCAGTTTTTTTTTTCCGGATGTGACTGCGCTGTGCCTGTTTACAGCAAAGCTGCGTTCTTGCGCCGTTAGGCTGACACATCCGACTTCTGAGGGCATTTGTTGACCGGGTTAACCATCCTGGGGTAATAGTGGCTCTAATAGTGGGTAAAGTATAATCTTGTCATATATAATAGTGGCTCTAATAGTGGGTAAAGTATAATCTTGTCATATATAATAGTGGCTCTAATAGTGGGGAAAGTATAATCTTGTCATATATAATAGTGGCTCTAATAGTGGGTAAAGCATAATCTTGTCATATATAATAGTGGCTCTAATAGTGGGTAAAGTATAATCTTGTCATATATAATAGTGGCTCTAATAGTGGGTAAAGTATAATCTTGTCATATATAATAGTGGCTCTAATAGAGGGTAAAGTATAATCTTGTCATATATAATAGTGGCTCTAATAGCGGGTAAAGTATAATCTTGTCATATATAATAGTGGCTCTAATAGCGGGTAAAGTATAATCTTGTCATATATAATAGTGGCTCTAATAGCGGGTAAAGTATAATCTTGTCATATATAATAGTGGCTCTAATAGCGGGTAAAGTATAATCTTGTCATATATAATAGTGGCTCTAATAGCGGTAAAGTATAATCTTGTTATATATAATAGTGGCTCTAATAGCGGGTAAAGTATAATCTTGTCATATATAATAGTGGCTCTAATAGCGGGTAAAGTATAATCTTGTCATATATAATAGTGGCTAAAGTATAATCTTGTCATATATAATAGTGGCTCTAATAGCGGGTAAAGTATAATCTTGTCATATATAATAGTGGCTCTAATAGTGGGTAAAGTATAATCTTGTCATATATAATAGTGGCTCTAATAGTGGGTAAAGTATAATCTTGTCATATATAATAGTGGCTTTAATAGTGGGTAAAGTATAATCTTGTCATATATAATCGTGGCTCTAATAGTTGGTAAAATATAATCTTGTCATATATAATCGTGGCTCTAATAGTGGGTAAAACAGGTCCATATTTTTATTTGAATCTCCCAGATGCAGATGAAAGCCATGACCACTGGGCCAGCAGACAAGCATCTAGCCATTATGCTACTGCGGCTTCCCCCCCTTTTATTCTAATTCATCAGCTGTCTTTCAATGTCATATTGTCTTGTAAAAGTCTTTCTACTGTCTTGTATGTCATTATTATTGCCATGCCAGGCAGCACAGGTGATCATGCTCTCCCACATCATTATGTTTTCCGTGCTAATAAATTTGATTGGTGATCATATTTCACTCTAGGGAGCTATGGTAGTTCAGTGGTTATCATGCCTGCTTTTCAGCCCCATGGTTATGTTTTTGGATCCCCACAAGGCGGGATGTTTTTCATTGACTAGGACTTCTGGTTTTCCCAGACTAAAATGGATACCCTATGTAAGAAATGGAAATATGGAACACATATTCCATAATTTTATCAGACCGCACTTAAATTAACTTGCTAAATATTCTTGGTCTTTTTGTTGTTGTTGTTGCTGTTTTCCTTGTTTGTTGATAAAGACTTTAATCAACACGTTTGCCTGTTTCTGTGTGTATTTTTCCTTTGATTGAGCTTCCTAGTCATACTTTGTGTTTAATTGGATTCTTCTTCTTCTTCTTCTTCTTCGTTCATCCAGAGTTTTTTTTCCGGATGTGATTGCGTTGTGCCTGTTTACAGCAAAGCTGCGTTCTTGCGCCATTAGGCCGACACATCCGACTTCTGCGGGCATTTGTTGACCATCCCGGTAATTGGATTCTAGAAGCATTAATCACTTTCTTTACCAACACTTACCAAAAGTCTCATTGACAGGTGTGTAGGCTTTCACTGTGCACAAAGGAGACCCAGAATGATGAAGTTGTTCTACCACCACGCCTCTTCTTCTACCCACGACACTAATGACGCTGCCAATCACTGTTATGGGGCACTGCAGAAATAGAGCTACTTAAAAATTAAGATTGTGAAAATGAAACAATATTCCACTATTTTAAAAACTGGATTCTTTAAATATGGTTTATATGTACACTCACTACAAATAATAATTACATAGAATCATCATTATGTGTCTTGCTGATAAGTTTGTCTAATTTCTCCAATCAACCGATGGTTTTTCTATCCATCCATGGTTTTCACAATGTATGATGAGAAAGGTAAAAACAAGCATATGTTGGATTTTTTTCTCCAGGACATGCTGGTGTGGTGGGCAACAAATAGGCAGACAGAATGGCTGCATCTGTAACCTTTCAGATAGATCATCATGGCTTGGAGAGAATAGTGCTGCAGGGAGTGACCAGAGGATCTGGCCGACACTCAAAACTCAGAGGAAAGGCCAGATGGACATATAATCTAACTGACTCAACTCCGTGGTTTTATTTACATTTGTTCTCAGAAATCATATTTCTG
Organism: Cepaea nemoralis; assembly: GCA_014155875.1. Lineage (NCBI taxonomy): Eukaryota > Metazoa > Mollusca > Gastropoda > Stylommatophora > Helicidae > Cepaea > Cepaea nemoralis. Next base: position 216,644 of record JACEFZ010003587.1, read on the forward strand.
CTGCCATTAGATGTACTGAGTTTATCTGCTTATCGTCCTGTAGTTCATACACATATAACAGTATAGGTTCTGTATAGCACTTTAATACTCTTTTTCTTCCTGCAATTTACAACTTTTTATTGGTGAGTATGTTTTCCAGCTTGTAAAAGGCTAATTCTTATTCTAATCTCTGCAAGGCATCTTCCATCAGATGTTAGATCTAACTCTCTTAAAATATCTTCTCCTTATAGCCCAATATGTGTGGCATTGGTGATTATGTCTGTCCACAAACTTCAATCTTGTGTGCTGCCAATCATTTCTGATACTGACATTCCTCCATGCCATGATGTCATACTGTCCAGCATTTTCTTTCTTGGCCTCCCCTGCCTCTCTTCCCCTCCAACCTTCCTGTTGTGATGACATACTCCAGAGGTAGATACTGCCTGTTATCTTCAATAGAATCTGTTTTGAAGAAGAAAATTACACAAATGCATGTCAAAATTGAAAATTACTGACTTTTGAGGTACATAACTAGGTGTGACGTACTCCCCTTAAAAGAAGATTTATTCATTTCTGACCTCTTTTGTAAAACATAAATTTATCAGTAAGCTAATTCTAAATTTAACATGGACACTAACACCATTAGTACAAGTAATGGCTGGCTAGTTTCTTACCAGAACTTCAACCATGTAGACTTGGTTCAAGGAGTGCAGGTGATGCAGTGAGCATGGAGGCAAACAAGCCCCTGCGAGCTGCTGGGATGATCTGACTTCCACCGCAGTGAGCAGGATCTGAGTGAATCTGGGCATCTTTCAGGTCAAAACGGACACCCCTCATAGTTTCATCACATAGCACACCCTGAAAGGCAAATTATTGCATTTGTTGAAGATGCAGCAGTGCTTAAGCAATAACTGTTCAATACACACTAAATGAGGTGTTTTGGTAGCACGGTTGCCATGATGCAAAATAAGATGTAACAGAGTTAATGCAAGTAGTGACAGTAGGTAAAGAAAACAACACAACTAGGGGAGTTAAAAAAAACCAAATGTCAGTAAGCAGGAATCGATTACAGCTCATGACAGGTGTAAAACATGAGCCAGAGCTAATAGCGGTCAGGAAACAAGGGGGATTGGTCACATGATAATACGCAACATGTGACCGTGACAAACCTTGGACGCCATTTGGGCCCAGGGAAGCTGATGAGTCAACACATCCAGTCTACAACTGAAGATTAATGACCCGAATCAAGTGACTGATTGTAATTATTGTTAGCCCAGTGGATAGGGTCTACAAACAAGGACTACAGAGTTGTCAGCCATCTAGACATTCTATTGGACTGACTAAAGTGCCTGCAATTTATATTATAACGCTAAATAAGCCATCTTTTGAAAGGCTAGCCTTGAATGCTTCTGTGTCAGGAAATTCGCACAAGGAAAAGACTGTAGGTAGATATATTTACTATCACTTGTAATAGTATTCATTGAAAGCAGATTGACAGTGACCATGATGCCAGCTGTGACTCAGGAATAAGTACACCAGTGACAAACTACCTGTGGCTCAATATCTGGCAATATATTGCATTAGGCGGGATGAGCTTGGTCGAGCTGTACACTGAGATGTGCTAAATAAATTATGTTTCCCTGAAACGAATGCGTTTAATGTCTATTTGTCAACTGTGAATCATTTGAACAAGATGACCAGCACATCTGCCAACTGGCCTGGTGATCTTATGTTTGAAGAGATCATCGAGGCAGATTCCTTAAAATTTACTTGGGTTCTAAGGTCAATACAGCCTAAAATGGGTACCAGAAAATGTCCTGGAAAGTACAGGCTATATAAGATTGACCACATAACCCACTGATTGCCGATTGGTTTCTAAACAACGGAGTTAACACATATACCCAATATTTTTCATGGTATGGAATAGGACATTTCGCAGCTCTGCTGTAAACAGGCACAACGCAATCATGTCCACACAAAAAACTCCAGATGAACGCAGAAGAAGTAGAAGGACATTTAGGTTTAATTACTTACACCTAAATGTTGGATTTATGTTAACAAACTTATTTCACATTAAACATATGAAGATATTTCACATTAAATGATTCAACACTTAAATTTGTAAACAGACTAATCTAAACTATTGTTAAGATTTTAAACAATCTAAGCTGCTTTCAACATGGCTTTTTAAAAATAATCTGGAAAAATTCAATTAAAAACTAAATACTAAAAATCAAATCCTTCAATAATAAACCATGTCTAAAAAATATACAGTTAAGCGCTTCAATTAATTTGTGTAGGATTTCTATTTTGGCTGTGGTGTTTAAAAGTCAAAATAATGCATCCACATTTATTAAAACAGCCTCCACACTTTCACATGTTTTGGCAAATAAACTGTTTCATAATATTTAAACACAGACACCATAAATAATAAATTGCAGAATTTCTTGCCAGACAAATTTTGCCGCATCTCGTCAGGTGCGTACTGCAGAGTGTATCATAATATTAAGTAGAAACATACATAAACTCACCTCATTAGATGCCCACTGGAAACCTGAGCATATGGCATCTCTCACTTTGGTTGTGTCAACGCCGTGAGTTGAGTCAATGAACATATTTGGACCACTGTTGTTGGGACCAAAACACCAAATCTTGCGTGCCTCGTTGACATCAAAACTGTAAGTGTCTGTTAGATAGCGAGCTCTCTCCTTCATGTCTTTGCTCAAATTGCCCTGAAATGTAGAGTTTTGCTGAAATTAATCATTTGGATAGAACAACTGAAGGAGAAACAACTGATGTATGAAATCAGAAATAACTAGTGAAATTTCTTAACTTTATCATATACAGCACTGTAAATGACAAAAGATAAAAGAAATAGCAAATCTATTCAAGGAGTTTATTGGCATCAATATTCATGGTAGGTTTTCCCATGTGGTATTTTGCTGGCCTTGATCAGAGGAATCAAGACACTGAATGTGTGTGTAATTATGCCAGGATATAAACCAAGACTTTCACTAAACTATGACCATCCACTACCCTGCTATCATCCCCTATCTCGGTCCCCATGACCCTCAGACTCCCACGGCTATGTATAAAAGGGATAAAGAATACATACTTGGTAGTATTACAGCGTGGGACTCTGAAATAAGTAATATTTTTTTCATATTTTCATTTTTTCTTCATTGCTCTTATTTTTTCATCTTTTTATTCTTCTCATCCCATCCTTATGCCTTAATGTAGTCACCGGTGGATCTTCTCCTGTACCATATGTTGTGTTTCGTGCATGTATTTGTTTGTTGATGAAGGCTAGTCGTCGCAACGTCCTGTATGTGTCGTAATTCTGTTCTGTAAAGCTGCATTACTTTGTGTTATTTTTTACTGTTTTAATTGTAAACTATGAACGGAAAACCCATAGTCGCTTACCCTGTCTATTTCTTCACTCAGACCATCTGGCAGAGGAGAAGCCATCATGTACAGTTTGTTCAACTTGTTAACTGACTTAGCCAGGCAGATCCTGCTTGATTCTCTTGTCACTGTCTCACAATATTTCACTACAGGGTCTGATTTCTGAGGAGAAATTAATGTGCGTTGTACAATAAGGCAACAACTAGGAAACAAACAGCATATGGTCTGTAGAATACATTACTCAAAGTAAAAGATTCTTCTCCACACTTAAAGGCACATTAGGTATATGGTGCCAAGCTCCATATGTTTATAGACCAATCAAAACTCAGTGGGTCATGTGGTCAATACGACGCCCTTATCTGCCCTGTTAAGAACTTTCTAGTTATACTATTATCAGGTTTTCTCAAATGTGGCACCAGCATCTTTTCTGCACTTCTTGATTCACTAGTTCTATACCCAAGATCTGCATGAGTGATTATGTCATACAATTTTAGCTTTGTTTTGCACAGGCTCCAGGCTTAATGAATGTTTATAGCTTGTAACTGTTTTATATTAGCCATGTTACTGATCCACACAGCAACATTGATTTAATGTTACAGTTAAACTGAGGTCATTCACCAAAGTTCACCTGATCAAGGAAGCATGGTTACCTAGTGGCAATGTACATGGTGGTCATGGGTTTAATTCGCTTCATGGCTTTTCCACATTTTAAAAATTGGCCATGTTCCCCAGGTCGATCAAGATTAAAATGGGTACCAGGAAATGTCTTGGGAAGTAAAGGCAGCCTGCATGATACTGACAACAACATCACCCACTGAGTGCTGATTGGTCTATGAATATATGGGTCAAACAGCACATGCCCAATGCACCTTATTAGCGTGTAAAAGGGTTCGTTATTTACTTAATCTGATCAAGGGACAGCATTACAAGGATATTGTAAAAACACATGAATTTAATTTTAAAAAAACATAGCTTCCAGAAATATGAATACGGTTGCATTGTATATTTAAAGATAAAAGTAATAATTATAGATTTTAATAGTTAGAAGATGGAGGCTTATAAAAAAAAGACCAGTTTACGGACATGAGAAGTTCATAAAAGATAAGAGAGCTTCAGATTACAAACCTTGATGGGAACTCCTGCATAGGTTTCCTCCAAATCTTGCAAGATGATCTCAAGATGTAACTCTCCAGCCCCTGCCACAACATGCTGACCTGCTTCACTGGTAACCTAAGTGGAAAGAACATGAAGAGTTACATCACAATGCATAAAATACATTTCTTGTGACATTTCAGAATGACTGTTAAGTAACATATTACTTATGAAATAAACGGTCATTATTTTTAAAATATATACCTGAATACTGCCTTGTATAAATATACATTGTCTATTTGTTGATGAGCAGCAATTCATGGCGTTAGAGATATATGACAATGAGCCATTGGAGAAAAACCACATGTCTCAAAACAGGAACCTGCTATACTACGTGATGTTCTAGGACAGTGGTTCGCAACTTTTTTTGGCCCATGCATCCCCTCACCATATGTTCAGAATGTCATTCCCCCCCTCCCTTTTCGCATTTCCTCCCTATAAATTCCCTCCTCCCCTACACAGTATACGTAAAAATGGAAGCTAAATTTAATAACACATACTACAAGTCGAGACATCCACATAAAATGTGATTTGCGGATCTACTTACGCTATAAAATGAATTTAAGAAGGGCGAGAAGTACATTTCCTCCCTATAAATTCCCCCCTCCCCTACACAGTATACGTAAAAATGGAAGCTAAATTTCTTCTTCTTCTTCTTTTCGTTCATCCGGAGTGTTTTTTCAGATGTGATTGCAGTGTGCGTTAGGCACGCTTGGGTTGAAAACCCTTAGGTCACACATCCGGCTTTCGCGTGCATTTTTGACCAGGTTAGCAATCCTGGGAGACTCTCACTTTTGTGGTACCGTCCACATCCCAGCTGGTCAAGTTCGAACAGTCAAGGACTTCGGTCATCCCTCAAGAGAAGGAAGGCACAGTCCATAGCATTTTCCGCCATCCTAGGTTGCTTCCATAGTTGCAGGGCCGACACATAGCGCCCTGATACTGGGCTCACCGAGGGAATGGTCATGTCATGCTCATGGCTGCTTTAATTCCTCACTTCAATATATTGGGCTTTTCGTTCGCCCCGGGCCGTTCCCGCACAAACCAGACAGGTCTGCAGAAGGTATTCACTCAGCGAGTTTTCGCACATGTGCTTGTCGTTGCGCCCGTCAGAGCTGTTCCAGGCACGACAGACATTCGGAAAACTACCTAGTCAGAGCTGTTCCGAACAAGAGCGGCATTCGGAAACTAGGTAGTCAGAGCTGTTCCTAGCACGGGAGACATTCGGACGAGACATTTCACTCGGACGTAAATGCGTAGTGTCAATTTTTAGTTTGCCACCCGTAGGACGACACTTCCGACTTCCGGCGGGCATTTTTTAGTGAGGTTAGCCTTCCTCTGGTTTCGAGACACGTTAGACTGTTGTAATGTCACCCACATCTCAGCTGGTCAAGATAGAACGATCAACAATATCGTGGTCTGCCCTCAAGGGAAGGCAGGGGCAGACCATGGGCATTATCTCGCTATCCAAGGAGGCTTCCATAATTGCAGAGCCGGCACATATTGCTCTGAGACTGGGCTCACCCAAGGAGTTTCCACGTCCTGCTCATGGCTGCTTTAGTTCCTCACTTCCATGTGTTGGGCATCCCACTTGCCACTGATCGCTCAATCACACACCAGGAGCGGTCAGACTGCGAGTGACATCCACTCGGTAAGCTTTTGCTTGTGACTTCAGACCACGCAATAGGTTCGCTCGCCGTGCGTTCCATTTCGCGTTGATGAGACATTCTTCCACTTTTGTCTACACTCTCTATGAGTTAGATACAGACAGTTTCCGTAACCCTTCGACTGGGGCACTTTTCTGACTTTTTTGTACTCGCTCACGAGGTAGGCTACATGTGCTGCCGGCTCAGCACCTTACCTTCGTGCAGCAGTGAACGGGAAACGGCCAGGCCCCTTCATCCGGGAATCTCTCATATCCCCCAGCTGAGAGCCTTCGAACATGTATCAGACCTGAGCATGTAGCTTGCTCAGTATCATGTTTCTATTTTCCGGTAGACGGGTATCGGCCTGGCTCTCAGATCCGAGGGTTTGTGGCTTAGAGGCGTTCAGCCACAGCCCTCGACAGTGAACCTTAAGAGTTTCCGGTAGACTGGTATCGGCCTGGCTCTCAGATCCGAGGGTTTGTGGCTTAGAGGCGTTCAGCCACAGCCCTCGACAGGGAGCCTTAAGAGTTTTGTCCGGACCAAAAACGTCTGCCTTCGTGCACCTTTTAAACTTTTGACTGTTATCCTCAGTCTATACCTGCAGAGCAGCAGGTTGTGTCTCTCTTAGTCTGGTCCCTATCCCATAAGCTGTCCGATATGTAGTTTTTCATCCATCGGCAAGCAAATGGGGTCGATGGGACACGCAAGCTCCCCCACCACGTCAAGGTGGAGACACATCGGGGGAGCCATCGACATTTGATAGGGCAGACATTTGAAAGATGCGTCGCCGGCACGTAAGGCCATGCGATCAGCACAAAGTTATCCAGAGTCACCAGTGGGAACGCCGCGCCCCGCGAAGGGCAACGACGATTGGTTTTGAACTAATAAAAGCGCTCTTTCCGCGAGGGTCGGAGCTTGGTAAGCATGTATTAGCTCTAGAATTGCCACAGTTATCCAAGTAGGATCGTGTCATCTAAGGAACCTCGACTGATTTAATGAGCCATTCGCGGTTTCACCGTGAGACAGTGTGAACTTAGACATGCATGGCTTAATCTTTGAGACAAGCATATGACTACTGGCAGGATCAACCAGATATCTATCGGACAGACGGACTATTCACGCACACGCAAGCCAAGAGTAGCATCGCTAAAGCGCGCCCTCCCGGTACAAGGTGATACATGCAAAACCACTGGACGCCTACCGACGAGCTTTCAAGCTACGCCGGCAGGACTAACCGAAAAAAAAAGCTATACCAGCTTACTGACTGCAGGCCCACTACTCATCGAGAGAGAGTGGGCGCTTATCGAGACTTTGTCGAACGGTCGTACAAATTTTGCTCTTTTGCCCGCTCAAACCACGACCCTGGCTGCACGATGCGGTTACATTCTTGAAACGCCTGCCTCGCTAACTCACGTTGGCTGGGAAGATCCCATTTTGGTGCACCTCACACAGCCATCCGAGACAACGAACGCTAGACGCTGAACTGATCTAGCGAACCAGACCAGCCCCACGAAGCTAAATTTAATAACACATACTATAAGTCGAGACATCCACATAAAATGTGATTTGTGGATCTACTTACGTTATAAAATGAATTTAAGAAGGGTGAGAAGTACAGAACTAAAAAGTATGGAGGGAAAAACAATATCAAGTAATCGGTTCTTGTATTAACACAATCTTGAAATAATCTTAATTCCCCCCCCCCCCCCCCCCCCCCCCCAAAACCCTAAAATTTCCCCCCTGAGAGGAGGAAATTCCCCACCGGTTGAGAACCACTGTTATAGGACTATCACATATTTAAGGCTGAATACACAGAGGAATAGGTGGTCAGTTTTTTTCCTGGCTCCCCCGCATATCCTTTACAGGACATCGCTGTCAACACCAACATTTTACCACTGTCATTGATTTCTTGGCAAGATTACGCTCAATAGTTTGCCATTACTTTATGAGCTCCCTTAACCTGTAAGTTACCAACGCGACGAGAACCACTTCCAATTCTCGCGCGCTGCATTATCCTACGTGGATAAATGGAATAACAGAGAAAGTCATTTAACCCCTAGGCCAGGGAGACCAGCTTTCCTGGATTTAGAGGATGACAAATGCAGGCATCAAACCCCTGTACAATCATGCTCATGACATTATCAGCATAACCTGTGACTACACGAGTGACTACACTAACGCACACTCTAAACATTGAAAAACTTAGCATTATCATGCGTCTTGCCAACAAGCATGGCCAATCAGTTCACTATCTCACACAATGACCAGATTAAAATCAGGCCTGTGTTCTAGACAAATCACTCATGTATTTATCCCTTTGTCTTCCCTGTGCTCTTTTCCCAAGTTTTTCAGTTTTCACCAAGTTTTCAAGTTAAAAAATAATGACTTGAATGGCCTGAAGACATTTTCAAAATAATTCAAACAGCATATAAACCACATCCACAACCTTCAAAGTTTAGAACATCAATGCAGGAACCAAACATACCAGTAGCTTAAATGTGCAAATACAATTATGAACAAATCTACAAAGAGCTTAGCAAAAGTTGGTTTAAGACCAATGAACCATTGGGAGATTAAAAGCAGAAGAAGAAGAAGGAGGAGGAGGAGCAGGAGGAGGAGAAGAGGAAGAATGAATTTTTCAGGGACTGAGATCCATGAGGGGACATGAACGTCTTTCTGGCAAGGCACATGATGATAAATAGACCACCTACCTGTACCAATGGTTCCACTTTGTTGAGGCGCTTTAAACCTTCCACCAACTTTGCAAGATCCTGTGGGTTGACTGGTTCCACAGCTACTCGCACAACAGGACTGACTGAGAACTTGAGAACCTGGTGAAAAACAAATACTCTTCTGCTGGCACAAACAAATATGTGGGGAATAATGAAAGAAATTACAAAGTAATCATGTTTCTGGTCACACTAACAAACTTCAGCATTCCTGACAGAAACTGAAAATACAAACCAGATGCTCACATTTCATAAGAAAATTAGAATTGTAGACATGGAAAAATGCCATATTATGTGCAGCATTCATACATTTCCTCCCACAGATTATCTATCCATTCTAAGACAAAATAAATAATTCTACAGTGCAGATTAAGAAATCTCGCTATGGCAACTGTCACCTGGTGAATCCTACCTGTGTAATGGTCTCATTCTCTAGCATGGCAAGTCGGGCCCCATTTCAGACTAATCCAAGCCGGGACATTTTTCAAATTTTATGTGAAATCACATAGTCGTCAAATTTAAACCACAAATTATGATAAACTTTAATAATGTCCCGACTGTTGTATAGAGAAGAGCCAGATTTCAAAAGAAAGGTGTCATTGTGGGCACAACCTGAATCTGCATCACCATCAACAGCAACTACAATATCTATCTGAACAGCAACAGCTAATATCATCAGTGAAAAGAAACATTTAGCTTCTATCAAGAATATAAGCCACTCACGTGCAATTACTAACATTATTAAAGTGCGGAACATAGTCATATCAACTACCACTTAAAATTTTTCATTGCTGGAGCAGCTGCTATACCACATAGTACCTTAGCAAACTCTGACGAGTGATGCTGGCTATTAAACCAGAACATTAGAGAATTAGGTGCCCAGGGCATCATAATCAACGAGACGGAGTGCAGAGCAGGCAACTTTCCAGTTTTCTTCAGGAGAGATCAGAGCGACATGCGATCATCATTGGAAACCTACACTGAAGCTGAGTATCATAACAGCATTCCAGATCCACTGACACACTCTGTTGACTCATAAACATTCCAATGATTAGCTTCCAAAGTTGAAGTGTCCACATGCTACAAAGATCAAGGACTAATCCTAATTGTTTTTCTCTTAGAATCATATAGATATTAATTTTCTTTATAATTTTTTTTCTTCGATAGTACCTTTCTTAACGTAATAAAAACACATCTTATTTATAGATATTACTGAAATATAGAACTATTGATGTTCATTGCCTTATAGCATCCATAGCTAGAGCCTATACAGTTGAGTGAGTGAGGATGAAAGTTGTTTATACTTTTGTGACTCTCTTGTCTGTTGAGTGAAAGATCTCTGGGGTGCTTGATATTTATCACAGGAGGGTGTAGCACAGATACCTAAGCCTGCTGTCTTCTACTTGTTGAACAGCTGCCAGCCTTACCTTCTGTTTCCTGTGCCACTGTTAGGGAAACAGACTTTTCTGGGACCAGTATTTGTACTTCCATACTAAACAAACCGACGTGTCTTCTTTTCCTGCAATGGGTAGACTTTCCCCAAGGGTCAGTCTTTCTGTCTTCAACTGTACTGGTAGGAATTCTCTCTATGGTCGAAGACCACGCTACAAAAGTGAACAGTTGTCTTACCTTCAAATTATGGGCATGCTCATAAGTGGAGATAGTGCCAGTCTTCTGCAGAAACTTGTCTACACCAACAAGACCAACAATGTTTCCACAAGGAGCACCATCCACCCCTCGTACAGAGCCTCCCATCATCACCACAGTTCTGTTGCAACAAACAATCAATCAATCATGTGCCATGCCGATAAGCATGGGCGGTCATGTTTTTCCATCTCACTCGATCACCAGAGTCGTGGATCAGCTCAGTGTTTCTGTCTTAGCCATGCCACGTGGCCAAGCCATCCAGGTATTTATTTCTTGATCTTTCCCTTGGCCTCTTCCTTTCGATCTTGCCAGTTGTCACCAAGTTCTCCAATTCATTTCTTCTCATAACATGCCCAAAAAATTTTGAATGTATGTCTAATGTCTCTAATCAGTTTACGATCTTAATTTGTTTCTTGAAGGACTTGTTCATTGGTTTTTTGTCTGTGTCACCGTCCTAGATCTCTAGGGGATTGAAACTCGGGCTCATACAGGCAACAAACTCCGTTCAGATACAATCTAGCATCATTTATTTACATGTATATTACAGTACGCTGGCGAAGCGAGTTTTCACAAGCCAGCAATCAGCAAGTTGCGTATCACAGGAGTTTACAATGAACATGGTTATCACAACAACTCTAGCAGCTATCTAAACATATGTATAAGACCCCTAAATACAATTGGGTCTACTATCAAGTCCCCTTAAGGTAAGCCCTGTTGCTTCCTTGATGTCCAGTCCGTGTCTGTCCTTCCACACGTGTCGCAATCCGACACGGGTGGCAACTCTCTCTGAGTTTCTCGTGGACCCCGCAATCGGCGGGCCCCATCAGTGTCCACGGGGCTGTGGACACACTGACCGGTCCTTCGAGAAGGCTCTGGATTCTTCGAGCCTTCGAGTGACTCGGTTCTTTCCCTTTAGCTGGAGTTCTATCCCTTCGCCAGTATCTCTTACTTTTATGTTGGTACCGTCCCTATGTGAGGCTGTGACAGTCTGTCCATGGTATTCTTTGCATTTTCCTCAGAAACCACATTTCCACAACCATCAGATGTTTTTCTGCTCATTGTCTACGCTTCACATCCATACAAAAGTACAGGTTCTATGTAGCACTTCAACACTGTTTTTGTCGTTTCAATTGATATATTTTATTGGTCATTATGTTTTTCATCTTGCAAAAGGCTACCTTCGCAATGGCAAGTCTTGTTCTAATCTCATCAAGGCATGTCCCATCAGATGTTATGACTGTTCCGAGATAACTGTACTGATTCACTTGTTTAAGAATATGCCCATTTACTTGTATATTACATTGTGGTATTTCCTTCTTCCCAGTGACGACCATAATCTGTGTCTTCTTACAATTCAATTCTAACCCTAGTTGTTCACTGTGTGCAACAACCACATCTACTAAATGTTGCAGGTCCTGTTCATTGTCTGCAATCAAGACTGTATCATCTGCATATCTAATGTTATTGATGTATCGTCCCCAATGTTGATTCCTTCCATATCTTCTATATTTCTGAAAATATTTTCACTGTACAGGGAAAAAAGATCTGGAGACATTACACATCCCTGTCTCACACCTCTCTTAATAGGCGGATATTGACCTACTTCATTATCAATTCTTATGGCAGCCTGTTGTTTCCAATATATAGTTTTTACAAGTCTAAGGTCTTTTCCATCAATTTGTAGATCTTCAAGCATCCTTACCATGTTGACATGTCTCACTTTATTGAAAACCTTTGTGTAGTCAATAAAGCAAAGGTGTAGATCTTTGTTTACTTCTATAGAACGTTCAATTACTGTTCTCAGTATATACACAGCATTTACGGTACCCTTGCTTTCTAAAACCCACATTGTTCTTATCCTATTTCAGGTTGTATTTTCTTCCTAACTCTTTGCATGATAATTCTTAGCAAAATCTTCGTGATGTGACTCATTATACTAATTTTTCGATGTTGATCACATTCCAAGGCTCCTGATTTCTTTGGATTGCAATAAATAGAGAATTACATAATTCATGAGGTATATCTCCAGTATCATATATTGTATTCAGCAGTCTGGTAACTTTATTTATTCCATATTCTTCTAAAAGCATTAATCATTTCTGTTGTGATGCTGTCTTGCCAGTTTTCATATGGTTAAAAGCATTATGAACCTCCATCTTCAAAATTGAAGGTCCTTCATTATTATTATGAATATCATACTGTTCTTCTTGCTTCTTGGTTATCATCACAAAGGTCTTTCACATAATCTGACCATACATGTAAAATCTGATCTTTTTCTATTAAGATTTTTCCATCTTTTGTCTTTAGGCAGACTGATGATGTACGTGCGCTTTGATTAGTAAGCTCTTGAATTCTGTTGTGCATTAGTTTGGTATTTTTACTGTTGTGTTGTTTTTCAATTTCCATGCAATTTTTCTTTAGCCATGCTTCTTTTGCCTCCTTACGTAATGTTATGACTTTTCTGTGAATTTCTTCATATTTGGCAGGATTAATTTTGTTGTGTCTTCTTGTTTCCATTAGTTGTAAAATTTCTTCAGTCATCCATGTCTTGCGATCCACTTTCTTTAATTTTGGAATAGCTTTTTCTGCAGCCAAACTGATTGAATTCTTTAACATTTCTCATTGATCATCCACATCTTGAAATAGGATCTCTAGATCAGACAATATATCAAATTTGTTCTTTACTTCTATGTTAAAATTATCTTGTATTTCTTTGTCAGTTTTCAATTTGCACAAATCATATTTAGTGTTTCCTGTTGTATACTTGACTTTCTTTAACTTTACCCTGATTGTGCCTGTAATTAATCTGTGATCACTGTAACAGTCTGCATTGGGAACTGTTTATATGTCTGTTAACGCATTTCAAAAACTTCTGCTAATCAGGATGTAATCTATCTGGTTTTTAATCCTGCTATCTGGACTCTTCCTATGTCCATAATCTTCTAGGATGCTGTTTAAACTAGGTGTTTCCTACAACGATTTCTGTTCTTTTGCCCATTCTACAAGTCTGTATCCTTTTTCGTTTCGCTCTCCCAAACCATGGTTACCTACACTGCATCCATCGCCTTGATTTCCTACTTTTGCATTGAAATCACCCATTATGATATTATTTCTGATTTTTTACAGTTCTTCAAAGCAGACTACATATCATTATAAAATTCCTCTATACTTTCTTCACTGCATTCACTTGTTGGAGCATATATTAGAATTACATCTATTTTAAAAGGTCTTCCGTTTAATTTTACCTATAGAACTCTGTCTGACAAATCAACAAACCATATAAACATGAACATGGAAGATCTTGAAACTAACCACGCCTGCAAATAATGTCCTTAGTCACAAAGGTCATCATATTTAGAGGAAGAAAACTAGCTATGTAATAATGGATTATATTGTAACTATTATAGTAAATTAAGTAAAGTAGGTCTATTTACATGTCATTAAGATTAACCTTCAAGGGTACTATATTCGGCCCAAATTTTGATGGGCAGCTGACATACTAAAAGCTATTTGGTCCATTTTACACTGGGTAGTTTTAGTTCTTCATAATCATCATCATAATCATGGCATTCATGCACCACCACACATCTCCGTCCCTGATATTCTGGATCAATTCTATCAATATTTCTCCTTGTCACCACCCCAGTCCATTCAGCATCATTTCTTTCGGCCTGCACCTACCATTCATCTTCCTAGTGGTCACATGTTTTCCAATGTTTCGCTTCTCACTATATGATCAAAGAACACTGTCTTCTTATATTTTCATTTTTTTTTTTTGGCTGCGTATCCCTTACGGGACGTTGCAGTCAACACCAGCATTTTCAGCTGCTGTTGATGTACTAGGCAAGTGTTACGTTCAGTAGTTTGCCATTGCTTTCTGAACGACCGGCCCCTATACCTTTTTCGAAAAAACCAGCACAGCCGTGTTTCGAACCCGGGTATACGGGCTCACAAACCACGTTCGCAAGCCCTTAGCCACAGAGACCGGTTACTTTAATTAGCCTTTTCCAGGCACTCGTTATTACTATTAGTTACTCCAGCAGTCAAAGATATCTGCAACACATCTCAGAAATCACATCTTAGTTGCCTTCAAGTACTTCCTGATTCGTTCAGCAGAACAGGTTCTACATAACATTTCAATACTTTTGTTCTGACATTCAATGCTAGTGACTTACTGCACAAGATACTGTTCATTTTCTGAAATGTAGTCTTTGTTTGGCCTATTCTGCTTTTAATCTCTGTCATGCATCTTCCATCTGATGTTATGAATGTCCACAAATATTTCAAGTACTGACTTAGTTAAAGTAGTTGTTATGGAGGTTTCAAATGTAAATTTTCATGACAACTTCTGAATAAGTAAATAACAAAACAAATTTGAAAAATTAACATACTAATATGTCAAAACAATTTTCCCGTAGTAAACTTGAAAAACGAAGACACAAACAATAGATTGCACTATTTATGGCCTGACATATTTTGCTGCATCTCATCAGGTACATACTGCAGAAATCCCACAACATAAAGAAAAGTAATTAAATAAATCTTTCAATCTGAAATATACACACATTTGCACAGTAATTTCAATTGTCTACCACAGTAATTTAAAACTGACTGTCATGTCTTTCTGTTTCCACAAAACTGACCTATGCAGATTAATCATGATGGCTTCTGTGACCTTTAACAAGTGACTATTTTGTGTGTTAAATAGATGACATAGGAGGTTTATGGTGTGTTGGCTTTGCCAGATTCCCATCATCTTTGTGTATTATTCTGTCAATCCAATTGGGTATGTTATATATTAACATGTACATGTTTATATTTTTAAAATTAAATTCTACCTTGGAATTGTCTGAAAGTACAAATCTCGCTTCTTTTGCATGTTTGGATCATAGTCAGGGCCCATAATTTGTACTTTCTGGCCAGGGGATACTGTTCCTGAAAAAACTCTTCCCACAGCATAGAAGCGACCCTTCTCAGCAGAGGGCACCATCTTGGAAATGTACATCATCAAAGGCCCGCTGGGATCACAGGCTTTCATTGCTGCAAGGGATAACCATTACGTTTAAGAAATTTGCGCTACTAAATTCAGAAACTTTTCTTTGAATATTAAAACATTAAATTTACCCATTGTCCAATTAATGTTTTTCCTTATTAGGTGTGTGACTATATGTATTTCTTTTCCCCTGTGGGTTCCAGACCAAGACTTTTCCAGACTATTCTCAGGTTTTCTCAATGTATGGTCTATCCAGCACCAGCGTCTTTTCGTCACCTCTTGGTTCATTGATATTTGTCTAGTTCTCTCCATGACCTCCAAATTGGTGATTTTCTCATATAATTTTATTTTTCTACTTTGCACAGGCACCAATTAGTGAATGTTTGTATTTGTAATTGTTTTTGTTCTCCAAATTTCTGATCCATACAGCAGTACTGACTTAATATTACAACTGAATAAAGTTTTGTGCTAAGTTTAATTTCTTTTGACTTCCACAAATTTCTTAGTTTAGTAAAACGTCGGTTTTTGTTGCCTTCGGTTATCGTCAGTTTCGGTTTTCGTCAATTGTTTTCCATGAAAAATGTGTCTCGGTTTCATCGGTTGCCTTGGATTTTGTCAACGTGCCCACATGACCTCGCTGCTAATTTTGTGAAAACAAAGGTACCCACAAGTTCTTCTGCTCAGTTTGGCATTGTTTTTCGTCGTGTGAGCATCACTTGCTAATAATAAAATACGAAAGCAGCATTAAGATTGCTGAAATCGTCTGCATGTATGAGAAGTCACCATCCACGATAAGGTCCATTGTGGTGAAAAAGAAAACAATAAAGGAGGTTAATGTAGTGAAAGGCATGAATGTGCTAATGAAACAGAAATTGCAAACAATTGAAGATGTTGAACAGTTATTATTAATTTGGATAAATTAAAACCAGTTAGATGGCGATTCTGTTACAGAGGCAATCATATGTGAAATGGCAAGACTGTTGTATGCCAATCTCATTAAGATAATGTCTGGAACAAGTGCTAGTGTACTAAGTGATTTTAAGGCCAGCAGAGGATGGTTTGAACAATTTAAGAGGTGCACTGGCATACACAGTGTTACTAGGCACGGCGAAGGTGCAAGTTCGGACAAGCCTGGAGCCGAAAAACAGTATTAAACACTATATTTATTCTCTATAAAATTTGTTCTTGGTATGTATTTTGGAGTTTCTAGAACGAATTAACTGAATTTACATGGATTCATATGGAAATAATTGCCTCGGTTTTCGTCGGTTTCGGATTAGAGATGAAAACCGAGGTTTTACTGCATTATAAAAGCTTCTCCAGCCTTCTGTATCCTTATTCTGATATCTTTATCTGTGTCCAACCCCTCTGCAGACATTGCTACCTAGATAGGTGTATGATTCTGTCTCTTGAAGTGAGGTTTCCCCCAAGGAAGATCAGGTTATCATTTTCTTGGTTTATTCTCATTATCTGTGTCTTTCCTCTATGAATTTTCAAACCTAGTTGTTGTGACCTCCCATCGTGTTGTTGCTTTATCCTGCATCTGATTTTGGGTGTTTGACAGGAGGGCAATGTCGTCAGCAAAGTCCAGATCATTGAACTGCAGTGTCAGGGGAGTCCACTGAATTCCATTTCTGGCAATGCTTGTTGTTGTC
This sequence comes from Cepaea nemoralis, assembly GCA_014155875.1. Classification (NCBI taxonomy): domain Eukaryota; kingdom Metazoa; phylum Mollusca; class Gastropoda; order Stylommatophora; family Helicidae; genus Cepaea; species Cepaea nemoralis. Next base: position 233,850 of record JACEFZ010003587.1, read on the forward strand.
TTCAATATCCAGCCTATAAATTGGTAAGAATAATATGAGTTACGATATTTAAATATAATAAGCGCACCTTCTGCAGCCTCATCATCTAATGGGCCTTCATACAGCATCTCTGTACGGTAAGTCTGTGCTGTTACTGGGGATGGCAAGTGCAAGATAATCATGTCCAACATGGCATCGGCAGCTGGAAGCCAAGTCTTCATGGTTGCTCTCATGAATTCTTTGCCCTCGAGTTCAAGGTTATTAGGTGTCAGATGGAACCCCAGTTTTTCAAGCAGAATACTGGTCTGTAATTTGTCAGAGTCTGTGGCTGTCTGGAGAATCTGTGGAATGTAAGAAACACACTGTTTGTTTAAGTATATTATTATCATTGCTGATTAAACACATATTCATATATATATATATATATATATATATATATATATATATATATATATATAATATATATATATATAAAATTTTAATTATATACATGGGTCTACACGGCAAAATGGTCAAGTTGGATCACTGCAAAGTTGTTGCTGGAGTTATGGGTTTTGTGCACTGTGTGATGCTTTTGGCATGCTGAAAGAGATCAAGCCGTATGGGATCAAAGCCAGTGCAATGAAGTCGAACCTCTTGCCTTTACCTATGCCATTTATTCTTTATTAATTAAAGCCTAATTATTTAAAATAACATTTCAACTTCTTTTCACAGCTGTTCCCTGACACTTTCTGTAGTACAGAGAAAGGTGCCATTCCGTTGAAAATGTCATTTTGTCTGTGTTTGCTGATAAAGCAGGATCAATAACATATGTTTTACTGCACTTCCTATTGACCATCAGCATAAGTCTGTGCACAAACATCCTTGCATGCTTGTTTGATCTAGTTATTTTGCCTAGGATGCCCTCTTTTTCTCTTGCCCAGGAACTTGTACTTCAATAGTTTCAATTAGGTCATAATTGGTGTATTTACTGTGAATTTTGGTAGTATTATTATTAGTAGTCCCAGAAATAAACTGTTTATCAGGCAGATTAATACACTTATAAAAAATTGCTCAGACAATTACAATTGTCCATTTGTTTAAAATTCATTAACTTTAAAAAAATTATCAAAACTAGACTTTAACCTCTTCCATCCCACAGAGTTATAAATAACTATTTTAGACCCAAAAATGTCTTACTGTAAAGAAACAATTTATTAAAATAAAACAAGTCAAAGTAACAGCTGTGTGTGACAGAAAAAGTTCAAACTACAAACTGAAAAATGTTTACCTTAATTAGAGGTTCAAGGACAAACTGATTAAATCCTCTCACTGATCCTTCTGTCATTTCAGTCGAAAAAATGTCTTACTGTAAAGAAACAATTTATTAAAATAAAACAAGTCAAAGTAACAGCTGTGTGTGACAGAAAAAGTTCAAACTACAAACTGAAAATTGTTTACCTTAATTAGAGGTTCAAGGACAAACTGATTAAATCCTCTCACTGATCCTTCTGTCATTTCAGTCGTCCACTGGTGAGTCTTTGGGTTGTGGTAGTTCTCGCCCCAAAGTCTTTTCATGAATTTCTCTTCCTTGATGCCAAACTTTGAAGCATAGAGATGAGCAAACTGGCGAAGGTTGAATCCCCATCCATGGAGACCAGAGCCAAAAGCAACATTGCCTTTAGATGGGTCCATCTAAATTAATTCACAAAGAAAATGTAAATTTAGAAGACCCAAAATACAAAACACTGTCTTATAGTCTAAAGCACAAACATGATATAAATAAACTTATTACACTTCCAATATAAGATTATGAATCTGTCAAGAAAAGAATGATATCTAAGAAAAGAATGTTATCTAAATTATGAATCTGTCAGAAAAGGAATATCTAAATTATAAATCTGTCAAAAAAAGAATATCTGAATTATAAATCTGTCAAGAAAATAACCATATCTAAATTATAAATCTGTTAAGAAAAGAATGACATCTAAATTATAAATATGTCAAGAAAAGAATGATATCTAAATTATAAATCTGTCAAGAAAAGAATGATACCTAAATTATAAATCTGTCATGAAAAGAATGATATCTATATTATAAATCTGTCAAGAAAAGAATGATATCTAAACAGATGTATATAATATAAATTTGATTAATTTACTTACCATGAGATCTCCCATGGGTGATTCTTCCTCTGAGTAAATTGCTACCAGAGCATTCACATTTTCCACAACACTGCGAAGAGTGCAATAAATGTCTTCTGGACCAAGACATTTTTCAAAGATGGCTCTATCCAATTTATTCAACATCAGAACAGGCTTAATACGTTCACACAGAGCCTGACGCAGGACAGTTTCTGTTTGGACACTTACACCTGTTTTAATTTTTAAAAATAGCACATGAAATGTCTCAATACATATTTTTAGATCAAGAAATAAAGGTCAGATACCCAATAAAATATAGGTAAGCATTTTACAAACAAAAACAATATTTGCAATTGAAACAAAACTAAACTCCACTCATCTAACGTATTACATCATAACTATTTATACATCTTAAGAGGCATTAAAACTTCAAATAAGTTATAAATCCTGTTGTAAATCAAACCTTTTTGAATCAAAGTTACATTATCTGTTTAGATTCAATTATGTAAATAATACTGGAAATTGTTCTCAATATGTAAGGTGTGGAATGCGCCTGGCCCTGCAGCCAGCAGGGTTAGGATCGGCTAGCCTCTCCCAGGAGGGGTGAAGAGCGAAAATTAGTAGCCTGCCGATGACCCGCAGACTACACAAGTCAACCCCCACCTCCAAGTGGTGCAGACCGGGCAACCATGACCGCGAGGTCATGGGCTAATGGGGCTATGGCTCGCCATAGGGGATGGACTCCCTGTGGTCAGATTAGTGTCCTAAACCTGCGACTGGCCTAGCAAGCCGGCAGGGGATCTTCATACTGCTCGTAGAAAAACCAAGAAGTATAAACGGACTGACCCAAACGGCTATCGACCCGGCAATGTTAATGGACTACGAGATAGATCAGCGATTCACAAAATTGGCATAATGAACGTCTGTGGTTTCAATAGTAAAGAAGAAGAGCTTATAGAAACAATGGAGAAGAGGAATATTGGTCTGATGGGAATAGCGGACACCAGAACAAAAGGGAAAGGATGCAAGGAGCTCCACCGCAGTTACACGTTTGTTTACTCTGGAGTAGAACAGCAAGACACGGTGTGGGAATAGTCATCGAACCACGGCTAGCAAGAGGAATACTAGAAATAAAATATATATCAGAAAGAATCATAACAGTGAGAATAAAAGAACAAACAATCACAACATATGTACAGATATACGCACCATGTAATGCAAACAATAATGAGCAAGAATGCGAGGACTTCTACGAAGACATACATGATGTGCTAAACAAAATAGATAAGCAGGACAACATCATAGTTATGGGAGACTTCAATGCAAGACTAGGACATAACAGAGTGGGCATAGAAAAACACCTGGGAGCATTTGGAGATCAGCAAAATGAAAGGAATGATAACGGAAGTAGACTGATAGAGCTTTGCAGCCAACACGACCTCTATATAACAAACACATTCTATAAACATAAAGATTCGCAAGTATACACCTGGTATAAATGGAACAATCTAGATACTAAAAGCCAAATTGATTTTATATTAACAAGAAATAACAGAAAGAGAAATATATTAGATGCAAGAGCAGTGCCCAATTTCAGTATAAACACAGATCATAAAGCAGTCGTTGCCACAATAAGAACCATTAGAAGAAGAAAACAAAGAGCAGGAAAATACATGCCATGCGAATCAGTAAACTTAAAAAACCTTAAAGACGAGGCAGTAAGGGAAAATTATGAGAAAGAACTAACTGAACTCTTTGTAAAATTACCTACGGAAAGAAAAACTGTGGAAGAAGAATGGGAGATGTTCAAATCAAGCATTTTAAATACTGCAAAAATAACATGCGGAACCACGAAAAAACGCAAAACACGGATAAAGAAAATAACAAGTTGGTGGAACGCAGAAGTAAAGAAAGCGGTAAAAGAAAAAAAGGAAAAATATAAAAAGTGGTTGAAGAGCAAACAGGAATGTGATTACAGAGAATACAGAATAGCGAGAAGACATGTGAGTAGAATAGTAAAGAGGGAAAAACAAAAAGACTGGGAAGAGTATGGAGAAACCCTAAATAAGAACTACAAGGAGGCAACCAGAAACTTCTACAAAAAGATAAGTGCAATGCGAACCAGAGGAGAACTCTTTGACCCAACTGAAATAATTAACAGCGAAAATGGAGAACCAATAAGTGAACAAAAACAGATCCTAATAAGATGGAAGCAGTATTTCGAACAACTTCTCAACATTCCATCAGATGTCACAGGAATTCAAGAGACCTACACAGATGTCACCGAGGAACTAGAACCAGACATACTAAAAGAAGAAATTATAGAAGCCATCAGATTAGCCCCATTAAACAAATCACCAGGACAGGATGAAATACCAAATGAACTAATTAAAGCAGCAAGGGAAGTAGGAACAGCTTGGCTACATAGACTATTCAACCATGTTTGGGTAGAACAACAGACACCACGAGACTGGGGAAACGCCATAATTATCCCAATTTGGAAAAACAAAGGCAGCAAAAGAGATTGCACACAATACAGAGGCATTTCACTGTTGAGTCATACTGGGAAAATATTTTGCAAAATTCTTGAAAAAAGATTACGAACTACTTTAGAACCCCAGCTAAGCGAAACGCAGCTTGGATTTAGGAAAAACAAAGGATGCACAGACGCCATTTTTGCTCTTAGACAACTTATAGAAAAATCAATTGAATTCAATGAAACACTCTACTTAGCCTTTGTCGACCAAGAAAAGGCATTTGATAGGGTAGATAGAAACAAGCTGTGGGAAATCCTTAAACAATATGGAGTGAGTACACATCTAACAAACCTATGCAGAAGTTTATACAACAACAGTGAATGCATAGTGAGAGCAACTGGAGAACACTCAGAACCCTTCACCATAAGATCTGGAGTACGACAAGGTTGTGTCCTGTCCCCTCTCTTGTTCATAACATATATAGACAACATATGTAAAGAAACCAGCCAAGCAGAGACAGCAAGAATACCGCATGACGAGAACACAGAAGAAGAACCATCTGCAAATCTAACCATTAGAGAACTCCTGTTTGCGGACGACCAAGCACTAATAGCAAAATCAGAAGCTGAATTACAAGACCACATGAATAGTCTAAACGAAATGTGTAGGGAACATAACATGAAAATTAGCACAAGCAAAACAGAGGTAATGACTATAACTAAAGAAGAACAAACAGCAACAATTCACCTAAACGAACATCCCTTGAAACAAGTAAAGAGCTTCAAGTACCTAGGAAGTATAATATCATCAAATGGCAGATCAGAAGACGAGATCGAAAATAGGTGCAATAAGGCAAATCAACTCATTGGACAAATGGCACCAATACTAAAGAACAAACATGTATCAATAACTACTAAGAAAGCACTTTACAACACAATCTTCCTACCAACTCTGTGCTACCAATGCCAAACCTGGACAATGACAGAAAAAGAGAAAAGAAAAATCACAACAACAGAAATGAGGTTTCTGAGAAGAATACTCAACGTATCAAGAAGAGATAAGATCAGAAATGAAGAAATCAGGACTAAAGTAGGGGTTAAAGCTGCTCTAGATTTTATTAGAAAGCAGCAAGTCAAATGGTTTGGCCATGCAAGTAGGCTACCAGTCAACAGCATGCCACAACAAGCAATGATGTACAGACCAGATGGAAACAGAGGAAGAGGCCGACCACGTAAACGTTGGACTGAGGGAATAACAGAATCCATGGGAATGTCGATATACGAAGCCCATAACCGGGCACTTTCACGAAGTTTATACTTCACCTCGACACCGCAAGGTACAAGAGGAACATGATGAGATGAGATGAGATATGTAACATTAAATTAAAAATAAAAAAACTTATAGAGATACTATTGTTACATTATCTCAACAACAATAATATTGTATTCATTTATGTGTATTCTGTATGTCTTTTAATATTAGAATCATTTATCAATCAATCAATCATGTGTCAAGTGTGGGCGGTCATGACTCGCCATTTCACTTGATCACCAGAGTCATGGATCAGCTCAGTGTTCCTGTCTCGACCATGCCATGTGGCCAAGCCATCCAGGTATTTACTTCTCAGTCTTCCCCTTGGTCTGTTCCCTTCATCTTGCCAGTTGTCACTAAGTTCTCCAATCCATGTCTTCTCATAACATGTCCAAAAAATTTTCATTTATAACATAACTATAGTAAATCTAAAACTGTTAATTGCACCACAATTAGAACATGAATTTTACACCTATAAGTCTAATAAACAAATTGCGATTGGGATATATGTGGCCAACAGTATTCATTTGTGTATGATGTTTGCCGGCTCCATGGAGAAGGGTTTACGGGCGCAGGTCGTAATCCACATACCGCGTTCGAAACACAGCTGCGGGCGATTTGGCATCAGACCGCTTTGTGTTGGGTTTTTTATAAAATGGTATGGGTGCCAGTTGTTTAGAAAGCAATGGCAAACTACTGAATGTAAACTTGCCAAGAGATCACAAACAGCCAAAAGTGCTGGGGTTGACTGCCACATCCTGTAAAGGATATGCAACTAACTTTTTTAACAATGATTATTACTTACCACTAACACAGTCTACCACAACCATTGCACCATCAACAATACGCAGAGCTGCTGTCACTTCTGGTGAAAAGTCAACATGTCCTGGGCTGTCTACTAGGTTGATGAGAAACCCACTCCCTTCAGAGTCTGTCAGTCCGAGTTGCTTCAAGTTTTCAACTCCAAGATCATAGTAGAGAGAGATAGCCCTGTCAAGTTGAAAGACAACAATACAATTTGCACATAGTAAGCCTTCGTACTTTGTATTCAAGTCATTAACTGATTCAGTGATTAAAAAAAAAAAAAATTAAGTTGCATGTCCTTCACAGGACGTAGCAGTCAACCCCAGCATTTTCGCTGTTCGTGATTCCTGGGCAAATTTTACGTTCAGTAGTTTGCCATTGCTTTCTGAATGACTGGCTCCTATACCTTTTTTGAAAAAACCAACGCGGTTCTGAACCCGGGTATACGGGCTCACAAACCGCGTTCGCAAGCCCTTAGCCACTGAGAACCGGTTGATTCAGTGATATGGGATGATAAATCGTCATAAGCGAATTCCCTTATCTGCAATGCATGAATATACAGTAGTTCTCCCTGTGCAACCCCTTTTAATTTGATATATAATACAACATGTCTGCTACCATATTAATAACTTTTAAGTCGTCAATGTGACACGCCCCTACTTCATATTTTTATATGGTCCAAATATATTTTTTGTTTGGCACTGAATCTGTTAAGTTTATGTCAATTCAGATCTACCCAACAAGAACTCAATACTGAAAAAGATTGGTTAAGTCAAACAAAAGTGAGGTAAATGAGATATTTTGGACATGTAAAAGGACATACAAGTCTACAAAAGATCATTATGGAGAGAAGTGTACAGGGTAGGCAGAGAAGAGGAGGATCATTATGTAGATGGATTCAAGATGTGATACATAATTTACATTCATTCATTATGTGCCATGCTGATAAGCGTGGGTGGTCATGTTCTGCCATCTCACTCGATCACCAGAGTCGTGGATCAGCTCCGTGTCTCGACCATGCCACATAGCCAAGCCATCCAGGTATTTAATTCTTGGTCTTCCCCTTGGTCTGCTCTCTTCGATCTTGCCAGTTGTCACCAAGTTCTCCAATTCATTTCTTCTCATAACATGCCCAAAAATTTTTGACTGTCTTCATCTAATGTCTCTAATCAGTTTACGATCTTCATTTGTTTCTTGAAGGACTTGTTCATTGGTTTTTCTATCTGTCCATGGTATTCTTTGCATTTTCCTCAGAAACCACATCTCCACAGCCATCAGATGTTTTTCAGCTTGTCTGCTCATTGTCCACGCCTCACATCCATATAAAAGTACAGGTTCTATGTAGCACTTCAACACTCTTTTTCTCGTTTCAGTTGATATCTTTTTATTGGTCAGTATGTTTTTCATCTTGCAAAAGGCTACCTTCACCATGGCAATTTTTGTTCTAATCTCTTCAAGGCATCTTCCATCAGATGTTATGACTGTTCCGAGATAGTTGTACCGATTCACTTGATTAAGAATATGCCCATTTACTTGTATATTACATTGTGGTATTTCCTCCTTCCTAGTGACGACCATAATCTGTGTCTTCTTACAATTCAATTCTAACCCCAGTTGTTTACTGTGTGCTTATGACAGATAGAAATTTCAAAAGAGCAAAATTCTGCACAGTTCAGGCCAGTGGATGATGATGATGATGTTTATGTCTGAATACTTCAGAAGAGACCATGGGTGGATCTGGCCAACACAATACTTCAAGGAAAGGCCAGACAGACACAACATGAGATTACGACAGTATTAATAGTATTAGGATTCTTCGCTGGTTGTTTAAGATGAGGATGGAGCACATATGGAAATGTCTTGAGTACTGTGGTGGTGAATCTTAAGTCAACTAACTCAATCAACTTAAAAGAATGCACTAATCGTACATACCTCGAATATAACACTACCATCTTTTCAAATACAAACACTTTACTTAAGGTTTACTAAACACTTTGTTTTAGGAAATAAACTGTAATATGACATACTGTCTCAGTAAATAAATAGTGCTGTGACTAAATAAACTTACTTTTCAAGCTATTGGTTTCGTATTTAATTATATAAACTAATATTCTTGACAACAAAATCATATACAGAATATAGAGAGAGATATGGCAGTTGTTATTTCATATTACGCAAATGAATTCTCTCACCAACTGTCCCTGATAGCCCACAACAGTAAAATATATGGATGCCCAAAACAGTAAAATATATGGATGCCCACAACAGTAAAATATATGGATGCCCACAACAGTAAAATATATGGTTTTAAGAGGAAGACAGAGGTCAATGAATTGACATCAAAGTTATTTAACATTGCTAAAGATTTCGACAATCTTAGTAACGTTGTATGTGGCATAAGATAGAAAACTCAAACTTTCCATAATGTTTAATGGTAGGCAAGTCCAAAAGATAACTCACAGTTGCCTTCAGTCCACCAGTGTATACACAAGATAAAACAAGACTAATGTTATTCTTATAATGTACATGATTATAAAAAAACATATTTCTGTAGTGAACATCATCTTAATTAGTCACGAAAGAGACAAAATGAAATATTGTATGCATCAGAATAGGAAACAGGAAAGTGGAAGTCCAAGCAGTCAGAATACCAATCACTCCAGTCAGAAGGCTCTTGTTCTAAAGCAGTGGTTCTGAACCGGTGGGAATTTCCCCCACCCCCCACCCCCCACCCCCAGAGGGGAATTTTAGGGTTTCCAGGGGGGAATGAAGACCATTTCAAGATCGCGTTAATACAAGAACCGATTACTTGATATTGTTTTTCCCTTCATACTTTACAGTTATGTAAGTCTCATCCTTCTAAAATTCATTTTATAAAGTAAGTAGACCCACAAATCATGTTTTATGTGGATGTCTAGACTTGTTTTAGTATAAGCTATTAAATTTACCTTCCATTTTTACGTATACTGTGTAGGGGTGGGGGATTTTTAGATAGGGAATATGAAAGGGGGGGAATGACGTTCTGAAAATACGGTGAAGGGGGGCACTGGGCCAAATTTTTGATAGGAAGGGGGGGGGGGGGGGAATGACGTTCTGAAAATATGGTGAAGGGCGGCACAGGCCAAAAAAGGTTGAGAACCACTGTTCTAAAGCCTGTTAAGACAAAGAATGTTTGTTTCATTTGTCGAATTATAAAAAAGACCTAGTCTGTACACTGTGTGGCCACAATCTGCAAAATGCCTCCATTCTTCAGCTTTAAATAGAATAAAATTATATCATCATCATCAAGTGCCATGCCAGCAGGCATAGGCGTTCATGTCTCTCCAAATATCTTGGTCTTTGGTTTTCTGGATCAACTCTGCTGCTGATATTCTTCCATACCATCGGCTCAATCCATTCAGCATCATATTTCTTGGTCGGCCTCTGCCTCTCTTCCTCTCTATATTTCCAATCTTCACAATGTTGTCTAATACCTATCTTCTCATAACGGGACCAATGAAAGCTGTTTGTCTCTTCCTTATTGTTGTACATAATGTTCTAGTGTCATTAGCCTCTATCAGGCAATCGTCGCTAGTTACTTTGGCAGTTCAAGAAATTCGCAGCATTTGTCTTAGGAACCACATCTCTGTTGCTTCCAGATTCTTCCTAATTTGTTCATTTACATTCCAAACTTCACTGCCATTCAGCAAAACAGGTTTTATATAGCACTTCAGTACTCTCTTTCTTACATTCAATGATAGTGACTTATTGCATACAATACTTTTCATTTTATGAAATGCAGCTTTAGCTTGCCCTGTTCTGTTCTTATCATCTGTTATGCACCTTCCGTCTGATGTTATAAATGCCACTAGATATTTAAAATTATCCCTTCTATTTCCATTTAATATTTTGATGTCACCTTTTTCTTTGATATCACTATTGTTACTGTTTTCTTGATATTCAAGGAGAGTCCTTTCTTTGCACTCTCTGTTACTATAATGTCCAACAATTGTTGTATATCTTTTGCATTATCCACCAGCAATACTGTGTCATCTGCATAGAGTATATTGTTTATGTTATAACCTCCGATTAGTATTCTGGGCTTCTCACTGATTTCTCTCATTATTACTTCGCTATAGAAGGAAAAGAGAAAAGAGTTGACAAAACACATCCCTTTTGTACGCCTAGCTTTATTTGTTCATAATTGCCCTCTTTATTTCCCATTTTAATTGCTGCTGCTTGGTTCCAGTAAATATTTTTTATTATTCTGAGATCTTTCCTATCAATGTTTATATCTTCCAACATTTTAATTAGTTCATCATTTTTTATTTTATCAAATACTTTGGTATAATCTTTTTCTTTTTTTTTGTTGATTTTTTTTTGTTTTTTGGTTCACATATCCTTTACAGGACATCACTGTCAACATCAGCATCTTTCAGCTGATTGTTGATTTCATGACAAGATTACGCTCAGTAGTTTGACATTGCTTTCTGAGCGACCGGCTCACATACCCCTAAGTTACCATCGCTGAGAGAACCGCTACCGATTCTCGTGCACATTACGTTACTCACGAGAGTATAAGGGATTACGGAGAAAGTCGTATAACTCCTAGACCAGGAAGACCGGCTTGGAATAATTAATGAAGCACAAATATATGTCTGTCTGTGACTCTATTGATCTTTCCATTACAGTTCGTAATGTACGCTTATATATTGCATTGTTTGTACCCTTTCCTTCCACAAATCCATACTGTTCATCACCACTTTCCATTTTTATTTTCTTTCTTGTTCTTCTCATTATAATTCTGAGTAGAAGCTTAGTGACATGGTTTATGAGGTTAATTGTACAAAAGTCTTCGCATTCAATTGCTCCTAGTCATTTTGATATAGCTATAAATACAGATTTATATTTATATCACTTGGTAAATATCCACTGCTGTAAATATCATTCAACATTTTGGTTAATGCATCTGTCGCAAAATCGCCCGGAGGTGTGTCCTTCCGTATTGTTTTGTTCCGGGAATGTCAGTGTTTATGCTGACAAATGTTTGTCCCGTAAAGAGGTGCATGGCGGGGTAGAAAAGTTACGAGGGTGAGTCAATAAGTAAGTCACACAGCTCTGTGGGATGGCCGGTAAATGAAAACAAAGCACGTAGTTCTATGCAGCCAGTTTGAGAGGATCGATAAAACGATGGGATAAGTGCATCAATGTTGGTGGAAATTATGTTGAGAAATAAAGGGACAATGTATGTATAAAAATAAACTGGTTTCAAGTTGTTATCATGTGTAGTTATTTTTCTACAGCCATTTGTGACTTACTTATTAACTTACCCTCGTGTCTTTCCTGTTTTTGATTTCAAACACCTTGTGTTTACTCTTATTTTTCTTCCTGTGAGCGCAGTGATTTGTCTGTGCATACTTTTTGTATCTTTAAAAGAATTTAATTTGATTTTCTTGCACTGTTTATTTAACCAACTTTCTTTTGTCTTCACACATTTATCTATTTCTTTATTTATCTTCTCATACTCTTGTTTGTCATTTTTACTCTACTTTCTTTTGTCCATCAACCTTAATATTTCTTCAATCTTATTTTCATTTGTCCACATAGTGGTTAAAAAAAGTTAGTTGCATATCCTTTACAGAACGTAGCAGTCAACATCAGCATTGTTTGGCTGTTCGTGATTCCATAGTGATACATGATCACTATTACAGTCAGCACCAGGCAATGCCTTAACATTAATTAAAGCATTTCTAAATCTTTTATTAATAAGTATGAGATCAATTTGGTTAAGTATTTTATGATCAGGGCGTTTCCATGTGTAAAGTCGTCTTTTATAGTGTTTAAACCAGGTGTTTCCAATGATCATATCATTGATATGTGCCCATTCTGTTAGTTTCTCTCTTCTTTCATGTCTTGTAAATAAACCATAATTCCCCACAAACAAAAGTTTGTTGCATATCCATAACAGTACGTAGCAGTCAACCCCACCATATTTGGCTGTTCGCGATTCCTGGGCCTGGGCAAATTTACATTCAGTAGTTTGCCATTGCTTTCTGAATGAACGGCACCCATACCATTTCATAAAAAGCCAATGCAAGGCAGTCTGCTGCCAAATCATCTGCAGCTGTGTTTCGATCATAGTATGCTAGATTACGAACTGCGTCCGTAACCCCATCACCACGGAGAACACTACATCCTCCATTTTCCCTTTTCCTACTTTTGCATTAATATTTCCTAGTATTATTTTTATTTCTTGTGATTTAATTTGAGACATCACCTTCTATTTCACCGTAAAAGTGTTGTATTTCTTCATCACTACTACTTGTTGTTGGTGTAGTTGTATAAGATACAGGCATTGATAATGCACATTGGGAGCAAGTCGCCGCTGAACGTGTTGCATGGAGGGCAAATATCAGAAATGGAATAAAGTCAAAAGAGAAAATTATTGCAGAAAAGTCACACACCAAGCGTTTGAGACGTAAGATGGTGCATGATGGTGGAAATGACCACGTGTTCACATGCACCCACTGTGAACGGACATTTACAGCGCAAATTGGCCTTATCAGTCACACTCGCTACCGCCATAGTTAAAAGTTATTATGCCTTTTTAAAGCACAAACTATCGTCTGTCAAGACGGCAAGGTGCCAATGGCAGTTGTATAATATTTATATTTATTGGTTTGTCTTTCATTTTGACCATAATAATTCTATCTGAAATACACCAGTAACCATTAACTGAATTTGCTGCTTTTTCTTTTTTAATCAAATAGTAGTTCTACTCCTTTCGCATTTGTATCCCCTCCAGAATAAATTATTGTGTTTGTTGGTTATAATTTTACCCGATCCCTTCAATCTAATCCTCACTTATACCTATAATATTCATTTTCATGCTTTCCTTATCTCTTATCACATTGTTCAACTTTCCCAACTCATTTAATGTCCTAACATTCCATGTTCCCTATTTTAAATTTATTCGTCATGATTTTGGCATCAGTAGCTGGATGATGGTCTGGTGTCACCTGTGGCTCATGACTGTCCCTACCGGACAAGAATGTCCTAAGACAACCATTAATGTTGTTCACTTCTTTTGATTTGCAACTATTCATTAAATCTTGGGAAGATAATGTGGTGGTTTCCCTTAGACTTCCACATCCATATGGGGGTCTTTCGCCTCTACCTTTGGTGTGTTTCCCATTCTCTACCACCGGGAGGTCCGGTTTGGATGTTCCCTTCCTAAAGTTATGGTCTATGATGGCTAAAACTCTTCAGTACTTTTAGAGGAATTATATAATGACATTTTTTAAGGAACTGATAAAAAGTTACAACAAGTTAACTTAAGGAAGTTTTCCAACCTCTATGAAATTTAGCTTACTTCATACACTTTAAACTGTTTCCATCAACAGCTTACTTACGTGGATTTAATTGTGATGCCTTTTTCCTGCTCAGCTTTAAGAGTGTCTGTAGCTCTCTTTGTCCCTGCTTGAGCTGAGCCGATTACTCCCGCCCGAGCTAACAGGGAATCTGTCAGGGTTGTCTTACCATGGTCAACATGAGCAATGACAGCGATGTTACGGATGTTGTGCCGGTGGCGCATGGCCTCCTGAAGCACTTCTATGCTTATGTATACCTGAGCAAAGATAAAACAGAAAGCCATAAATAAAATTATGAAGGTAATCAAATCAGCATGGGAACTTTGCTGGCTACTGAAGAAGGACATGGAGCATATGTGGGAATGTCCGAAATGCACTACCACTGATTTTGGATTTCATATTCCATTTCACACATTAGATACTGCTGTAGGGGTGTAGAGTGTTAGGCCTTCACATATACTAGGTTATGACATAATGAATGGGGATGACCAGTTCCCTTTTTGCTGCTTTCTGTCACAGGCAATATTCAGAAAATTTCCTGCATTCGGTTTATGTGACTGGTTTCCGTCCACATGCATACTGGTTTGACAACATTCTGCCATGCTGGGGATAGTAGGAGGAACATTGTTGTGGGAAGCAATCACTCTATCACTTTGCCATTGCAGTTCATAACAATAATATTCTGTATTTACTGTACAATCAGCATCTGCAATTATGAATGCATTTATTGTGTAGGTAAAGAAAGGCTATACTATTTGAATGACAGAATTAAATGAAGACATCTTCAGTCGTCTGTAATTCAACCAGTGGCGTAGCCAGATTCTCATATTAGAGGAAGCTAGCATATAAAGGTGCCATGACACATTCAAAATGACGCAGGATGACTTCTATCGAACAAGTTAACTCGACATCAATTTTCAAACATAGAGCACTCTGTGACTCCCCATACACCCTCCAGCTATGCCACTGAATTCAACCACAAACCTGTCATTTAACCACAAATATTGACTTCCAGTGCTTAGAAAGAGAGATCTTGAGCAGTTAGTTATCAGTTATCAGTTGGGGTATCTTCATTGCACTCCGGACAGGTCCATAGGTGCTCAGACCCTCCCCCCAGCATATGCATCAGCGTCCGGTAGCTAATAGTGCCAGTTCTGTGTTGGTTGACGAGGCACCTCATTTTCCCGATGTACCACTCACGTCTGGCCGTGCCGATTCTTACTCCCAAGTCTTTCATCCTGGAAAGTGATGTGGATTCCCTGACGTCAAGGTCCTCTGTTCTCGCCATATCTTTGAGGACGTTAATAACATCGGCACGATCCATGGGCTGGCCATCTACAGAGGGTGCAGAGCCAGCCAGTTTATCAGCTCGTTCATTTCCCTCGACTCCCGCATGTCCCGGGACAAAGATGAAGGTGACTTTACGGACAACAGACTTCCGCAGCGACTCAGTCCACTGCCTACGTACAGATCCAGCTTTGACCTTCTGAATCATGCTCATTGAGTCACTTAGTACACACAGGTTAGTATAATGCTGTGATTCCAGCCATATGGAAGCCTGTGTAACTGCCATCACCTCCATCGTCATGCTGCTTGTGGTGATCTTGAGCAGATCGTTGTGCATTGCATTTCATAATGACAGGATGGTTCAGAAAGCAATGGCAAACTACTGAAAATAAAATTGCCTAGAAAACCACAAATAGCCAATAATTATAAGGTGAAATTGCTACGTCCTGAATAGAACATGCAACTAACTCTAACTGACTAATGACTGCTTGTTCAAACGTAATGTAATAAACTAACTATACATCATTTTATACCTGCAAATTAAAATGTCTCAGTGACAAGAACTCCGCCGCGGAGCAAGCACGACGTGTTGTTTCTGATCGTCAGAAGTCGTTCCCCCTTCTGCGAATGTTTCGGCCCTTTTAGTTTTACCTTCTTGACACTCTCTAGAGGCGGGCCCGCCCGGGTCATGACTCTAAGCGTTTTTCCCCTGCCGTGCGAGTCGTTCAGTCGTTCGGTCGTTTTCGTTGTCCTTGCGTTGTTAATTTTATAGGAGCTCTGTACCATGGTGATGGTACTTTGATGCCAGATTGGGAGAAGAGTCTCTATATACCAGCCTCGCTCCAATAGATGCATGCCATTTACACTTGGCTCAGATAATCTGGACGGCAATGTTATTTTAATGATCAAACTCATGAGTTACAATTCAGTTATCCAGAAGTCTTCTTTGATTGATGCTTTTTTCCTTCTCAACTTGAAGAGTGTAGGTAGTATGTAGCTCTCTTTGCATCTAATGGCATCGGAAAAGGAGTTTGGCTGCGGCCGAGCTTATGCAGGAGTCGAAATAAACACAATATATGACTAGAAAGCCCAAATAACACCTGTGTTGATAAGAATATCTTCTTCAGATTGCCACTTGAGTATTCTTGTTCAGTATTATTTTGTTCTTTTCTTGTTTGTTGATAAGGACTTTGGTCAAAATATTTGCCTGCATCTCTATGTTGTTTTTTTTACTTTCGTCGAGCTTCTTAATCATATTTCGTTTCGTGTATTTTAACTCTCTTTGTCCCTGAATTAAACAACCAATCTCGCCATCTATCATTGCCTCGATCCCTGGGCGCACACATGAAAAACCTCAGCTTGAATCCATTCTTTCCAGCTGTTTTTAAATGTATTCTTTATATGATATATCTGAGACGCTTGTTAATATTGGCATACATTCACTACCTTGGTCCTGGCAACTTTTACTTTCAAATAACTGTTGTGGGCAGAACAAGTTAACATATGCCTATTTATACAAACGCATGTCTTGCCTTAGAGTGCCTTCCTTAGTCTGGAGTCTGTTACTTCGTGTTTGGTTAGCCACTAACTAACATCTAAGTCACAGACTAACTGTTAGTGAAGCAAAGTTTCACAATTTCCCGACACACCGAGTCTGTCAAACTGTCATTTACTGCCAACATAGTAGTAATAGTACCTTGCGGTGTATGACAGAGGGGTCTTTGAGCCTGAGGAATTAAGGCCGCCTGGCAGTGGCGTGCAGAAGTTCTTTGATGCCCGGGGCCAACCCCTTGATTGGACGCCCCTAAATTGTTCTTTACCTCATTCATTCCTCCTCCCTTCCGACTGCACTGTGCTGCCCCCTCTCCCTAACTGGATGCCCCCCTCCCGGCTGGATGCCCGGGGCCGTCGTACCCCCCTCTGCACGCCACTGCCGCCTGGCTAGTGCAGTCGCCGCGAACTGTGCAGGTTAGAAGTTTCTTTTTTCCCCCGACAGAAAAAAAAAATCCCACACCTTACCGAGGGATCGAACCCGGGTCTCCCGAATGGGAGTCTGGCGTTCTAGCCACTCGGCCAGCCGCTCCTCATGCACACACCGAGTCAAGGGTTCGAAATCAGCTATCATATGGGCAATTTTTAAAGTAGATAGTGCGCTGATATCGCTGGTATGAGGCATTTTTAGCTCAGAAAGCAATGACAGATTACTGCATATAATATTGCCTAATAAATCACAAATAGCCAATACATGCAGAGGTTAATTGCAACGTCATCAGGGCCTGTGGCGCAACGGATAACGCGTCTGACTACGGATCAGAAGATTCCAGGTTTGAATCCTGGCAGGCTCGAAATATTTTTGGGACGCTCTGTGGCGAAGTGGTCAAGCCGTTTGACTCGTGCTTCGAAGGTTGTGGGTTCGATTCCGGGCCGCGTCCTTCGGTTTACGAGTTAAATGTTTCGGAGACTCCTGTGGATCGTCGCTAAAAGCTACGGAGTTCGTGCTTTGTGCGACGCTTTCCGTGCTGCGGAAAGAGACCGAGCCATATGGGATAAAACCCGGGGCAATGAAGTCGACCCTGTCGACTTTTAAGCGACTTTTTATGCAACGTCAAGTAAAGAATATCGAACTAAATTTACGTCTTGCCTTGGGTGGTTTTCTTGTACACATGTAGAAACTACTGAGACTAAATCAACCTAAAGAACTAAAGATGCCGCAAACAATGATTATGATATTAATTGATACGTTTTATTTTGATAGTTAAAAATAGTTTTGTTTACCATTGTTCTTAGAGGATGAGGTGGTCTTCACAAAGCTTCGTTTCTGGATCTCCTTGGTAGGGCCAAGTAAGTATTTACATGGCGGAATGAATAAAATGTGCTCGCAGAGCGTTTGTCTTCGTTGATCACATCTTTCAGTAATGAGAATAATATTCCCTCAGGTTTATATTTGTATATACATGTTCAGATATCCTTAGTTGGTAGGGGAGACTGGGGAGAAATGGACATAGGGGAGAAATGGACCACCCCCTCTCTGGCCCCTGGCTGTGATGCAATGAAAGTGAAACCATAATAAGTTTGTTTTCCACATCAAACATAGTCCGAATTTTTCATTTGCCATCGACTTCCCGCACAGGTCGTTCCCACGCAAAGTTTGAAAAATTTTCTGCACTAAAGTTTCTTTTTCCAGTTCCAGACACCATCGTAAAGCAGACGCATTGTCAGGAATCAGGACAAGGTAATTACGTTAATATCTTTATTTACTTGTTATTTAAGAGTTCATATAAAAAATATAGCATATAATATTAGATTTAAGAGACTTTATGGCTGAATAGTTTAATACATTGATGGGGGAGAAATGGACCGGTTCATTTCTCCCCATGGTTCATTTCTCCCCATAGAAGAAATTGACAAGACAGTCTGTTGTTATTAAAAGTGTTGAAGATTGCATTCGAATATCAGCATTATTGATTCTTTTTAATACTGGGGTCTAATCTAGACCAATAAAACTGTTCACAAATTTGATTTCAGTGATTAATTAAAGATGCACGCCATTCGTGCTATGATCAGTATTTCTTTGCAATGATAGGCCTACCATTCTAAATGTTATATAATTCTGTCACTCTTCTGTTTCAGATGCCAAGATTGTACATCAGAAACACCAACAAGGGTCTCGTTACGGAGGAACGTATGAGAGAAGCTGTTAATGCTGTGGAAAATGGAATGAAAGCGAGGAAAGCTGCAAGGGAGTACGGCATTGCTCGCTCTACCCTCAATACATTTCTTACAAAAGACAGAGAAGGAAATGGTCTGCCTACTAGACTCGTACCAAATTATAGGCATAGCCTTGTTTTCACAGCTAAGCAAGAAGCTGATTTGCTAGTTACTTGAAAGATTGTGCAAGAATGTTCCATGGACTCACAAACTAAAAACGTTCGTATTTTGGCGTACGAGATGGCGAAAGTCAATAACATTGCACATCCTTTAACCTGGGATGAGCAAATGATGGCAGGGAATGACTGGCTTTGTGGATTTTTGCGACGGAATCCCGAGCTGACCATAAGGCAACCTGAGGCAACATCTCTGGCTAGAGCTACAGCTTTCAACAAACATAATATTTGCACCTTCTTCAACATTGTGAAGGAAACCATTACAAAACTAAATGTGAGTGGAGCTCAAATCTACAATTTGGATGAGTCAGGTCCTTACCACTGTACAGAAAGTGCCAAAAGTAATTGCCCCACGAGGAGTAAAGCAAATAGGCCAGGTGACATCCAGAGAAAGAGGAGAAATGGTCACAATCTGTTGCATTGTGTCAGCTGCGGGTCACATTATCCCTCCAGTTTTTGTGTTTCCCAGAAAAAATTTTAAGAATTTTATGCTTGCTGGAGCACCTGAATGTTCCCTTGGCCTTGTGAATGAATTCAGGTTGGATGACCCGTGATAATTTTGTCAAAGTTAATAAATCACTCATTAAGCATTCAAGACCTTCCAAAGACTTCCCTTTGATTTTGATCTTGGACAATCACGATTCCCACATTTCATTTGAATCACTTGAACTGTGCAAGAAAAACAACATTCATGTGATCACGTTGCCACCACACACCTCATCTAAAACTCAGCCCTTGGACCGTTCAGTTTTTGGACCCATGAAGTCGGTCTACAACAATGCGTGTGATTCATGGATGATGAAAAATGTTGGGACACCACTGACAATCTATCAAGTTGCAAATCTAGGAGGGCACGCTTTTCTTAAAGCGGCAACACCCATTAACATTCAATCAGGCTTTGCAGTGTCGGGTATTTTGCCCTTTAACGAAGATGTTTTTACAGAAGATGATTTTATGCCTTCAGAAATAACGAACAGGCCCATCAGCAAGGACAGTGAAAATGCCACTTTAGAATGCAATGAACAGACAGGATCAGCATCTCCACATTGTGGTACCAGCACAGATCAAACTGCACAAGAATTTCATGAAAACCAGAAAGAGTGTAATGTTGAGAACCTTGTAGATGACTTGCAGGAAATATCAGGGAGTCTTCAACATAAAGCTACTTCTTCCTTTACTTCGCCCTCATGTTTTCAGAGGACTACCAAAAGCTGGTCCGCGAAAAGATTCAAATAATATGAGGAAAGAGGAAAAACTATGCTGGCTACTTCTACACCAGAAATGAATCGAATTAGGGAAAGAGCTGTGATGAAATAAAAGGCAGCAAAGTTCCACCCAAAAAGGCAAAGAGACAGCTGCTGAAAGAACTTGATGTTGATTTAGATCCAGAAACTGACATTTCGTTTTGTGATGACACAGATTCTGATGTTTCATTTGGTGAAAATGAGGAGTGTACGGTTAGCTTGACTGGTGTGCGTGAGGTTTTTGAAGGCCAGTGTGTGCTATGTGAATATGGAACAAAGAAGACTTGTGTTTACTATGTAGGAATTGTAAGGGGAGACATTGATGATGATGGTGATGTTGAGGTAGAGTTCTTGCGCAAGAGTGAGAAGGTGCTGGTAAATTTGTTAAGCCTAAGGTTAGAAGATGTCGCCAGTGTCTCAATTACATGTATTAAAGCACAGCTTACTAGATCTACAATCACTGGAACCACTTCTAGGACCAAAGATGGCTATGTCTTCAAAGAAAGTCTTGCAGGCATTAAATGTTCGATAAAACTTTATATTAGATTAATATATCATATTGAACTGTTTTTACTGTCGCTTAAAATAATAAAAAAAAACTGCAAATATCCTTTAATGATTATTTATTTCTTATAGCAATATGGATGAGTTGTTGCTGCTTCTTTTTAAAAAAAGGTCCATTTCTCCCCACTATGGTCCATTGCTCCCCACGTGCTGGTCCCATTTCACCCCAATGGTGGTCCATTTCTCCCCATGTGTCATATACATTTTTTAAATGCATTTTGTAAAGAAACATATAGAAATAGATTGCTAAATGTTTTCCCCTTTTAAAATAAATGAATGTACAACATTTTAGTCATGGTTTTGTTATGTTTCGATAAAATCTGTTCCGGTGATGAGCAAAAATTGAAAACTACAAAATTGTTGGTCCATTTCTCCCCAGTCTCCCCTATTTACTATTGCACCACGACATGAATCACTGTTTATATTTAGCCTAGCATTTATCTCTGGCACCCATTATTTCACATGGTTGTGAAACTTCCCGCCAGCCCGCTTGTAGAAAAATAAAACTTTGGCCTTGTTAGTTCTAACCGCAAAGACAACTGACCCCAAACATAACCCAGGCATCACTACAATAATAATTAATTACCCATTTTTAATTGCTAATTAGGTCGCTACACATGCTATTATTGAAACGGGAGAGTACCCTACGTAGCATCATCCCGCATAATAGAAGATGCAACTTGCCAGGGTTTAAAGCTAACATTATCGTTAAGAATGCACGTGGTAATTAATGAAACAATTACTAATTAGTGGCTATTTTTAATTGCTAATTAGGTCGCGACACATGCTATCG
Source organism: Cepaea nemoralis (assembly GCA_014155875.1). Lineage (NCBI taxonomy): Eukaryota > Metazoa > Mollusca > Gastropoda > Stylommatophora > Helicidae > Cepaea > Cepaea nemoralis. The sequence continues at coordinate 255,665 of JACEFZ010003587.1, forward strand.
AAACAGGAGGGTACCCGTTAGGTTCGTAGCGTCATTCCGCACAATAAAAGATGCAACTTGCCATGAATTAAAGCTAATATTAAGAATGCACGTGGTAAGTATTTGGCGGCCATTTTAATTGCTAATTAGGTAGTGACACATACTATCGTGTGTGTGTGTGTGTGTGTGTGTGTGTGTGTGTGTGTGTGTGTGTGTGTGTGCGAGCGTGTGCTTGCGTGCGTGTGTGTGTTTTCCAATTCTAGTTCCAATTTTTGGTACGAGTACCCCTTTTCAGCCTTCGAATTTTCGACTTAGCTATGTAGGGGTGTTTATGGTGTAGCTTGAAGTTTGTCTTTCGTACTTTAGGCTGCTTGTTGTCAGCTTCCTGGCTTCTGATGGGTTGATTGCTTTCGTTACTTTCTTGATGATGTTTTTCATGTCTGGACAGAGTCGCGCACTTGTTGAGGCCTGGAGTAGTCGGTTACCCACCCCGTCATCTGGTGCTGTTTCTTTCAGGGAGCTTTACCAGTTGTCGTCTCTCCTGGTGTTCCTCCTATTTCCCTGTCGTGAGTTCCCTTCGAATCTTCTCGGCGTTCGCTAGTTGGGCCTTGGTGGTGAGCGATATCGTCCTTCCTCTGTTGCTTCTTCGTTCTGTTGCTTCTTGTATCCTTCTGGTTCGGGTGTGGCTGTCTGGTCTGGTCTGGAGCAGCTCGAAATATCTCATGAAAAGTGTCTTCTGTCTTTCGTTTCACATCTTGTATAGCTACTAGCTGTTTTTCATTCTCATCCCTTAAAGCAGTCATTCGATCGAGGTCCTGTTCTATTCTCTGCTGAACTCGCTTCATTTCGTCCAGGATGCGCTGGACGGCCGTTATCTTTGTTTCCTGCTTCTTGTCTTTTTCTTCTTCCATGCTTGATAGCTTTTCTTCTGTCTCGGCCTTCATAGCAGCCATTCGAGCGACATCCTGCTCAATCTTCTGCTGAACTTGCTTCGTTTCGTCCAGGATGCGCTGAGCGGCTGTTATCTGTGTTTCTTGCGTGTATATATATATATATATATATATATATATATATATATATATATATATATATATATATATATATATATATATATATATATATATATATATTCCAATTCCATTTTCAAAACAAAAATTCCAAATTCGACTTCGTTCAACCTGCCTCTTCAGCTGTGGTTATTGTTGAGGTCCGTGGCTTTTGTGGGTTTATTCACACTAATTCGTGTCTTGTGTGCTCTTACGAGTTAGTCCTATCTCGGACTGGTTATGTTAGTTTGTGTCTGTGACGTCAGCTGGGGGTTGGTCGGCGGCTATCCTTTTTGCTCGTCTCCTTTTGTGGAATCTTTTGTTCGTGAAGGCTTCTGGCTCGTCTGGCTTGACTGAGTGCAGTCCTTAAAAGGACTTTTTGTTATCCCACTCCCTGCATCGTAGTTCAGCTTGCCTTGCCTTTTCTTCGCAGTAAACTAGGCGGGCGGCACTCTCTTTTTCGTACTCTCTCCATTCTTCTTCCGGCGAACTCCGCTACGTCCCATTCCTCTACCTGGCAGGATGCTGATTTCATCTCGGGTTACTTGGGTATCGTGGCTGGACTATTGGCTTCTTCTTGCTGTTTCTGATTGGTCTGTGGCTTGGCCCGATCATGCGTCTTTCTGCCTACTTTTGTGTGCATTGTCTTCATCAGTTTTTCGATGTTTTTTTTGTTGTGCTTCATCTTGCTTCATCTCATCTGTTGGTTTGGTTTGGTGCTGTGTCCTTTCGGCGTTCAGTAGTTCTCTTTCGGTCTTGATCTTTTGTAGGATTTGCTCGTTTTCCTTTTTCATCTTAGCCATGCGCTCCATCTCTTGTTTGATGCTATGCGGATTTCTTTCAGGTCGGCAAGCAGCTTTTCATTATCGCTGGTTGGTGCTGGCGTCAGTATTGCCCTGACTTGCTTCTTCAGCTCGTCTATCTGGTTCTGCAGTCGATCTCTTTCAGCTTGGTTATACACGTGACCGTCTCGCACCTCCGCATTGCTTCTTTATATGGCGTCTTTGTGTTAATGGTGATCTTTAAGACGTCTCTGTGTCTTTGGAGGTACGGACAGCCCAAGTATCTTGCTTCATGCTTGCCCAGGCAGTTGGCGCACTTTCTTTTGCTGTTAGGTGCTCGGAAGTTTGTGTCCAGCTTGGCCAGCGGACACTCCTTAAAGGCGTGGTGATCAGCGCAGTACTGGCAGATTTCTGTCTTACTGCGACATGCTGCTCTGTTGTGGCCGGCCCTCTGGCATCTTGAACATTGAGTGACTCACGGGATGAATCTATCTGGCTGTTGCATTTTCTTGTTGATTGAGATTGTGGTCGGTATCTCGCTGCCCTCGGTCGTCACCACCGCCAGCGTCGTAGGGATCTTTGAGTAAGTCAGGATCCGCTCCGCCTTCAAGATTCTGATGTTGAGATTCTCTTCCTGTAGCTGCTTCTGGATTTCTTCGTCTGACAGCTCCACTTGAATCCGCTTGACAACCCATCGGATTGTTTTTGAGTCGGTGTTTCCGACTCTGGTGTCTTTCTCCTCCTTCTTCTCAGCTGTCTTGGATCTTGTCTGTGGTGGGCTGTCGATCTTCTCCCTCTTGGTAGCTTCAGTAGTAGCTGTAGTTTCAGGTTCTTTGATGCAGCTAGCAGGCAGGCTGTCCACGTTCGTCTTCTTGACGGTCTTGTCGGCTCCCACGCTGCACATCTTGGATGCCACGTGTCTCTTGGTGTTCTTGCAACGTGCCATTTTCCTCCCGTATCAGGCTTCTTGACTTGTTCAGGTGACTTGTCTTGATAGCGCTCGCAGTTGCGAATGACGACAAGATAAACACAGAACGATATATATATATATATATATATATATATATATATATATATATATATATATATATATATATATATATATATATATATATATATATATATAAAAGAGAATGTTTGTGTCTTTGTGTCTTTGTTTGTGTGTCCTTTATGCGTTCCTGAACGGTCCATCCGATTGAGATGAAATTTTCTACAGATGTTCTTCTCACTCCCGCCGAGCCAACTGGCATAGTTTGTTAGTTTAAAAACAGTTATTTACGTATTAAATCAATATTAAAAGGAAAGACGTCTAATTAAGGGGACTTAACAACAAAAGTTATATCAAGGGACATTACTTTTATTAGCATTGCTATATTATGTAATTTAAATAATTGTTGTATTTTCTTAAAGTTTTATAAAATGTTTAAAGAAGTTATCTACAGGCATATGCGTTATAAAAAAAAGGTGATAAACACTTTAAGGCATCTTCAAAGTTTTCGTAAAAATAATGGATCTATTTAAGATACGTGAAAATTTTCGAACCCATTTTTCCCGCAACGGGAACGGGAAAGGGCCGAACATATACTCTGTGCAGCACAGACGTATCTGGTATAAACAAAGTGATAAAAACTTTAAGGCATCTTCAAAGTTTTCGTAAAAATAATGGATCTATTTTAGATACGTGAAAATTTTCTAACTCTGAACAATATCATCGAAGCTACAATTGTAAGTGTGGAAAGATGTACTGTTGCCTCGCATCCCAATGAGTCCAACAGATATGCCATTTCGAATTCAAACGTCCTGCAGTTTCCGGATAGATAGATAGATAGATAATATATAGAGAGATAGTAGATTAGATAGTAGATAATAGATAGATAGTAGATAGGTAGAAAATAGATAGAGAGAGGATAATAGTAGATAGATAGATAGGAGTAGATAGATAGATAGATAGATAATAATAGATGAAGATAGATAGATAGATGATAGATAGATAGAGAGATAGATAGTAGAAGACGATAGATAGCATCAGATGATGATAGATAGCGAATGATAGATAGATATTAGATAGATGATAGATAGAAGATAGAAGATAATAGATAGACTAGTAGATAGCATAGATAGATGAAGATAGATAGAAGATAGAGAGATAGATAGATATAGAAATAATCGAAGTAGATATAGATGATAGAAGATAGATAGATAGATAATAGATAGTTAGGCATGTGCTGTAGAAGATATATAATAATATAGATAATAGATAGATAGGATAGATGTAATAATAGCTAGACGATAGATAGATAGTAGTAGCTAGATAGATAATAGGTATGTAGTAGATAGATAGTATAAGATAGATAATAGATCGATAGATGATAGATAGAAGATATGGAGATAGTGAAGATAATCGATAGATCGTGAAGATATACAGGCATCTTGAGTACGTGATTGGTTTTCAGGCCACTCTTTGGTTTGTCGTAAATCCAATTTGAAAATATACCGAATACCAAGGAACGACGTTTCGTACAACTGAATGTGATCTCATCAGCCGTTCTGTCTGAAGATTTTCTGACAGCAGGGTCAATAAACTAAAATTGTATAATACTCAAGATGGACCAAATGTGTTAAAGGCTGAAGTAGAGAAAACTATTAAAAAGATGAAACGGCAGTGAATCTTGGAATGTGAATGAACAAATTAAGAAGAAATTGGAATTAATAGAGATGTGATTCCTTAGACGAATGTTGCGAATTCCTTGGACTACCGGAGTAACTAACTACGCTTGCCTGAAACAGGCTAATGAAACTAGAACACTATATACAGCAATAAGGAGGACACAAACATCTTTCTTCGGGCATGTGATGAGAAGAAAGACATTGGAGAACATTGCGACAACTGGAAAGATCGAGGGGAAGAGAGGCAGAGGCAGACCAAGAGAAATGATGCTGGATGGATTGAGACCGTGAGTAGTAAGAGGCGGGGTAACTAACTCGGAAATGGGGTTTGCAACCCCCGATAAATCCTTCTTTACGGGTTATCCCGCCATCTTGTTTCGTCATAAAAGCGGACCTCATTTTTCAAATATTGGCGAGTATTTTCTTGGGTCTGGTTGTCACTTCCGGTTGTCCTTTTGACTACTTCCGACTGACTTCCGATCCGGGAGCGGGCGGGCGCGAACAGGTACCTCCGCCGGCCGCCTCGGCTCCCCCGAACGCTCCTGTGACCATTCAAAGAAAGCGAGGCAAGCCCCGGGCATGTGGTATAATTATATAGATAAGTAGACCAAATAATCACCGGGCAACTGAGTTAGAGTCCCAGTGTGTGGGCGGGTGACCGAGCACGTGGTGTGATCGAACCCCAGTCATGTAGATATCGAACCCTTCGATGAGGAGACCGAAATCAATATGACAGATTGGAAAAATGTTTTGGACCTTCACTTGAGGTATCCCGAGTATCCAGACTTTGGATTGCATGAATAAACTTTTGCACGATGATAGCTAATTCGGCAGAAGTCCATACCCATGTATCAACATGAAGCGATTGGTGAAAATCTGGTTTTAAAATATACTAGACAGGCATACAATATTATTAAAAAATTAAGCGTAATAAACGGCTACATTTCTTGTATGTATAGCGGAGAATATTAATGTGAATACAAAAATATTATTCTCAAATAGTATAATCAATAACTTGCTAAGATAATCATAAAAATATGTAATATTATTAAACCCCACAGTTATATCCCCTTAATAAACAGAATAGGTTGTCCCCCCCCCCCCCTTTCATTGCCTTGTAGCAAATACTATTCTTCTTTCCTTAATAATCTTCCCCTGAGCGCACAGGTAAAGGTCACGCGCTGACCCCACCACGGCCCGCAAGAAATACGACAATGGCCAGCGATCAGCGTGGTGATAAGATGTGAAGATAATTACGCCTCGTACACTAACAGCATTCTACCGAGTAGAAAAGTATAATAATACCGGGTAGTGAGATTTTGAAATGTAGGGTTTGTAAATGAACGTGTGTCAGAAATATATTGCAGGTGTGTGTGTATGCGTGCATGTGTGGGTGTGATCTCTCTCTCTCTCTCTCTCTCTCTCTCTCTCTCTCTCTCTCTCTCTCTCTCTCTCTCTCTCTCTCTCTCTCTCTCTCTCTCATTCTATATCCTTCTCTCCTTCTATCTCTATCTTTCTCTCTTTTTCTCTCCCTCTCTAGCTCTCTCTCTCTTTCTCTCTCTATCACTCCCTCTCTCACTATCGCTATCTTTCTCTCTTTTTCTCTCCCTCTCTCTCGTCGCTCTCTCTCTCTCTCTCGATCGCTGTGTCTCTCTCTCGCTCTTTCCCTCCCTCCCCCTCTCTCTCGATCGCTCTGTCTCTCTCTCTCGCTCTTTCCCTCCCTCCCTCTCTCGCTCTCCCTCTCTGGCTCTCCCTCTCTGTCTCTCTCTCTCGTCACTCTCTCTCTCTCTCGATCTGTCTCTCATTTTCTTGTGCATATTGCAGTCAAGCTTTAATGCATTGCATTTACAGGACATCGCAGTCAGCCCCAGCGTTCGTGTTTCCCGGGCAAGTTTGCAGTTGTCTTTCTGAACAGCCGAATTTCTTTTACATATTGCAGTCAAGCTTTAAGGCATTGCATTTACAGGACATCGCAGTCAGCCCCAGCATTCGTGCTTCCTGGGCAAGTTTGCAGTATACAACCAGACTACATGCTAACTAGCTAAAACCGGTAAAAAATGGCGTCACAGCCGGGTATAGGTGTAATGATACAGCTAGAACACGTGGATAAGAAGGATACTACAAACAAACAAAACTGTCGAGTATCGAGCAAAGGGACCTAACTCTGGATGAATAATTCCACAAGCGACTATGTCGTGGTGATAGACCACGACCTTAGCACGTGATTGTATCAAGGTCAGACATGTCCAGACAATATTCCGCTGAGTCATTCTACGTCAGCAGATATCGTGTATATAGCGTCCACCATTCACCGTCTAGAAGTACCGGTCTCAGTGAACAGCAACCAGCTCACAATGTTACAAGTCTCGAACGGTAAGTTGGCTTTTTGATAAAGCTTTCACATTTTCGTTGTGTTTCTCTAAGTAGGCATATGGGTAATCTAACAATACTAGTATAATACAGAGGATATATGGTGCTAGACGCCTATATCTGAAGAGACAAGTCCATTTCTTCCTAAAGTATTGTAGGCTGGGTCGACATGGAATAGAGCTGGCATTCGAACTTTTGAACACAGCACTATGGTGGTACCGTAATAATATAGGTAGTAATGTGTAGTCGCAGGGGAAGGTGAAAGTGTACTGCGGGGTCCACATACCCATTATCGATAGAAATATATGAACTGTGTAACAGAAAGTGCATGTCGGATCCATAGCTATTATCTGTAATATCCATGTCTATAACGCTGATAAAGTACCCTATTCTTATCTGTTTTACAGATACCGAGGCCCACGAAAACCTAATTAGCAAACTGTGGAGCATACTAAGAGCTGAACCATACAGCTATTGCATGGCGTGTCTTAATGTCCCACAAAATCAAGAAGCCGAGAATCCATTCAGTCATTCTTGTGATTATGGTGAGGGTGGTAGTTTTGCGGACCTAGTAACGGTTCGACTGCGGGATGTACTACAACAGAACTTCACCAAACAAGAAATAATCACATTAAGCCTGAATAGAATTGAGGAGTGCATCCTCGACTATAATCGACAACAGGATACTCCAGAACCATCCTCACCAAACGTCGAGCGAACATCGTCACCGGCATCCTTAACCTTTAGTCAATCCACACTAGCGGACGAGTATTAAAACACCTACATAAAAACAAAATGGTTGTAATATACTTACAGTCCTGTCTTTAATAGCTGACCAGTCCTCAATACGAAGAAAACTACAGTGGGTGTGAGGAGACTGTATATGTATATCACTGGTATTCTGACTTCGCAGACTGTAGCTCACAGTGACCACAACGCAAGTAACATGGCGCCCTCTACGCTATCTATTTCATCATGGTTAGAGGTCATGTGGCGAGCATGACCCGCATTCCCCAACCCAGCTCAAACATACAACAGGTCAACGAGCGGGTAGTAGAACGCTTAGTCGCGCCATACGGACAGCCACGTCAGCGTAAGCTGAACCGCTTGACCTAAGAAACTAGCTGAACCCGGTTTTACGCGTGGCTCAAAAACTAGTATATAAACCCGAGGCTGGTAACACTCAAGCATTGTGATCAGAAGATGACTACAGACCTCAAGACTGTGCCTGCTAACTGGGTCTACATGACTCGTAGTGGTGAGACTATTAGACCAGTGGGCGGTGGTGATAAGGCCGTGTTTGTCTCATCCTCCAGAGGAACGAGCACGTTACACATCCGAAGATTTTACGGTGAATCCGACCAGAAATTCCCGACTAAGACGGGTATGACACTTACTCGGCAAGAATATGAACAGATGAGCGCCATGCATTGCGAGATCCTAGCTGACTTTGACAGACTCAACCAAGTTAACCAAACCAGTAACGAAGTCAAACAAGGTACTAACAGAGACAAGCAAGTCAGTAACCAAAACATTCAAGTCAGTGCTCATGTCAAACAAGGCACTACCAGAAGCAATGAAGTCCAAAACACTCAAGTCAGTGCTCAAGGTAAACAAGGAACTAACCGAAACCACCAAGTAGACGCATACTATACCGCCAGTTTCAACCCAACTACAGTCAGAATGGTTTGTCTTTCATTTTGACCATAATAATTCTATCTGAAGTACACCAGTAACCATTAACTGAATTTGCTGCTTTTTCTTTTTTAATCAAATAGTAGTTCTACTCCTTTCGCATTTGTATCCCCTCCAGAATAAATTATTGTGTTTGTTGGTTATAATTTTACCCGATCCCTTCAATCTAATCCTCACTTATGCCTATAATATTCATTTTCATGCTTTCCTTATCTCTTATCACATTGTTCAACTTTCCCAACTCATTTAATGTCCTAACATTCCATGTTCCCTATTTTTAAATGTATTCGTTATGATATTGGCATCAGTAGCTGGATGATGGTCTGGTGTCACCTGTGGCTCATGACTGTCCCTACCGGACAAGAATGTCCTAAGACAACCATTAACGTTGTTCACTTCTTTTGATTTGCGACTATTCATTAAATCTTGGGAAGATAATGTGGTGGTTTCCCTTAGACTTCCACATCCATATGGGGGTCTTTCGCCTCTACCTTTGGTGTGTTTCCCATTCTCTACCACCGGGAGGTGCGGTTTGGATGTTCCCTTCCTAAAGTTATGGTCTATGATGGCCAAAACTCTTCAGTACTTTTAGAAGAATTATATAATGACATTTTTTAAGGAACTTATAAAAAGTTACAACAAGTTAACTTAAGGAAGTTTTCCAACCTCTTTGAAATTTAGCTTACTTCATACACTTTAAACTGTTTCCTTCAACAGCTTACTTACGTGGATTTAATTGTGATGCCTTTTTCCTGCTCAGCTTTAAGAGTGTCTGTAGCTCTCTTTGTCCCTGCTTGAGCTGAGCCGATTACTCCAGCCCGAGCTAACAGGGAATCTGTTAGGGTTGTCTTACCATGGTCAACATGAGCAATGACAGCGATGTTACGGATGTTGTGCCGGTGGCGCATGGCCTCCTGAAGCACTTCTATGCTTATGTATACCTGAGCAAAGATAAAACAGAAAGCAATAAATACAATTATGAAGGTAATCAAATCAGCATGGGAACTTTGCTGGCTACTGAAGAAGGAAATGGAGCATGTGTGGGAATGTCCGAAATGCACTACCACTGATTTTGGATTTCATATTCCATTTCACACATTAGATACTGCTGTAGGGATGTAGAGTGTTAGGCCTTCACATATACTAGGTTATGACATAATGAATGGGGATGACCAGTTCCCTTCTTGCTGCTTTCCTTCACAGGCAATATTCAGAAAATTTCCTGCATTCGGTTTATGTGACTGAGTTTCCGTCCACAGGCATACTGGTTTGACAACATTCTGCCATGCTGGGGATAGTATGTGGAACACTGTTGTGGGAAGCAATCACAAAGAAAGGCTATACTATTTGACTGACAGAATTAAATGAAGACATCTTCAGTGGTCTGTAATTCAACCAGTGACGTTGCCAGATTCTCATATTAGAGGAAGCTAGGATATAAAATGGTGCCATGACACATTCAAAATGACGCAGGATGACTTCTATCGCACAAGTTAACTCGGCATCACTTTTCAAACATGGGGAACTGGGTGACTCCCCATGCACCCTCCAGCTACGCCACTGAATTCAACCACAAACCTGTCATTTAACCACAAATATTGACTTCCAGTGTTTAGAAAGAGAGATCTTGAGCAGATCGTTGTGCATTGCATTTCCTAATGACAGGAGGCTGGGGAGGGTTCAGAAATCGATGGCAAACTACTGAAAATAAAATTGCATAGAAAACCACAAATAACCAATAATTTAATTATAAGGAGAAATTGCTACGTCCTGAAAAGAACATGCAACTAACTTTAACGGACTGCTTGTTCAAACGTAATGTAATACCTTACCTAGAACTAACTATACATCATATTATACCTGCAAATTAAAATGTCTCAATGACAAAAACTCCGCCGCGGAGCGAGCACTACATGGGTTTTCTGATCGTCAGATGATGTTCCCCTTCTGCGAATATTTAGGCCTTTTTACCTTCTTGACACTCTCTAGAGGCGGGCTCGCATGGGTCATAACTTGGAGCATTTTTTCCCTGCCGTGCGAGTCGTTCGGTCGTTTTCGTTGTCCTTGCGTTATTAATTTTATAGGAGCTCTGTACCATGGTGATGGTACTTTGATGCCAGATTGGGAGAAGAGTCTCTATATACCAGCCTCGCTCCAATAGATGCATGCCATTTACACTTGGCTCAGATGATCTGGACGTCAATGTTATTTTAACGATCCAACTCATGAGTTACAATTCAGTCTTCCAGAAGTCTTCTTTGATTGATGCTTTTTTCCTTCTCAACTTGAAGAGTATATGTAGTTTGTAGCTCTTTTTGCATCTAATGGCATCTGAAAAGGGGTTTGGCTGCGACCGAGCTTATGCAGGAGTTGAAATACACACAAAATATGACTAGAAAGCTCAAATAACACTTGTATTGATAAGAATATTTTCTTAAGATTCAAAATTAAGTATTCTTGTTTTGTCTTATTTTGTTATTTTCTTGTTTGTTGATAAGGACTTTGGTCAAACATTTGCTTGCATCTCTGTGTTTTTTACTTTCGTCGAGCTTCTTAATTATATTTTGTGTATTTTAACTCTCTTTGTCTCTGCATTAAACTACCAATCTCACCATCTATCATTGCCTCTATCCCCGGGCGCACACATGAAAAACCTCAGCTTGAATCCATTCTTTCCAGCTGTTTTTCAATGTATTCTTTATTTGATATAATCTGAGACACTTATTAATATTAGCATACACTCACAACATTGGTCCTGGCAACTTTTACTTTCAAATGACTGTTGCGGGCAGAACAAGTTAATAGTAGCTAATACCGAACGTCTCCGCGGCAGGGGTAAGACGCCGGAGTCATGACCCAGGCGGGACCGCCCCCAGAGAGTATTAAGAAATTAATGGGTCCGAAATACTTGGGGAATGGGTTTGTTTCTGACGATCAGAAACCCCCTGCCATGTTTGCTCCGCGGCGTCGGAGTTCTTACGATTAACGTGTGGCTAGTCCACCAGACAGGATTGGGTGCACAGCTATCTCATCCCTCTCCCAAAACCATTCAAGGATCAGTCAAAGCTTAGCGGCTTTAGGATCATCACCCTTCAAAATACATTTGGGAAGGTTTTAGAGAAGATAGTCGCTGTTAAGCTGCAGGATTTTTTGGAAAGGGGGAAGCTTCTTCCAAGAGGCCTGGGGAGTTACAGGCCAGGAAAAGATACCTGGTCAAATGCAGCCACTTTTGTCTTTGATGTTTATGAGGGGTTCCAGAGTAGACAGGAAACGATGGTGGTAGCGCTTGATCTCGAGGATGCGTACAATAGAGTTCGATATGATATTTTGATGACCGCACTGATGGAGAAAGGGGTCAATCCCTGGTTGGTGAACTGGATAGCAGCCGTCCTGCACTCTCGTCGGGTTGCTCTCCGTCTGGGTGCATGGACCTCAGAGCCACATATGTTAACCCCGGGACTGCCACAGGGATCTGCAGTCTCACCGGTGCTCTTTAATGTGTATACGAGCAAGATTGCAAACCTAGAAGCACCTGGGGTTGGAAGAATACTAACATTTGCAGATGCTATTCTTGCATATAGGCAGGGGAGAGATAGGGAGCAAATAGCCCAGGAGTTACAGACGACAGTAGATAAAGTGATTGACTGGCAGGGAGTGGCCAGCAGGGGCCACGGAAGTGGAAATCCAGCAACTAATTCAGGACAATGCTCACTCGGGTGATGTGATTATCTACACAGATGGTTCGGTGTCAAGAGGTGAGAGAAGTGGCTGGGGGTTCATAGCCAAAGCTAATGGTCGATGTTTGGGGCAGGAGAGCCTGGCATATGATACCACAACATCCAGCTTAAGAATGGAGGTGGAGGCAGTCACTGCGGCTCTCCGCTGGATGGAGAATACGACACACACACACACACATCGTGATTGTAACTGACTCAGAAAGCATGCTGACGAGGGTAAGGACGGGCAGGCTTCGTGCGGAGTGGCTTGCTTCGCTTCGGAGGACACGGGTGACAACCATCGCCTGGTCTTTTCTCCGGGGCATGCCGGTGTGCTGGGAAATGAACAGGCGGACAGATTGGCTGGCTCTGCAGAACTTGGTGGAGTATTGATACATGACAAGGCAGACGTGGTTGCGGTCTTGTGGGAGCACGTGCACACCTCGGAGGAGCAAATGGATTACCATGGTCTGGCAAGAATGAGACAGAGAGGAGTGACGAGGGGATCTGGCCGACTCTCAACGCTCAGAGGAAAGGCGAGAAGGACTTATAATCAGATTGCTACTGGTACTATTAGTGTTGGAACTCTTCGCTGGCTGCTGAGGATGGGGACGGAGCGCTTATGGGAATGCTGTGATGTCGATTCCTAAATCAATCAATCAATCACATGTCCGGCGTAGACGGACTGCTGCTGCGGCTGTTACAGTGCAGTAGTAAAACTGGCCCCACTGGTGAAACGTTTCACCGTTGGGGCTGACAGCGGACCGGGCTGATAACTCCTAACGCTGTATAAACCTCATCATCACAATAATAATGGAAAAACAACTTAATGAAAGATTCCCCTAGGATCCTGCAAAAGCGGGGGAGAATGACTGATCCATTGGCGACCACACGGAGACGACAGACCGTCCAATCAACCATGAGCTTAGACCAACGGCCGTTGGGCTATCCATGCGTTTGTGGGAGGAGCTTCGACTCCTTCCGGGAAATGAGAATTCAAAACAATGTTTTCCCGTAGTGAATTTGAATAACGAAGACACAAACAATAAATTGCACGATTTATTGCCTGGCATATTTCGCTGCATCTCGTCAGGTACATACTGCAGAAATCACACAACTTACGTGAATTAATTAGATAAATCCTTCAAGTTGAAATATACACATATTCGCACAGTAATGTCACTTATCTACCACGGTAATTTTAAGCTGACTAACATGTCTTTCTGTTTGCACAATTCTGGCTTGCGTTGATAGATCATAATTGCTTCTGCAAATTTTAACAAGCGAGTATTTTGTGTGTTAAACAACACGCGAAATGCAGTGTCTCTGTCCACCATATGGCCACTTTCGACAATGTGCCTGCCAATTGAAGACGCCGGGAGCTTCCGGTGTGTCGGCCCCACGAGGCTAGCATCTCCTGTGTGTTGTATCTTGTTGACCCATTGAGGTATGTGTTCTGACACCCGTTTGTTAAGCTGTCTCTCTGTTCTACCAATGTAAACGGCCTGGCATCTACATGTGAATTGGTAAATACAATTGTTTGTGGCGTACAGAGGAACAGGCTCTTTGACTGCTGGTGTAGGAATCGGTACGGTTTTATATCTAATGACTGGAGTTGCCGCACAGAATGTTCGGCCTACTGCTGTTGTAAGCCGGTCTTGTAGACGTTGCATTACGTCACCCCCTCGAAGACGAGGATTTATCAACGCAAGCCAGAATTGTGCAAACAGAAAGACATGTTAGTCAGCTTAAAATTACCGTGGTAGATAAGTGACATTACTGTGCGAATATGTGTATATTTCAACTTGAAGGATTTATCTAATTAATTCACGTAAGTTGTGTGATTTCTGCAGAATGAGAATTCACGCTGGACGGAAGAAGTGCGAATGTGCGTCACAGGAGGTAGGACAGCGCAGTCCTGAAAGGGATGATGAGACGCAAGAAGATATCAACCAGGGCGAACCCCACAGAGCTGATAATACTCAAGTCGATGTCACCTGTGACATACCCGAGCAACCTTCCGAAAGGGTGAAGATCAAGTTCCCTAATGCCAGCAGGAAGGAAGAGTGGGCGTCACTAGATGCAACGTTGTCCAGTGTTTTAGAAGAAGAGCTAAAACACATATCCCTTAAAGTTCGGAGAAATTGTCTACTATAACAGTGTAACTGTTATAGCGATTATACGGCTAACGGTCGGGGTTCAAAAACAAAGTCATGGCCAGGTCGGGGAATTGAAATAGTAATTAATTGCCATGCTGTGCAATTTATTTATAAGCAGGCAAGTGCACGGTCAAGCACCATAGCTGGATGAGGTGATGTCGATGACGTAAGTTGACAACTGTATTCACAACGTTTATATTGAATGTGTTGATTATGAAAAGGCCGTTTATAGAGTTGCTAAGGAGTGAATGCTGCACTTTTGGATCCCACAAAAAAATCGTTGACTTAGTTAAGGTAACTTGTGTTCTTCTTTTCGTTCGTCCGGTATTTTTAGATTTTGAAAATAATTGCGTTGTGTCTGTGTACAGCAAAGCTGCGATATATGTGCGCCTTTAGTCGACTCATTCGACTTCTTTGGGTATTTGTTGAGTTGGTTGAGAGACTATGCCTCAAAGAAGGATAAAGGACAAATGAAAAAACACTCTCTGTGGAGAGCCTCGAGCACGGTGGGGCACCTGAGACGCCCTTGTCATCCACTACACCCAAATCCATCTCCAGCCGTCTTGTCTAGCTGATGTATTAAGATGCTCTCGGGCAAAAGAGTTATGTATGTCAAAGTGGCGCGAACCTCATTTAAATCCAACTCACAGTGCGCCACACAAAAGAACTGTCATGACTGTCTATTCTATAGTACTTTGCGGTGTAAGACGGGGATGGGGTGGGGAGAGATTGGCTTGAGCCCGAGGCATTACGGCCACTTGGTTAGTGCAGTCTCCGCGAACTGAGCAGGTTAGTGTTGTATTTTACCCCCCCCCCCCCCCCCAACAGAAAAATAAAAAAATCCACCACCTCACCGAGGATGCCAACCCGGGTCTTCCGAATGGGAGCCCGGTGTTCTAGCCACTCGGCCAGACGTTGCTCTTAAGTCTCACTAACAATAAGGAGTCTCCGTGGCGAAGTGGTCAAGCCGTTTGACTCGGGCTCCGAAGGTTGTGGGTTCGATTCCAGGCCGCGTACTTCGGCTCACGAGTGAAATTTTTCGGAGACTCCTGTGGGTTGTCACTAGAGCTACGGAGCTCGTGTTTTGTGCGACGCTTTCCGCGCTGCGGAAAGAGACCGAGCCATATGGGATAAAACGCGATGCAATGAAGTCGACTATTAAGCGACCGTTTTTTACTAAGGAAAGCAGTCTCCATGCGGTCAGGATTTAAAAAAAAAAAACAACAAACAGACACACACTCTTCAGGACCACTTAAAACTGCTCTTTAAGATCTGTCTTTGTTATTGTTTATCAGTATCCTTTATTTTTATTATGTCTGTCATCAATATCGGCGCTGTGGCGGAGTTGAGAACGCAGTTCATAATCCCGCATACCGCGTTCGAAACACAACTGCAGGAGATTTGGAAGCAGACAGCCTTGCGCTGATTTTCATAGAATGACATGAGTGCCGGTCGTTCAGAAAGCAATGGCAAAATACTGAACGTAAACTTGCCAAGAAATCACAATAAAAATGCTGGGGCTGACTACGACGTCCTGTAAAGGACTAATTGTATTTTATTCCCCATCAATATCCTGTTTAACCCTTGTGTTTATTTATATATTTAACCCTTCTATAATTTAATATTATGATATATATATATATATATATATATATATATATATATATATATATATATATATAACCTTTCCCGGCATCTCTGTGCCGCCCATACGCAATAAATTTTCCATTGATATTATATGTTGTACTCGTAGATTTTATACATGGGTTACTTTATAGTGCAGTACATATTTCCTACCCTCCTGTAAGTAGTGTGCCATATTATTGCGCGTTTGACATAATTCACAAGTTTCTTCTTTCACAGCCAGATAGAACCATCCGAGTCGTAGTCTCAGTAATTTACTGTTACATGGATTTTTAAGTGCATCTGTTATCTGACAACTTCTTGCTGGAGGACTGAACAATTTGAATGCATGTAAATGTGCACATGACGAAATACAACGAAATATGCCAGCCTATAAATTGTGCGACATCCTGTTTATGAGTCTTCATAACATTCACAGCGAGAAAACATTGCTTTTGAATATATAGGGACTATTTTCCCCCTCAGATAATGGACCTTTGTGTTTTTTTTCTAATTTATAGTTTGCTATTTCTTGTTGCACAGATTATATAATCATGTTTCTAGACAATTGTGATATTCATTTTGTGCTTTCCATCTTCATTTCTATAAATATATTTATAGACTTTCAATAACTGACTTTAATTATTAGCATTTTAAGTAAAGCAAAGTAAAGTAAAGAAGAGAAGCCTTTTTAAATTCCGTGAAAGGTATTAAACATATGGTGCAAGCCCCATATTTGTATAAACCAACCGGCATGCGATAGGTGTTCTGATCAATATTATTAAGCCGGCCTTTTTAATTTCAAATACATTTCCTGATCTGGGAGCTGGCGTTAATTTAAAAAAAAAGCGTCTCGATGCGAATTGGAACCCATGACCACCGAGCCGGCAAAGCAATTGCAATATTCACCTCGTATACAGGAAATGTTGCGCTTGTGATATATTTTGCGTAATGTTCATATACATTTCTACATGGCTATAAATCATTAATAACATGCTTCCCATGGCCATAAGGCATAAGCTTATTATTGCAGTTAGTCAAATATTCAATAAGTTGAATGTTGAATTCTTTAGAGTTCACATGTGATGTCTATGAAGTTAGTCAGCAGATCATCTTCATTGCACATCTCATTATTATAAGTATAAGTATAAGTGTTCAGATTCCCTCCTCACAAAGTTGTATGTCCTTTACAGGACACGACAGTCTACCCCGGCATTTTTTGGCTGTCACTTACTAGGCAAGTTTACATACAGTTCCCATTGCTGGCTGAACGACGGGCGCACATATCACTGTTAAAAATCAACACAAAGCGATTTACTTCCAAATCGCCTGCAGCTAATTGCGAACGTGGTATGTTGGAATGCGAATCACGTTTGCCACCTTATCGCCACAGACGCCGGTATCCTCACTACCTCCCTTCATTTCTAAGACGTGTCAAGGTCTAAGGTCAAGGTTCACGAAATCTCATTGCCTATTGGCAGGAGAGACGTGACAGAATTCCGCCAGACCCGTGTTGTTGTTGTTTACGAGATATTTATTTCAAGACACGTTCTTTCCTTATTTTCACAAATTTGAAGGTATAATGATTAATACTGTGCGGCTGTTGTGCCGGTGCACGTTGGAGCAGCTTTCAAAAACAAGTTCTAGACAGAGTATCGCGAATGTGGCTTGTCTGACGAAACTGCATTTTTCTACCAGCAACAGAAACTATAAAGACGGGTGAGTAGTGTAGTGAGTAGGAGGCCACTCCCGCTCTCTCTCTCTCTCTCTCTCTCTCTCTCTCTCTCTCTCTCTCTCTCGCTCTCTCTCTCTCTCGCTCTCTCTCTCTCTCTCTCGCTCTCTCTCTCTCTCGCTCTCTCTCTCTCTCGCTCTCTCTCTCTCTCTCGCTCTCTCTCTCACAGTTTGTTTGCATATTTTCTTTAAATTATAGGCTCAGATAGACAAATTATATAAAATAATCTTAATCTACTCCAGTCTGTCCCTTTCTCTATTTTAAAATATTTAGTTTATCCTCCAACAGAGCTTAAGTCCTCAAGCATTCGTTTCACGGTATTGACTGAATTTTTACAGACAAGGATGATATATTATATATACACACACACACACACACACACAACTATACTACAGGTATATGACTGTGCAGTGTTTGAAATATTGCTGGTTCAAGTTTTGTTTTTACCTATTATGTTCCATGACCTTTACAGAGGGTGATTACAAAACTTGGACCGGCAATATTTTCAATCACTGCACATATATTAAAAATACACCCTATATAATATACCCACTTGTTCCTGGGGTAGTGGATTGGACATTTAACCTTCTTGAAAAATTGGAGAATCCGTGTGCATGTTACGCACATTAAAAACCCCTCGCCAGTTGTTGAAATGAGCAGACCGAATATACTTGACATGAGTATGCCACATGTTCCTAAACATAAATTAGTGGGCTGTGTCTATACCTTTTCCTACACGTATATAAAGCTGCCTTGAGTCATCTAAATAATGGAAAATAGATCTTATACTAGCAAGACAGGAGCCTTGGTATCGCAGTGGCATTCTGGCCTGATGGTCATGGTTCACATCGAGGCAGATTTTTAAATTGATATGAGCTTCCAGGTCAACCCAGTCTAAAATGGCTACCAGGAAATGTCTTGGGAAGTGGAGGCAGCTGGCATGATACCGACCACATCAACCCTGGAATATCATTTGGTCTATAAAGATGGGTCTGGTACCACAAGCTCAAAATACCTTAAGGCTTGTAAAAGGGTCTTTTACTTAATACGAGCAAGGAGGCTTTAAACCTTAACTTGGTCCTTGACATTATCAGACTTAGAAAAGTTAGGACTCTTATGACATTGCCAGGTTTTTGTACATTTGAACATTCATTTCTGTTACTTAACTGAAAAAAAATCAATGTCACTAATTTCAGACATGCAAATCACCTTGTTGCTCAAGACTTTCTCAGATTGAAATCCTTTTCTTCCGATGATATCAAGCAGTTTTTATGGACAGCTAAAGACTTGAAGACCAGAATGAAAGACAATGGAGAAGTATGCACAAATAAGAAATCTATCATAAAACCATGCATTTATTGTCCTTTTCACCAACACATAGTTACTGTTATTTTCACCATTATTATTATGTAGCAGATCCTTTGCGATACATCACTCTCTTCACAGCCTGTCAAAAAATGTCTAGACCTCTTGCCATTTCTTACGTCTAAGATGTCAACATTGTCCTCTGTCTTGCTGGTCGACCCTTTCTTCTTCTTCCAGAAACAATGCCTCCCTTCACTATTTATTCCTAGCTGCTGTGATGTTTAATATATTCATAGTATTTAAGTTTCCAAGACATGATTGTCATCCTACGCACTTGTATATGTTCTATAATTTAACCATCTCAGAAAAATTAATTCTTTATATGAAGAGTACTACATTTACAAGTATTCCTTTAGCATCCCTATCATATAAGCCACTCATCTTACCCATGTGCTTCATGTCCTTTAACTAATTTTACTGAATTTTAGTAGTAGTTTGTTGACTTTCTAATTAGATATCAATGCTATCTTACTTTAATATGTGTGTTTATTATGCACTATTCCTGCAGACCGCATCAATTCCATTTCTAATTATAATCTTCTATTGTTCCATTTTAATAAATGTCTCAACTACTGCATAGAACTTTCTAAACAAGTGCTTAATATGAGTATGATATTAATATTTGACCTGAATAGCAAAGAGTTAGACAAAGTATACTGTTTATTCCATGAATCTTTGTCTTCATGGTGATTTGTTAGTTCTTGCTCATTTTACAAGTCTCAGTATTTCTATTTGAAATGTAATTTTTGCATTACAAAATATATGTTGTATCACAAACTGGCATGCTAGCTAGTTTTTTAACCAATATCTGCTAAATAGAAATTTTTTTGAAATGGTCTTAAATTCAGCTGTTTTAGAGGTGCTGGAATCAAAAGTATTTTTTCCATGTTGACTTGAAAACATCAATTTTTTTCTTGAGGTCCTTAAAAGATTGTAAGTGAGGTTTTTAAAACAATGTTGCTTCTCGGGTTTATGATACCTAAAATAACATTATACATCCAATAAGCTATCCTGATGAAGACAGCTCGTGGTCCCATGTAAACATGTAACTTGAACATGTCACATTTTGTGATAGAAGATGTTTCATGATTACTTCAGTGTTGAAGCAGACACAGCCTCGTTAAACCCACATAGTTTGTAACTGACAACAGAGCGACATCATGTTTTGATAACTTTGCATGTTTGAATGGTATCCAATGTAAAATATCATTTGTGTGTGTATGTTATAAGAATACTTTGAACATTATTTGAAAAAGAATTATATGAATGCAATTCTACTGGACAATAAACATATTACTTTATGTTTTCAGGGCTGTTGTGAATTGTTATAATAAATATGAAGCTGTTTTACAGGTTTTTCAACCACTTAAAGGAAAAACAGCTGCATTAATCTTTCAAAAAAGAAGCACTCGCACAAGACTGTCAACAGAACTAGGTGAGACAATAAATATGACTAATGGTGAAAATGTTATATAAATAAATATCTGTGATTTATTGTGGCAGTATACGTTTGTTGACACCTGGGAGACTGCAGCCAGAGACCGAAATTCGTGGCGTGTATCATTATACAAGGGTGCAGTCATGTGTGAGGCAACCAGGACTGCAAGAGCTGTAAAGAAAAGGCAGGACAGAAAAACCACTGCAGGAAATCCTCCTCCAGAAATGTCAAGCATTCTTTGCCCACATTGTCAAAGAACATTTCGAGCCAAAATAGGCCTTATCAGCCATCTTAGAACCCACAGCTCCATACCTTCAACCCCACTGGATGAAATAAATGGTCATCATTATTCTTGATGGACAAACAACACAACACATACGTTTGTTCACTACTTGTGTAGTTTTAGAAGCAAAATGAATTATCAGACATATTAAACCCTGCTATTTTGACAGAAACAATGTATTTTGTCTGTTCATTGCTTTATAACACATAAAAACAGGCTAGTTGCTAGTTGTATGGGCAGAATTTCACATAAATATTATTGTTATAGAGAGAACTAAACAAATACCAATAACAAATACAAATAATAAATTAATTTTGCTAGGCTGTAGAAATGTGGTTTCTGAGGAGAATGCAAAGAATTCCATGGGCAGACAGAAAAACAAATGACCAAGTACTACAGGAAACAAATGAAAATTGTAAATTGATTAGAGAAATTAGACATAGACAGTCACAATTTTTTGGACATGTTATGAGAAGAAATGAATTGGAGAACTTGGTGACAACTGGCAAGATTGAAGGGAACAGACCAAGGAGAAGACTGAGAAATAAATACCTGGATGGCTTGGCCACATGGCATGGTCGAGACAGGAACACTGAGCTAATCCACGACTCTGGTGATCGAGTGAAATGGTGATTCATGACCGCCCACGCTTTCCGGCATGGCACATGATGGATGGATGGAATAAATATTTTAAACACCAAAAAGTGCAGAAAAAATAACCTCAACATCTGAAAAAGAAAATATGCTTGCCTGCACCTATGGACTTGTCTGGCATTCAGTGATGTTTGTCTATTTTCAGAATTTTGATGTCTAGACTTTAATAATATTCTAGTGTTTAACACACGTTTACTTCCTCAGGAATGGCAAAACTTGGAGGTCATGCATGTTTTCTTGGACCAGAGGATATTCATTTAGGTGTTAATGAAAGTGTCAAAGACTCGGCCAGGTGAGACATATCAAGGAAAATTAAAAGTAATTCATATGAATTAATGCTAAGCTTTATTCCATGCAAATAAAAATTCTTAAAATGTGTTAATGTTTTTACAGAGACAAAGATATTAAAAGTTGAGTTGAGTTAAGAACCGACATCACTGCACTCAGGACATTCCCATACGTGCTCCGTTCCCTAAGAAACTACAAATTTCTTTCTTACTGTAAAATAAGGAATTTTGCTTTAATGTGTGCATTTATTCCATGTGATAAGTAATAAATTACTCTATTTGGTATGTTTCTAGAGTTTTGGCTGGCATGGCTGATATAATCCTGGCAAGAGTATATGGTCAAGAGATTTTGGATGAAATGGCAGATGAGGCGAATGTTCCAGTGGTCAGTGGACTATCAGACCTTCTACACCCATTGCAGATTCTTGCTGATTTATTAACACTGCAGGTAAATCATGAAAGTACCAATAGTTTCTTCTTCTTAACCCCCAATGTCCTTGACTTGGGGACGTACAATACAAGTACCTCTGAAGCTCGAGTGGGTTCACCTGATGGCGAGGGTCACTTTTAAAAGGTAAAGCAAATCCACACACAAAATTTAGTCCAGCACTACCAGAAGTGTGTCTGGACCACGCTTGAGTTCAAAACAAGCGAGTGCCCAAAAAAAAAAAATCCCAGTGGAGCAGAGGCTTTCAACAACTAAGTCATCTTATCCTTTTCTGTCCCTTTCAGCTCCTTTCATGTCTTCCCCATATTATTAATCTCTTGTCTCTAATTCTCTTCTCCATGTGTGTTTAGATCTCTCCCTCTATTTTGTTGGTCCTGTTGCCATGTCACGAAAAGAACTATGATATCACGCTCCATGTAAATGACAACAGGACGTCAGTTATTTTCTCGAAAATAATCTGTCTCTTCTGACTACAACTATTAAAATTGTTGCACATGATCGAAACGCACTGAGACTAAATCCTTTGACTAGCACTAACTAATAACTAACCCTACTAACACAGACCTAACGGCGGCAATATATAGTTTGCCTGTTGCCGGAATCACAGTTCGGAGACATGCATCTTGTAAGACGGTCTCCGCTTGAATGACTTAAATTGTAACTGTTATTTTATTGCTGTGTTCATTTAGAGTGCGCATTATCGTCTCAGTTCAATAGATCTTATCATAGTTCTTTTCGTGACATGGCACCTGTGGTCTATAGACAAAGAACTTTCCAATTATATAATTATCTGGTTTTCTCAACTTGTGTCCTACACAGCGCCTTCATCTTTTCCTCATCTCTTGATTGACTGGTGTTTGTTTAGTTCTCTCCACTGGCACCACATTAGTGATTCTGTCTTACCATTTTAGTCCTCCTATTCTGCGCAGAAATTCATTGCTTGAATTCACCATCCGCTAAAGAAAGGGAAAGACTGGCCACCTATCCCTCCGTGCACCCAGGCCTACAAAATGTGATGATCCTAGCACATCACAGACCTATAGTAGGCTTCTGCTTTGGGACTTGTTTTGTCTGCACAGGCACCAGATAATGAATGTTTGTAGTTTTTTATTAATTGCTCTCCATGTTTCTGATCCACATAGTAGTGCTGATTTAACATTAGAGTTTATAATCCTGATATTGGTGCTAAGATTCATTTCTTTTCACTTCCACACATTTCCTAGTGCTTTGAAATCTCCTTTTATCTTTTGTATTTTCAGTTTTATATCCCTGTTTGTGCCCTTATTTTTATTTACATTACTACCTACATTGGTGTATCATTCCACCTCTTGAAGCGAGGTTTTATTGCGGGAGATCGGGTTGTCATTTGTTTGGTTTAATCTCACTATCTTTGTCTTTTCCTCTCTGAATGTTTAGACTAGTTGTGCTTGCTTGCTTGCTTGTGTTCGCTGGCTGTGAACTCCAGCGTGAAGTCCTGTATGTCGGATAAATACACCCTGTTGTCCAACATCAATGTGATGTCATACCGGACCTGAGGTTTGCGTGAGTATCCGTTGTCCCATGTCTGGCTTATTGGTGTGCAGACTGGTGGTTCCTCGCCATGCAGGCAGATACTCTCCGGCTTCAGAGGATAGACTAGTTGTGAAAACCCCAACAACCATCGTGTGTTTTGTTTACCTTGCATCTGATTTTATGTGTGGGGCAAGAGGGCAATAGGATCAGCGAAATCCAGATCATGATGTTGCTCTGTCCCATTCCATTGAACTCCATTTCTGGTGATAGTTATTGTTTACAAATTGGTTAATATGTCTTTAGGTTTTAGCTTCCTATAAATAGTCCTCTTGTTATTTCATAACTGCATCATCTTTATAATGATACATCCATATACTTTACTGCCCTCTTCATCATTCTCATCTGTGTACTTAGTTTCTTTTCCTAATCAAATAGAGTAATATTTTTAAAACTCCTTTTACATATGTATGTTTGCTTCTCTTCTCTTCTCTTGATTCTTTTAGATATTTGTTTTGTTTTCCTTGTAACATTATTACATATACAATATTATTATTAGGACCTTTTTAAACTCCTCTAGGTGCATTGGACTTAAGGTGCTAGACATATAGTTGTATAGGCAATCAGCATTCAGTGGGTGGTGTGGTCAGTATCAATCCAGCTGCCTTTACTTCTCAAGACATTTCCTGGTACCAATTTTAGGCTGGGTCAACCTGGGAGCCTGTACAAACCTTAAAAAGCTGCCCTGGTGTTTATTCAAACTCAAGACCAGAGGGCTAGCAGGCAAGCAACTAGCCACTGCATTTATGCCCAAAATAGCAAGCTAGCAAATGTGTTTACAAATTTGGAGCATCAACTAAAATCTTAAACTGAAATACTTAATCACAAGCTTCAGTTCTAAGAGCTGCAAAGTATGAGCTTGATATAAAGAACTATCAACAATAATGCAACAAAACAGTCTTGTTGATATGTAATTTAACTCTTTACCGGGCAGACGCTTGTCCTGTTTTTTTAGCCCTGAACGGGCAAGATTTTTTCAGGTTCTGTAAAATTTCGGGTTGCGTTAGTAAAAACATCACAAATAAGGTGTTAGTCAACCAATTTTAGTTAAACAAACAACACAATGAAGGGAAAAGCATGCATAATATGTTACTCACATGATTGTTGTCAGTAATCCATATATGAACACAAATATTTACGAAATACAGCATATTGTTTGTGACTTTCAGTCATCTATATGGCAATTTACAAACACATTTTCAGAATCATAATCACTTTCTTTAAAATCCGGCTCACGACTTCTAATGCAAAGTAATGCTTTTCACTGATATCTAGCTCCAATTAATAGTCAACTTCGTGCCCTTTAATGTCACTTAAATTGAACCTAACGAAATCTCGGCTATCACTTGAAGAATCGCCAAAGTCCATTTTGAAAAACTAAGCGTAAAAACCCCGAAAATTATCCGAAAAATCCATTCAAATTCATATTAGGCAGCTTGCAAATGGCGGCCACGTTGTCAAGCTATCGGCGAAAGCGAAAGTAGCCGCCGGAAGTATCGGAAAGCTGAGAGATTGCGTTTTTACAATGCATAATAGTATCGGGCGCGTTGGGGCGGTCTGCCCGTTTAAGCGATCGGACGGAAATGGACATTCCTCCCGGTAAAGGGTTAAGCATATTTTCTTCTATATTTAGTTTTAATGTTTTATATTTATAATCAGTCATTGAAAAGTTAAGACTCTCATGACATGGTCACACCCTAGACAAAAAGAAACAACAAAGACAGACTGGAGGACACAATAATGGAAAGGACAAACGAACTTTACTTTCAAATGGGTCACTAATTGGGCATGCAGGCCCATCTTACAATCGGCCCTTCCAACCATTAATCTTTCGTACATCAATTATTTATTGTGATTGTTACGTTCACATAAAAAAAAATATTGTCAAATTTATGCTGTGAATATAATCAATAAACAGGAAGGAAGGAAATAGGAGGAGATCAAGAACAACATTGATAACACAAACATGTGCACATCTATCAATGTAGCCATACATGGAGTTAAAAATAGCAACCCACGTCAGACAACTGTGATATGGAATGATCTGGAAGCTTCATAATTAGCCCAAGGACTGAAATACATGATGATGAAAATATTTACAATAAGAGAGATACTTCATTTTCATGTAAGTATGCCAGATATGATTATGAATAATGGAGACACAAATAATATATTGCACAATGTATGGCCTGGCATATTTAGCTGCAACTCGTCTGGTGCATACTACAGAAAAAAGTTCAAGATATATTGAAGCAGCATAATGAATTCTTTTAACTGAAATACACACAACACAATGTCATAAGTTTCACTGTCACCATAGTGGTTTTTTTATGTTTATAGAATTTTGGTTTATCCATGAGTATAACAGATGCCTCTGTAACTTTTGGTTATGTGTAGTGAACAGTGTACTGAAATCCTCTTTGCCATGTGCCCAAATTCTGTTAAATGATGTGCTATTGAAAAAAATGACTCTTTCTGGTTGGTAGAGTTATCGGATTGCCAGAATTATTGATTTAGGGGTGTTTTCTACAATTCTTTTTTCTGTTGTTCTGTTCTGCCTATGTAAATGGAGTGGCATTTGCATCAAAATTGATATATACTATTGGATTTGGCATACAGATGTACAGTTTCTTTTACTATGGTGTGGAGGTGGTTTTGTATCTCAAAACTAAAACTGGAGGATATTATTTTATTTTACCTTTCTTATTAAAGAATGAAGTAATATTCTGGCTTCTAGCTCTTAACAGACCTGATTTGATTGACATCCTGAACTGTGTGGATTTATACAAAATAAGAAAAGGATGGTATACTTCCCACTGATGCTAGGGTGTAGGATCAGATGAATAGCTTTCATGGACAAGGACAAAAAAAAAACACCTTAAGGACTCATGAGTGCATTGCAGAAGTTGGAAATGCCTCTGCAGTTTGATATCGCAAAGAGCAGGCCAAATAGGTCACTGCATGGGTAAAAAAAGTCACCGCCTGGGCCAAATAAATAGGTCACTGGGACAGTTAAGTCACTGCCTGGTCCAAATAGGTCACTGTCTGGGCCAAATAGGTCGCTGCCTGGACCAAATAGGCCACTGCATGGGCCAAATAGGTCACTGCCTGGGCCAAATTGGTCATTTAGTTGCATATTACAGGACGTGGCAGTCAAAACCAGAATTTTTTGCTGTTGTGATCTCTTGGCAAGTTTACATTCAGTAGTTTGCCATTGCTTTCTGAATGACCGACACCCATACAATTTCATAAAAAACCAATGCAAGGCATTCTGCTGCCAAATTGCTCGCAGCTGTGTTTCAAACAAAAAATAGGTCATTGTTTGGGCCAATTCACTGCCTGGGCAAATTCCAAAATTAGAAAAACTACGACAAATGATTTTTATAGCATGTTTGATTCTGGTATATACACATTTGTATCCACGATGGTGATACAGAGTCTGTGTGTGTGCTGAGATTCTGCTTGTGGGATCTATGGGAAGAGACTAGAGCATTTATGGAGATATCTGTGTGCAATGATTCAAATATCTTGGAAGTATGATCACAGATATATGTAGGAAGATATGTAGGAAGCATGATCACAGAACCACCTCTGTGGCTAAGGGCTTGTGAACGCGGTTTGTGAGCCCGTATACCCGGGTTTGAAACACAGCGGTGCTGGTTTTTTCGTAAAAGGTATAGGGGCTGGTCGTTCAGAAAGCAATGGCAAACTACTGAACATAACACTTGCCTAGTACATCAACAGCAGCTGAAAATGCTGGTGTTGACTGCAACGTCTCGTAATGGATACGCAACAAAATTTTTAATGATCACAGAAGATGGGAGATTGGACAGAGAAATCAAAATCAGATGTCAAAAAGCTAGTGCACTTACATATCAACTATCATCCATACTGAAACATCCAAATATACCCATGTCTGCAAAACGACAGATGATAAACAGCATATTCACACCAACCCTATGCTACCAATTTCAAACTTGGACTTCATCTAAATCACACTTTCGCAAAATCAATACCTGTGAGATGAGATGAGCTGCCAACTTAACAATCCGAGACTGAATAAGAAATTTTGTTATCAGACAGACAGTAGGATCAACACCTTGTGCCACATTTATCGAAAATGGTTTGGTCATGTCGTTAGAATGCAACACCATAAACTACCAGCATTGGCCCTACATCAAAGATCATCTGCAATGAGACCAAGAGGATGCCCAAGAAGAAAATGGATTGATGACATCAAAGACATTGTACAATCACACGGAATTACACTATCCAGTGCCGCCCATCGGGTGCTGGAGCTCAAATTATTCCTCCCCACGACACTTGACGGCAGAAGTTGAAGATGATGATGATGAATGAAAGTGATCCTTTATGAAAATCAAAACAATCTTGCTTCTTTCCATTACCTGTAGTTTTATTGATATGTATTTATAATGCAAAAGTCTGTCATTTTTGGTCGCATATTTTATGAGGAAAGACTTCATTTTAACACATTGCTTTAAAGAATCAATTAAATAATGCCCTTAATTTCTTTTTCTGTATTTTTATCAAATAAAATAGTTATGAAAAGTATAATCATGTAAATAATTGATACTGATATTGAATCTAGGGGTCTGCATGGTGAAGTGGCCATCTGCCTCAACCTGAGAAGGTCAAGGTTCATTTTTGAACTCAATCATTCGGCTGACAAATGCGATCTTCTGAAACTACTAGGTGGTGTCATTGCAGCCACAGAGTTCGTGCTCTGCACAATGTTTTAAACAGGCACTAGCCTCCTTGTAAGAGATAGAGACACCAAGCCATATGGGATTTTAAAAAATCAATTAAATCAACCCTCTTGTCTTTAACTCTGTTTATAAAATTGTTAGCAGATGGCCGAGTGGCTAGAATGCCAGATCCTCCTTCGGGAAACCTAGGTTAGAATCCACAGTAAGGTGTGGATTTTTTTTCTGCCGATGGCCCAAAACAAAACATCTAAACTGCACAGTTCGCGGTGACTGCACTAGCCAAGTGACCTTAATTCTTCAGGCTCAAGAGCCCTCTAATCCTACAATGCTATGTACTATAGGCAGTAGAATGACAGTGACATTTTAAAAATAAAATTGTAGCCAAATTTGGCATGGAGCATTGAGTGGATTGATCAGCTCTGGATTAGATCATCAGAACTGAGAAACATTATTTCTTGTTCTATATAAATATAATATGAATGTTATTTTGTGAAAGTATTTTTCTTTCAGGAACACTTTGGATATCTTAAAGGACTAAAAATTGCGTGGGTTGGAGATGGTAATAACGTTCTACATTCTCTCATGTATGGCTGTGCCAAGCTTGGCGTCAATTTAAACGTGGCTACACCTCAAGTGAGTAGAAGCAGTCTTATTTTAAATCATCATTTTTTGGCCTTTGTAGCTTAGGGGTAGTGAATGCAGTTTTACAATTCCTTGACATACCATGTTCGAAATCAGCCTGAAGCAATTTGGGAACAGATTGCTTTGTGTTGATTTTGATGGTATGAGAGTCGGTCATTCAGAAAGCAGTGCCAAACTATTAAATGTAAAAATTGCCCAGTAAATCACCTAGGCATATTAATGTAGTTGATAAGGATCTGCATTGATAATGTTATGAGCGCAGTCAGACAATAATTCGATGCCTGCGTCCATTGCCCATCAACAGACGAAAAGACTGGCCACCTATTTCTCTGTGCATTCAGGCCAAAAAATATGATGGCCTAATCACATGGGTCTACCCATAGTAAAAGACTGCTTTGGGTATAATTAACAATATTTATGATTAAATCACAAACAGCCAATGTAGGTCAGCATGGCCAAATGGATAAGAACACATGTTCTTAAACATCTGGTGTGCTGATGCCGAGGTAAGGGGTTCAGTCTCTACACTGGACAGTTGGACTAAAATGTTGACCTATCGTCCTTGACTTGGAGACGTTAATTACAAGTATCTCTGAAGTCATAATAGGTTCGCTTAATGGCGAGGGACACTGTTAATAGCTAATCCACACACAAAATTCAGTTCAGCACTACTGAAAGTAGTGTGTATGGACTATGCTTCAGTTCAAAGTGAGATAGCGCCAAAAAAAAGCCAATAAATAATGTGGTGGATTGCAACATCCCGTAAAAGGACATACAACTAACTTTTTAACAATTCCCATTACTGCAGAACAGTTTAATAGAATAAATCTCCAGTATCCTGTGTCTGCATGATGAACTTACACAGACTTCTTCTGGTCGATCTCTTGATTTTGTCCACCCACAAGTAACATTTCCTTCCAGCACATCCTTTCACAAGACCAATGTGAAGCTCATGGAGAGAACTAAACAAATATGAGTGAATCAAGAGGGGAAGAAAAGACACCAGTGCTGAGTAGATCACACATCTTAGAAGACTAAGATATACCTTCAGTATTATTGCGTGGTGCTCTGTTGCACATTTATTATTAAAATCATTTGAAATGATAACCAGAAAGCAAGAGTGTATCCTATTTATATTTACTATGGCATATTTTACACAAACTTGTGCATGTCTCTGTAATTATTTATTATGTTTTACAACTGAATAAATTTTCCGCTGTTTGTATTTCAGGGTTATGAACCTGATGAAGACATTATTGCAGAGGCCCAAAAAACAGGACAATCGGTAAACCATTGTGAAGTAGTTAACTAAATAAAAGTACACAGTAATCATTACAATTGTATTGCTACCTAGGAAGGCTTACCCGGTCAACGAACGCCCGCTGAAGTCGGAAGTGTCGGCCTACGGGCACAAAACCGGGCAAACCACAATTACATCTGAAAAAACACTCCGGATGACCGCAAAAGAAGAATGGTATTGCTTATGATTGTCAGTGATCTATGTTCAGTTTATAGGTAGTTTACTAAATAAAAATGCACAGTAATCATTACAATGGTATTGCTTATGTTATGTCAATGATCTGTGTACAGTTTATAGGTAGTTAACTAAATAAAAAGTGCACAGTAATCATTACAATGGTATTGCTTATGATTGTCAGTGATGTGTGTTCAGTTTATAGGTATTTAACTAAATAAAAAGAGCACAGTAATCATTACAATGGTATTGCTTATGATTGTCAGTGATGTGTGTTCAGTTTATAGGTAGTTAACTAAATAAAAAGTGCACAGTAATCATTACAATGGTATTGCTTATGATTGTCAGTGATGTGTGTTCAGTTTATAGGTAGTTAACTAAATAAAAAGTGCACAGTAATCATTACAATGGTATTGATTACCATTGTCAGTGGTATATGTTTAGTTTGTAATTCAGCATAGGTGGCTGCCCATAACAGTTAAAGGTAAAGGACCCATTTTGCACGCCTTGAATAATATTGGACATTTAGTGAAAGCCTCATATTTGTATAGACCAAGTGGCACTTGACGGGAGATCTGGATAATATCACGCTTGCCACCTTCACTTCCCAGAATATTTCCTGGTACCAGTTTTAGGCCCGGTCGACCTGGCAGCCAGGGTCAATTTTATTAATCTGCCTCAATGTGAATTTGAGCCCATTACCACTGGGCTGGCGAGCAATCATGCTACCCATTGTGCTACTGTGACTCACATGTGGCAATATATCATAGTCAGCAGTTATTTTACATGTTGATCAAGGAATAAGGAAATGTGTTTTTCTTTGTTTCTATATTAATACTATATTAAATCTTAAAGGATGGGAGGCCAATATCTGAGGCTGATGTTTTCAAGTATTCAGAATTGGATAACTTCTGCTGAATTGTTTGTTTCATTCTGCCCTGGTTATCAATTTTAAATATCCTCTGAATTACTACTTTTTTTTAAAATGTTGCATATCCCTTACAGGACGTCACAGTGAACACCAGCATTTTTCAGTTGCTGTTGATGTACTAGACAAGATTACGCTCAGTAGTTTGCCATTGCTTTCTGAGCTACCGGCTCACATAACCCCTAAGTTACCAGCACTGCGCGATTCTCACGCAGCTGCGCTACTCACGAGAATATATGGGATTACGGAGAAAGACGTCAACTCCTATGCCAGGGAGACAGGCCACTTTTAGGTTAATACATTTTTGAAAACTAGAAATAATTAACCCTTAATTGTTAGCAGTAAATTAAAACTCAGACTGAAAAATCTTGCACAAAACATCTTCATTAAAAGTTAAATTATTTATGCAGGTACACTGATGTACAGTTGTGTAGGTATATGGCTAGTTTGTCTCGACTGTAGGCAAATAAAAATATAATGCTTCATTTGTATTGCATTTCTGAAATATAAACATTTAGATTTGTAGAAATGTTTATTTTCAGAATTACCATGTTTTTTAGTGTAAGTTAACATTAATTTTTTTGTTCTGTTAATTTTCATACTTTTGCTTAAAGAAATATTGAAAACAAGTTTAAAAAGTATAGTTTTACCAGATGTATGTTTTAGTTATATTTGTTCATGTTGCAGTCCCTTGCTTTCATTACAGCACACAGGAAATAAATGATCTTTCCCAAGCTTCCCTGCCTGGTGCATTTTCATGCCCCAGCTGTCTATAGCATCCTGGAACCACCTTTCTGCTACTCAACTCTTGGCTCTTCTCCCAGAAACGACGCCTTCTATTACTGTTCTGTCTAATCCACTGTAATGTTTAATATGGCCAAAGTATTAATTTCTGAGACAGGATGTTGTTTATGAGCCAGTTTTCTTTGATGTTCAGGTCTTGTATGTTCCATCTTCTTGCTTCATGCTATTCTGAGAACTTCCTGTAATATTTAAGTTCAGAAGATCTGATTTTCTTCTTTAGTGATTGTAAAATGGTTCATGACTCACATCCATATTGGCAATGCTGGTCATATTCCAGTACGAACCTAAGGCCTTGCCCACGTCAGATTGGAAGCACTAGACTTGAGTTTCGCTCTCGTTTTCACTCTCGAAACAAGACTCGAGTCTAATGCTTCCAATCTGACCTGGGTATGGCCTTAGGTTCTCACTGGAATATGATCAGCGTTGCCAGTAGTGGGTTGTGCTCAATCTTTAAACCTCTAATCCTGAAACAACTAAATAAATCTTGCCATGGGAGAGATGCATTTTCCCAAAATTTTACTTTTCTTTGTTTGCTGGTGTTGTGCCACAGGCTTTTAATACGTTTAACTTCTGCATTGCAATTGTCAGTCTCCTTCTGACTTCTGTTGAACAGTCTCCAGTGTTGGTAATCCAACGTATTCAAAGTTAAATTCTTCTTCTTCTTCTTCTTCTTCTTCTTCTTCTTCTTCTCTTCTTCTTCTTCTTCTTCTTCTTCTTCTTCTTCTTCTGTGTTCATCCGGAGTTTTTTTCGGACGTGATTGCGTTGTTCCTGTTTACAGCAGAGCTGCGTTCTTGCGCTGTTAGGCCGACACATCCGACTTCTGCGGGCATTTATTGACCGGGTTAACCTTCCCGGGTGACATTCTATATAACCAAAGGGTTACACAGAGGTATAGATGATGCAAAAAGTTAAATTCTATTTTTTTAAAAAAAATGAATTATAGGTTAAGTTGACAGGAACATTTAAAATGAAGTATACAAAATGTATGCCGGCTTCGTGGCTTAGAGGTTATGACTTTTCTCCGTAATCTCATATACTCTCGTCGGTAACGTGGTGACGGTTCAAATCAGCAGTAGTTTGAATCGCATCAGTAACTTACGGGGTATGTGAGCCGGCCGCTCAGAAAGCAATGGCAAACTACTGAGCGTAATCTTGCCAAGAGATCAACATACAGCTGAAAGATGCTGGTGTTGACAGCTAAGTCCTGTAAAGGATATGCTTTAAAAAAAAAAAAAAAAAATACAAAATGTTGCTTTTATAAATCGTAGCATCTTTTGCAATTTGATTAAAGTTACTATTGCTGATTTGTCTAATCATAGATTGAGTTAAATGTCTTCTGTTTATACAGACTGGAGCTTCACTTGTTTTGGGTAATGATCCAGTAGAAGCTGTTCATCAAGCAAATGTTGTAGTAACCGACACTTGGATCAGCATGGGACAAGAAGACGAAAAGAAAAAAAGACTGAAGGATTTTGCAGGCTATCAGGTCGATAGGAAGGTAAATATTCTATTACATGACGTTAATGTTCTCATTTCTGAAGTATAAAACTTATAAATGTAAGTTTTTATTCTCATTAATGTAGACAATGGTGGTTATGCTGTGTTATCATTTCTATGTGAAAACAATAGTTCTCTTATTCATTCACTAGATCAGTCAGTCTGAAGATTGATGCTGAATTCATCTTATTTTGTCTCCCACTACTGCCTCAGTAACTCTCTTCAGTTCAACATAAACATTTGCCCCAACACTCTTGCATGCTTGTGTGATGTAGTTGTTCTCTATTCTTGGATCTTGCTGTCCAGTAATTTTGTGATACACATTCAGTCTCGTATTGTGACCAAGCCAAGGTAACGTTTTTTTGGTATGAAGTCCAATAGTTGTCCTTTTTCTTTAGTATTTTAAGAATTTGTTCATTTGATCTCCTTTTTGTTGAGATTATTTGCATCCGGTAAATAACATCACATCTAAAAAGCCTCCAAATTCTCTCCAACTGTTTGTTTTAGAGTCCATCTGAGAAGAATGGAAAGATGCAAAACATGAGAACAATAAAAGGTACATGAAAGAAATTTATTTGAGAACCTCTTTCACAGTCCAAGATTCTGAGAAAAGTATCACATTTTTTTCATTCTCATTTTATAAAAATCTGTCCTTTCTTCTCATTCTGTTATTATGCCTTAATGCCATCACTGTAGTGTCTTCCCCCTGTTTATTGTTGTTTACTGAGGAGGGCTAGTCGCTGCAATTGACTTTTCTCTTCTGTAATTGTGTTCTGTAAAGCTGCATATACACCGTGTTTTCTGTATTGTTTACATTTCCACATCTTTACTGTAGTTCCACCAATTTTATTCATACCTTTGGTATCAGTAAAATAAAATTAAATATAAACCAGTTGAGCATCCTCTAAGGATTTATATATACCACCACATCTCTCTCTCTCTCTCTCTCTCTCTCTCTCTCTCTCTCTCTCTCTCTCTCTCTCTCTCTCTCTCTCTCTCTCTCTCTCTCTCTCTCTCTCTCTCTCTCTCTCTCTTCTCTTTTTGATGTAGATTGGTGTTGCTGACATAGAAAGATCACTATGTCTAGCGAATGAGGGAAGACAAAATGAAGAATTCCCAGAAAATTTTCATTTAAAGTAAGATTTCAGCTGAAAGCTAAGAAAATACTGCTGTCTGAGATTTCCTATGACAAGAAAAGAAACATCTAGACAAACAGTATAACCAGGAAATTTCAGTCAGTGGACCTATACCTAAGAGACTTTTGTATCTAGACATCCGTTGCTGCTGATGTGAACTATGCTATACAA
Source organism: Cepaea nemoralis (assembly GCA_014155875.1). Lineage (NCBI taxonomy): Eukaryota > Metazoa > Mollusca > Gastropoda > Stylommatophora > Helicidae > Cepaea > Cepaea nemoralis. The sequence goes on from JACEFZ010003587.1 coordinate 290,858, forward strand.
AACAAAAACCGGCTCGCAGCAGCCAATTGAAGCAGGAAGATAAAGAGCAGAAGGAAACCCATTCACGAAATTCTCCTGTGTGTCAATAGGGTTGTACTACTACCATCCATCATGTGCCATGCCGGTAAGCATGGGCGGCCATGTTCTGCCATCTCTCTCGATCAGGTACTACTACTCATTCTCTAAATTATCTAGATCTACCTGGTGTTGATGTCTAGAAAACAATGAAAAAGCAATTTTTATATGCAGGAGTGATACATAAAGCCATGATGTCACACACTCTCTTTCCCCCCTCATTTTCTGTATGTGTGTGTGAGAGAGAGAGAGAGAGAGAGAGAGATGTTATATTGGCTATGAAAATGAAAACATTGCTGCTGTTAGCAATGCCTGGTGGAGTCAGATTTCTGCTGGCACAGTGACATTTCAGTGGTTAAAAATAAAATTTTCCAGAGGCATGCTGTACAGAAACTAAACACAAGCTATCTCTGTCTGATCAACTGTCAGCTCTCTTCTGCCCTCACAGTAACATGCATTTCTAGATTCACCTTGGTCTAATCAGCCACCTCCAAACATTCCCTGACAAATGACAATATTACCCTCTTCCTCAACAATTGACAAACAACAAACTGAAATGGCAACTAATTGCTGTGCTGTTAATTTAAGTAATGATGTTACTCCACAGAAGATAAGCCATTGTTTTTTGTTTATCTTTTCAGATGGTGCAAGGGGCAGATAAAAATTGGGTGTTTTTACACTGCCTTCCCCGCAAGCAAGAGGAGGTCACCGATGAAATTTTTTACAGCAAACAGTCCATTGTTTGGCAAGAGGCAGAGAATAGAATGTGGACAGTTATGGTAATCATGTTATGGTTTTTTTTTTACTTATAAAAAAGTGACTCTATATTATGATTATTTTATATATCCGTGTGCTTGCTTATGTATGTATGTATGTATGTATGTCTGTCTGTCTGTCTGTCTGTCTGTGTCTGTCTGTCTGTGTGTGTCTGTGTTTGTGTGTGTGTATGTGTGTGTGTGTGTGTGAGAGAGAGAGAGAGAGAAACAAATATAATCAACCAAGTGGATCGATCCAAAATGGTAATGGGAAAGTTCTCACCAATATTTAAAATCAAATGTATACTTTGAGGAACTTCTGATTAGATTAGTTCCAAAAGAGAGAGAGAGAGAGAGAGACACGTGCTCAACCACCACCAACACTTTCTGGTAAAACACTAAGCAGGATCATTCTGTAGAGATTAAGAGATACCACTGACATATTAAGGGATGAACAGGAGGCTTTCAACCAATGATCTTGCACTGACCAAATAGTCACACTGCATAATAATAGAGCAAAGTATTGAAATGAATGTGCCACTTTATTTTGGATTTGTGAATTATTAAAATGCCTTTGACAGAATTGATATAGAATCTGTTTGGGAATTGATAAGACACTACAGTATCCCACAGAAAATCCTTAACTTAATAAGGGCAACATAAAAACATGAAATGTAGTTCTCAGGGAGGGAAAACCAACAGATGCATTTGAAATAAGAACAAGACTGTGATTTGGATGCCTTTCGTCACCATTTTTTTATATTACTGGATTATGAAGACAATAACTACTGACAGAAATGAAATTCAATGGGCCCTGACAAAAGAACTTGATGATTTATACTTCGCCAACGACATTGGCCATCTGTCACACACACACACACAATCAGGTACAATATAAATTAAATACACTTTATGGGAGGTAAACAAATTTAGGTTTAAATTTCATAGACAAAATACAAAGTTAATAGGAATAAATCAAATGGTGAAACCTTACCTCAAGAGGTGGAATCATAGACATTATTAGGTAGCAATGTAGACAAAGATTAAGTGTAGAAGGCAGATAATAACTAATAAACTACAAACATTCATTATCTAGTACCTGGACAGACTTGCTAAAATGGTATGACAGAATCTTGCATGCGAAGCTCATGGAGAGACTAAACAAATTACAGCAAATCAAGCGGTGAGGAGAAGATGAATCATTCCTCCGAGCTACAAAGTTTGTGCACTATGCTGAGATTATGCTTGTGTGATCTATGGGAGGAGACTAGAGCACTTGTGGAGATTTCTGTGTGCAGTGAAAGTGATCCTTAAAACCAAACAAGAAATCTTGCAGCTGTTGCCTCTGTAATATTTTGGAGGGTGTTTTGTTGTTGACTGTTAGTAATTTTCAAGTACTAAGAATGTATCTTCTTCTTCTTCAGCTTTCCGAGCCATTGAGGTTCTTTGCTGCAAATACAATCCGTCTCCATTCGTCTCTCTGGTGGACCTTCTCTTGCCAGTCGTTGATTCCAAGTGCTTGTAGGTCTGTACATGTATTATCTCTCCACCGTCTTCTTGGTCTACCTCAGGGTCTACGGTCATTTATTTCCTGAGTGTAAGCGAGTTTTGTTTCCCTATTATCTTCCATTCTTTCTATATGCCCCAGCCATTGTAGTCTATTAGCCTTCACGATACCAGTGATTAGCGGGGACTTAAACAGATCATAAATGTCTTTGTTACTTCTTCTTTTCCACTCTCCACTTTGTGTATCCCTAATGGGTCCAAAGATGCGTCTTAAAATTTTGTTCTCAAAGGTTTGTAACAAGGCTTCGTCTCTTTTCGTTGTACTCCAGGTTTCAGAGCCATACTAAGAATGTATAGTCATGTTATTTAAGTTTTAATAACATAACTAACTTTATTGAAATTTTAATATTTAGTAACTTTAATTAAAGTTTTTACATAAATTTTGTCATAAAAATATGTTTACTAACATTAAATTAAGTTTACAATAAAAAAAATATGTTTACTAACATTAAATCATGTTATTTAAGTTTTATTAATACTTATAATGTAAATAGAAATTATGCAATCTTTTTCTCCCCATACATATACTTAACCACTATATTATATCATCCACAGGCAGTTATGTTGCACCTTCTACAACCCTACAAGCCAACCATTCCAGCACCAAGATTTTAAACATTGTTGTGAGAATTTCAATGATCTAAAACTACTAGAAATGAATATAAAACATCTTCATTATATCATTTGAGAGCTTAGTTAATATAAGATACTTTGGAATAGATATTAATTACAAAGTTTATGCCACTGATAATGTGTTCATTATTGTGACCACTTGCCCAAGGCATGTATTGTACATGTGATCTACTTTTAAACAGTCTGCACTTTCATTTCTATTTGTGGGCTAAATTTGATTAAATTAATTTGACATGAAGAATATGTTTCATTGTTCAGTTTGTTTGTTTTAAATTAAGCAGTTTTGAATATATACATAAATATACATGATATGTGAAATATACATGATTAAATATTTTTATAAATCAGATACAATAAATGAAAGAGGGAAGTTGAATATTTTGGCCATGTTTCAAAACATAAAAACGATATTGGGAGGAAGAGCCGGACAGTGATACAAGATAACATCAAGAGATGGACAAACAGGGCAAAAAATAGAATTTTGGAGATTCATTGCAACCAATCTTCATTGTTGAGACAGCACCTGATTGATAAATAAGGCTTTAATAAATCACATCTATTGTTGTTATCACACTGCTACTGACAGTCAGTTTTGCATATCTGTGGGACCTACATAAGGAAGCAGGAGAACCTATGCAGACTTATCTGAGTGTGCTATGAAAGCGATACTTTACAAAACCAAACCAAGTATCATTAGCATTCACATTTGATATAGTGAGATTGATATTCTTCATTTCAAGATTAGGACTTGTGGTAGTGCATGGCTAGCATTGTTGCCTGCCAGCCTAGTAGTGGTCATGTGTTGAAATCTCTTTCTTAAGCAGGGATTTTGTAAAAATATACCTGTGCTTTTAGATTGACCCAGCCTAAATTTGGTACCAGGAAATCTTCTAGGAATGGCAGAATAAAGGCAGCTGGCGTGATATTGATCACTTCAATCATCGAGAGTTGGTCTATAAAAATATGACACTACACCATATACCCAATACATCTAATGGTTTGGGAAAAGGTCCTTTATTTTTTTTTTTAATTCAAAGATTTATTATGTTTTGTTGTTATTGTTGGAGTGCACAATAACAGCCGTATCACTACTCCTATTAAACTGTCATCTGCAGAAAGTCATCCTTATCACAATCCACTTGAAAGATTCACAGTTATTTGCCAGTTCTCTTGCATTTTAAAGCCTAGGGTGACTATAAGGTCCTGTGATTCTACTTCTGCCTCTTCTTCCTTGAAACACCACAACATCTAGCTTTAGAATGGAGGTGGAGGCGGTCACTGCAGCTCTCCGTTGGATGAAGAATACGATACACACACATCGTGATTGTAACCGACTCGGAAAGCATGCTGAGGAAGGTGAGGACAGGCATGCTTCGTGCAGAGTAGCTTGCCTTGCTTCGGAGGACACGGGTTGCAAGCATCGACTGGATCTTTTCTCCGGGGCATGCCGGTGTGCTAGGGAATGAACAGGCATACAAATTGGCTGGCTCTGCAAAACATGGTGGAATATTGATGCATGACAAGGCAGACGTGGTTGTGGCCTTGTGGGAGAACGTGCACACCTCGGAGGAGCAAATGGATCACCATGGTCTGGCAAGAATGAGGCAGCGAGGAGTGACGAGGGATCCTGGCCGACGTTCGACGCTCAGAGGAAAGGCGAGAAGGACATATAATCAGATTGCTAGTGGCGTTGGAACTCTTCGCTGGCTGCTGAGGATGGGGACAGAATGCTTATGGGAATGCCCCGAATGCTGTGATGTCGGTTCTTAAATCAATCAATCAATCAATCTTCCTTGAAACATGACTTCCTTTACCATTCTTTCTAAATCACTCAAATGATTAATATAGCCAAAGTATTCATTTTCTGAGATATAATGCTGTTTGGTAGCCAGTTTACACTATTCATTGTGTGGTTAATTAACTTAAAATAATATATTATTTTATTTAGTCAAAGCATTTTGGGTTCATTGCTGGATAAGACATGGAGCCAGAGAAGTATTTCAGTGTTGTGATATTGAAATCTAGCATTCATTTAATCCGCTGGAACTTTAACTCATGTTAGTTAGTTAGTCGACAGATCATCCTCATTGCACATTACATTTTCATTGTATCTAGACAACTTTTATAAAGAGTTCCAGTTTGAAAGATGTTATAATTAAATCTTTTGACATTCATGTATTTATAGGGGCCTCAGTGGCACAATAGTTAAAGCATTAGCCTGGAGGTCTTGAGTTCAAATCTCTATCAAGATTAGGATTTTTCATGTAGCCGTATGCCTCAAAGGTAAACTAAGCCTCATAAAATGGTTACCATAAAGTTGTCTGGGAAATAAAAAGTGGTTGGCATAATACTGACAATATTATTTGCCAAGGATAATTGGTCTAAAATATGATGAACTGAGCACCATATTCCTGTGTTGCCACATGGCATGGAAACTGAGGCTTTAATTTAATTTGTATTAACACTTGTTCATTTCATAAGATGGTTAGGTTAACACGAGGATTACAAATACTCCACATTTAAACATCATCACTGACTATGTTTGTTATGTATTGCAGCCAAAATATGCATCTATTCACTTCATGTGATACATGACTGTATAAACCTCATAAGAAGCAGTTAAATATGCCAGGCAATAAATTGTGCAACCTACTGTATATGGCTTTTGTGGTTAAATTCACTACGGGAATACATTGTTTTCAATGTGGTTATGATTCTTCTTTTGAATGTTCATTAGGTATATTCATTTACACATTTCATAATCCCTTTCATGATTAAACCGGTGATGTCATTTGACTTAGAAACCAAATTTCAACTTATGCATAGTAATAGTAATCAAAACGTTTATGTGTAAAGATATTATTGGTGCTATGTCCATGCGTGTGGAGCCACTGTAGCGCAGTGATGAGCATGCCTTCCTGTTGGCCCAGTAGTCATGTGTTTGAATCTCCTTCAAGCAGGATATTTTTTATTTAACCTGGGCCCCTAGGTTTCCCCCAGCCTGAAATCATTATCAGGAAATGCCATGGGGGAGGTCAGCATGGCTAAATGGATAAGAACATGTGTTCTTAAACATTCTGTGTGCTGATGCCGAGGTAAGGGGTTCAACCCCTACACCGGACAGCTGGACTAAAATGTTGATTTCTCATCCTTGGGGATGTAAATGACAAGTACCTCTGAAGTCGGAGTGGGTTCACCTGATGGCAAGGGCACTGATAATGGGGAAAGCTAATCTACACACAAAATTCAGTCTAGTGCTACTAGAAAAAGTGTGTATGGACTACTTGAGTTCAAAGTGAGCGAGCTCCCCCCCAAAAAAAAATATGTCCTAGGACACAAGGGTGTCAGTGTGATATTGATCTCATCACCCATCAACTGACGATTGGCCTAAACATGTGGAGCTAGCACCATATACTCAAAAAGCCCCATGGCCCTGTACCTTACTTTATTTTATTGTTAATTTGTTAAGATATTAGTGGCACTATGTTTACATAATCATTGTTTTGTTTGGGGTGTATTGATTTCTGGCAACTAATAATTCTTATTAGAAAGGCTCTCATTTGGAAGATCCGGGTTTGAATCCTCGGTAAGGTTATGGATTTTTTTCCTATAAAATTCATGCAACATAATAGGTAAATACAAAACTTGGACCGGCAATATTTTCAATCACTGCACAGTCATTAAAAATACACCCTGTAGAAGTTATCTTGGGTGAAATCTGACTGAAGTAAAAATGTAATGGTGTTAGTTCAATTTCAAATACTATCATAAAGTATAAAGTGTTAGGCCTCCACATATTCTAGACCATGACATAATAAGGTGGGGTGGCTAATTCAATTCTTTGTTGCCTTTTTATACCTAGAAAATTGTCTGTTACCTTATTTGTATGAGGCTGGATCAACTCCAGATTAGTGCTGGTGGGAAAATAAATTCCTGCCACAGCTGGGAGTTGAACCTGGACCATTGTCATGGTAGGCAAGCATGCTAACCTTTTATGCCACCATGGCTTTCAGAGGAAGTGAACCTTACACAAACACATGCTGAAGTTGGGCACCCTGACCTCTGATTTGGAAGGGTGCATGACTAGGCGTGATACACACCCCTTAAATCCTTGACTTGGGGTCGTAAATTACAAGTACCTCAGAAGTTTCAGTAGGTTCGCCTGAACGTGAGGGACACTGGTAATAAGGAGAGCTAATCCTCAAGCAAAAATGGTCCAGTGCACTAGAAGTAGTCACATGTGTATGGACTATGCTTTAATTCAAAGCAAGCAACCACCACACACAAAGACACAAAATCCCCTTAGAAGGATTGATGACAAAAAAGAAAACTCAAATGTCTTTTGCTTTACATTTGCTTATTTGCAATCATATCTGTTTGGTGCTTTCGGGTGTGTATTGTATATATGAATAAGGCTAATAGCCATAATTTTATAATAAAATATATACTGTCTTTAAGGTCTTGTGCCTTATGTTACTGATATATTATGATAGTCTCTGGTTCAAATCTTCAAAGGATACAATACATGGTTAATGTGTGAGTGTATGCATTCATGAGTGTGTAGGTTAGTGAGGGGTGTCTTTTGTGTGATTCTTTTCTTCTTTTTACCTTTTGAAGAATGAATAGTAAAGTATCCATACAGATTATGCTAACCTCAAACGGTGCATGAGTTTGCATGAAGAAAATAAATGGAAAACCTATAGTTTGAAATAAGGGTAACATGAAACTGCATGTGGATGTGAGGGTGCACTGGGTATAAAAACGAGTAAAGGTAATCCCATAATAACCTACATTCCTCACCCAAAGAAAGGACATTTAAAACTACCAACTATCGTACTCATCATCATCCATGCCGGTAAGTGTGGGCAGTCATGTTATGCCATCTCACTCGATCACCAGAATTTTGGATTAGCTCAGTGTTCTTGTCACAACCATACAACGTGGCCAAGCCATCCAGGTATTTACTTCTCTGTCCTCCCCTTGTTCTCTTCCCCTCGATCTAGCCAGTTGTCACCAAGTTCTCCAATTTATTTCTTCTCATAACGTGACCAACAAATTTTGACTGTCTATGTCTAATTTCTCCAATGGGTTTACGGTTTTCATTTGTTTCTTGTAGGACTTGGTCATTGTTTTTTTTGTCTCTCCATGGTATTCTTTGCATTCTCCTCAGAAACCACATTTCCACAACCATCAGATGTTTTTCAGCTTGTCTGCTCATTGTCCACGCTTCACATCCATACAAAAGCACAGGTTCTATGTAGCACTTCAACACTCTTTTTCTCATTGCAGTTGACATCTTTTTGTTGGTCAATATGTTTTTCATCTTGCAAAAGGGTGCCTTCGCCATGGCGATTCTTGTTCTAATCTCTTCAAGGCATCTGCCATCAGATGTTATGACTGTTCTGTGATAACTGTACCGATTCACTTGTTTAAGAATATTCCCATTTACTTGTATATTACATTGTGGTATTTCCTTCTTCTTAGTGATGATCATAATCTGTGTCTTCTTACAATTTAATTCTAACCCTAGTTGTTCACTGTGTGCAACAATCGCATATACTAAATGTTGCAGAACCTGCTCATTGTCTGCAATCAAGACTGTATCATCCGCATATCTAATGTTATTGATGTTATGTCCCCCAATGATGATTCCTTTCATATCGTCAACATTTCTGAAAATACTTTCACTGTACAGGGAAAAAAGATCTGCAGACATTACAATTACATTACTATCGTACTACTGCACTAATTAGACATGCTAGACAAATCCTCTTGCAAAGTATTCTTAAAAGGTTTAAAAGTAAGATAGAATTTGCATTACAAGAAGTACAGAGGTTTCAGACAGCAGAGGAACCAAGGACTATATCTTCAACATGCGAACCATCTTTGTGAAATGCAGAGTTCATTGTTGCTCTTCATATTTGTTTTTAAGATTACAGTAAGGCTTCTACTATGTTCAACATCAGCAATTTTGGAGCATCATTAGAAGTGTGGTGATTGGAGCATATTGGACCCACCTAATTGAATCATTATATTAAGAACAACAGCAGCTGTCGGAGAAGCTGGTGAAACAGCAACATTTGCTTGAGGTGCAAAGGGGAAAAGGACAGTGCTATACTGAAGTGCAAAGGTGTTTAAGACAGTGCTATACTGAGGTGCAAAGGGGATTAAGACGGTGCTATACTGAGGTGCAAAGGGGAATAAGACCGTGCTATACTGATGAGGAAGTGGAATCAGACAGTGCTTTATTTAGATGCAAATGGAAGTAAAACTGCTGCTTTATCTGTTTAATTTCTATGCAGAAAATCTGAGAAACGTCAACAATGATAAGTAGATAAAATTTTGATCCACTAATAATTGTGGAAACCCTATTCCAGAACTAGAAATACAGATGACATGGTTCTCCTCTCACATAGTGCTAAGAGATTAGAAGAGTTGATTCTGTCTGTCAATAGACAGATAAAATAAACATCTTTGCAGCTAAAATAGTCTTTTTCAGAACTTAAAATGCCTACAGACAAAATTAGATGTCATCCAAGAATCAGTCAACAAAGAAGAAATTGAAATGTCAAATGCTTTGAATATCATTACTCCATAATCAAGAACAAAGATGTCAGATATAGACTAACCATAGCAATTCAAATGATAAGCAGTTTTAATAACCTATGGCACAGTAGCAACAAATTAAAGCAACAGTTTTGAGAAAGAATGCATCTTTCTTCTGGCAATATGCCGATGTGTCATGGGTGGCTTTGCAATCACTAAAGAAAATCGGAGCTTTTGAAATTAAATGTTACAGAAACAGTTTGTAGAATATAGTGGACCAAGAAGAAACAAAAATCCACACTGATATTCTACAATATCTGAATGTCAAAGAAAACTGGCTCATAAACATCGTCATGCCTCGGAAACTGAAACATATAAAATATATTAAATGTCACACTGGCTTGGAAACTGAAACATATAAAACATATTAAATGTCACGCTGACTTGGAAACTGAAACATATAAAACATTAAATGCCACACTGGCTTGGAAACTGAAACATATAAAACGTATGAAATGTCCCACTGGCTTGGAAACTGAAACATATAAAACGTATTAAATGTCACACTGGCTTGGAAACTGAAACATATAAAATGTATTAAATGTCACACTGGCTTGGAAACTGAAACATATAAAACATATTAAATGTCACACTGGCTTGGAAACTGAAACATATAAAACGTATTAAATGTCACACTGGCTTGGAAACTGAAACATATAAAACGTATTAAATGTCACACTGGCTTGGAAAACATAGTGATGGAAGACATGGTTCCTGGAAGAATGGGCAGGGTCGACCAGCATGAAGATGAACAAACAAGTGACATTAAAGACATCTTGGGCATGAGGCGAAAGAAGCCAGCCACGAATGGGGACACTTTTTAACAGGCTGTAGTGTGATGAGAGCAACATTCTGCAAAGGACCTTTTTATTAAGAGCTCTCGGTTCCCCAGGGGCCAGAGCTGCCCCATCAGGACCCACTACCCTGTGTGTTATCGGGATGACTGTCTCTGTTGGTGGCCCTAGGCAAGATCAAGTGCAGATACTAGACTTTGATCTTAGCCAAAAGGCCGAGACCAGCTACTTTATGATGAATCCCATAAGTGATGCCACTGTTACAATGTGGAGTGACAGGTGCTATCAGGGCCGGATTTAGACTTGATAAGGCCCTAAGCTATTTGAAATATGGGGCCCTTTATAAGTCCAGATATTCTATGTCAGTGACAAATTGCTCACTCGGACAATATTTTTTGGGGCCCCCCACTTTCTTGGTAAATCCTGCACTGGGTGCTATACATTAATATCTCCACAGCCTATTGAGTTGGGGCGATGATTTTTGTTTGTGGGTTCTTTCCCTTTCTCAACATGTAAGTTTCCATTTACCAGTTTTGTATTGACACCAGAGGATGTACTTGAGGGAGATAAAAAATAATAATCAATAAAAAATGAGGCAATGGAAACAACATCATAGTTAGAACATACAGAAAGACAGCTCAGTAATTTAATTGTTCGATTATGCGGTTTAGCTTGAGAACTACTTGATACAAGTCCTGTTGTAAGGAATCATTTTGACCAAATAAGGAACCTGAGTATGTTATGTTGTATTCTCAACCTGGTCCCTGGGTAGTACACCCAATGCCTAACCTTCTAAGACTATGACGAACAATTAGAAGGTCCTGTGTGCAATTGAAAATAGTAAAAAGTAGGTCAAAAGGGCAGCTCTCGTGCAAAATTATAAAGCTTACAACAGAAGCAATAAATCTTTGTCAATCAAGGCGTGAAAAATGTTCTGAAGTGCTAAATTTATCCAATCCTGAAGTATGAGAGTGAATCATGACAATCGGTAGACTTGTATGGAATTATGTAGAAGCTGCAGAGATGTAGTTTTATAGATTAATGATGAGAATACCGTTGATAGATAAAAACGTAATGAAAGACGTTAACTCCAGACAGTCAATATTCTTTGGGCACATGATGAGAAACGGAAAGTTGTAATGCAATGTGATAACAGGAAACTTGGAGGGGAAGAGAAGCTGAAGGAGACCAAGAGATAAGATGCTTGACGATTTGGCATCATTTTGCAGAACACGAGACAGAAGGCTCTGAACAGACATGATTACCAACACCACGCAACATGAGCTAGAAGAAGACTCACATCATATATTTATATTATTTGTTATGCAAAGATATTTGTATGCTATTTGTTGTTATAAAAAAAATAGTCATATCTTGGTCAGATATGACGGAGCTACCGTATAGGCCTACTAAGACAATTGAATAAACGTGCTATCTGCTTTCTGTTAGTGCCGAATGTTAGGTGGCCTTCCCAAAACCTGACTCTCCACAATGTGCCAACAGCTTTTGGGAGGAGCACAACTGGGAGGGTACATATCCTTATTCTGGTGCCAGGAAATGCAAACGAAAGACACAATTTGTGGCAGGGCAGACCAAGCTCTAAGCCTTTATCGGCAACTGGTCTAGGATGGAAGCTCCGACGGGCGAACAATGCATTGCTTTGCAGATTCGACATCTTTTGCAGCGTGTCTTGTTCCTGACGTATTGGTATTACCTTTCCCTTGGAGTAAATAAGTCAAGCTAAAGAGGGATAATATATGGTCTCTACAATTCAGCCCACGCTTTGTGCTATGGGGAGGTTATGCCTTTTGTTTTTAAGCACAATGTAACAAATTATCGTCTTTTAAGCACAATGTAACAAATTATCGTCTGTCAGGTCGGCAGGGTGCCAGTAAAGTATATTTGTATGTATGTGGAGACCTTTCTCACGTGATCAATGGGAGACTAAATCGCTTAAGATAGTATCCGTAAACAATGTAGACAATCCTTTACAAACACACACGCTCGCGCGCACGCTCGCTCCCTTACTTACTCACTCACATACTGGCGTTATAAATCTGAACTGTGTTTACAAACAATACCATTGAACACAGATGGAATTAAATACAAATATCTATATAGATCCCCCTTCAAACACAAGCTTCGGTGTTTCTACTATTCTTTGATAATGCATACATCGGTGCCAGCAATATATACTACATCTTGTTATTAAAAAAAAACTAGTAAATTCACTGAATGTAGATGAATAAGATACATACAACGAACATATGCACACTACAATGAACATAATAACAATAAATTCTATATTAATTATGTTATTTATATGTGTATTAATACACACACAAACACACAGTTAAATACAGACATTAAGTAATCCTAACGGGTGCGTTAGGGGTAACGGTTAGGACGTCCTGCTACCAATGGCATGAGCGCGGTCGAACCAGGTTGCGATAATAGTTCTCGTCGTTTGCTGCAGGAGGGAAAGACTGACCACTTATTCCTTCTTGCACTCCCACTCAGGTCTAAAAATGTGATGGTCCTGACACTTCACAAACCCACGGCCCCCCCCCCCCCCCACAAGTAATCCTTATTACAAGCCAAAGAGGCTGAAAGGGAAGAAATCTATTTTTATCATAAATGACCGACAAAATAACCGGCGCCGTGACTTAGCAGATAGTGAGGCGAGAAGTTTCATAATTCCAAGATATACCGAGTCCAGGGATTGAAATCAGCTGCTGGCGATTTAGAAACAGACCAAGGGGGCTGAGTGGCCTCGAGGTAAGGTGTCCACCTAGAGTTCTGGAGGTTCCGGGTTCAAGCCCCGGTGAGGACCGGGATTTTGTTCACGTGGACTTCTAGTAATAAAATTTCCTCTGGTCTCTTGGTAGTGAGATCGGACGCCTGTGTGTTTTATTGTTGCGCACGTAAACAAATCCCTTGGCAATGCAATTGGAAATCGAAAAAGAGTAGCCTTACGGTGCTGCCCGGGGAAAATTTCGAGTTAAAAATCTACTCAAAGTATTTCAGGATCCTCGCCGGTGCTACGGAGTTCGTGCATTGAGCTGAGATTCTTCGGACTTGGGCTTGAGTTAGGAGTAGAACGGCGCACTTTATGGCTTACACCCGTGTGCCGTGATCATTGATCCATCGACTAAACTACTCACGGTATGAGGCTTTTGAAGTTAAGAAAACAATGGTAAACTATTGAATTAAATATTGCCCAGTAAATCATAAATACCCAACACACGCTGAGGTTGATTGCAAACTCATGTAAAAGACATGCAACTAACTTTCGAATGAATACATAAAAAATGATATATTTATCCGTGGCTTGTAACCACTGATCGGTAAATCAAAAAATACTGATCAATACGGTCAAAGGTCAAAATCATAGCAGAAGTGAACATGGTGTTCATTTTGGTATTCCTGTATTTTCTGTTCCCGACAGGAATCTTTTTTGTACCTATCATAATTTTAATATGGCTCACTGTTTTGTGGATCAGGAAAGTCGTTCCACAAAATGTTCCAAAAGTCTATGCGCAGCCAGGCTTTTTTTACCCGATAAAATATAACTTAATTCGTGCTATGCTTTGGTTCAGGAAATTGCAGAATGCAGGAAGGCAGTATTTGAGACGAGCTGACTCTGCTAATGCAGGTTATGGGGTCCGGTCGAGAAATTCATTTACTGAAATGGATAGTGTGCAGGCGTTGCCCGAAAACCATCCAGAGGTTTGAATTATAACACTCGAATAAATTCATTCTAATTCAGCAACTCGTATCATCTCACGAATAACAACAACAGTAACACTAAATTACAACCAATGACATATCACATATCTCATTTATAAAATATAGTTTATCAATAATTAATATTGCTCTCATATGTTGCTTACTTAATATCATCGAAAACGTTTATCTGCCATTCTTGACTCGGCTATACTGTAGATAAAAAATCACTAAACCAACTTATTAAATATTAAGTTCATTGCCCACTTAATAGACAATTGCCAGACCTTTCAATCCTTTTACTGAAAGAAGAAAGGCAATAAAGGCAAAATGTAACTTTAAACTTGCCATTCATAGTGTTTTCATTGGGTGAGACATATCTGTCCTACGTCTCAGCATTACTCTCTAATCACTATAACACACGCCTGCACACACCCACCCCACCCACACATACCCACACACACCACACACACATATATATATATGAGTACAAAATATTTAGGAGCACATTTTCATAGGGCACACAAATTTGCTACTATTGTATTTGAGAAAGAGAAAATCCATTGCACTTTGTCTGTTGTAAACTAATACATCATATATATCTGCTTTATACCTTTCTTCTCAAGTAGCAACTCGCAGGTTCCATGAACATGTGACATAAGTGATTTATTATTAATCCAACGTGCCAGTTGACATGTCATGTGTGGTTGTACTTCTTTTGTTTGGTTAGAGCATACTAAAGAAATGTTACATTTGAAATTCTACAAGGGGGTGTGCACAAATGGAGTGATAGTGGTATAGTAGTTAGCTTTCTTTCTGTCAATACAGTGATCTGGGTTCAATCTCCAGAGAGGCAGGAATATTTTTCAGATCTTTACAGGGTCGACCCAGTCTTTTTTAAAATGGGCACTAGACAAATTTAGGAATTGTTGGGAATTGTTTGAGAAGGAAAGATGATGAGGAAGGGAACAGACCACTACATCTCATATGTCATGGCCTAGAATATGTGAAGGTCTAACATGTCACACCCCTGTGGTGGCAGTATCTGCTATGGAACTACCTTTTAAATAAAACAAGTCCCAAAGTAGGAACCCACTATGGATTTGTGATATGCTAGAACCATCACATTTGATATAATTGAATGTATGGTGGCTAGTCTTTCCCTCATATAGTGAGCGACGAGCCAAGGAATCAAACCTTCATCCAACCATGCTCATGCAATTGTCAGTGTAATGTCCTAACCATTCCACAGTGTGTGTCTGCGGGAACTACCTTTACGCTTACCTTGTACACGTGATTTTGTTAACGTTATTTTCTGCTTTGGACAGTTGCTGTTGCCTGAAAGAGTTGAAAGCCTTGTAGTTCATAGATGCAGTATTGATTATGAATACAAATTTGGCGCAGTTTATGTTCACTGAACTTAAATTCAAACATATGTCTCTCAAGTAATACTGTTCCTATAAGAAAAGATTAAAACAATATATTAAACATTACTTTGTTTTGTTTCAAATTCAAAGGCAGTAGATGCGGTATATTTTAATGGTGGGAATGCAGATGGAGTATTTCTTGTGGCCGCCACAGCTAGAAGACAAGAAAATATTATCCAGACTGTTCTCTTCCTGAGGGTGAGATTATTAATCTGAGACATGAATGTTTTCTTATTTTTTGTTTTCTCTTTTGTATCTATTTTAATGTCACAATTGTGTTTTAAGTTCATATTTGTCTTTTCATTATGGTATCCATGTCATTACTATGTATGAAAGAAGTATTATCCAGGGTGAGAAATAAAGGTCACTTGCCCAAGCTTTTACCATGTAGTGTACAGACTAGATTATTTAAAACAATCTTGAGACTTTCTGAGGATCAAACACACATCCTACAATATACATTCTGACACATAAGCACGTGCCACTCTCTAACTTCATCAATTAGTAATAATTCTTCTTGAGGTGGGATTTGTGTGTGTGGCCACATTGCTTCAGGTTCTACTCAATCTCATAAAATGAGTACCTAGCAAGTTTTAGGAGGTTATGATACAAACCGCAGCACCCATCAAGTGTTATTTGGTAAAGAAAATAATGTGGGCCTAGCATCATATCCGCAATAAGTTACTGTGGCATGGAAATGGGGTACTCTTTAGCTAGTAATAAGGTGGTAAAGATAAAGTAAGTTTTATGTTTTTAAACTCTTTGAAACAAGTGACAATTTTATAACATGTTTATTGGCTTATTAAAACAAATGACAGTTTTATAATATGTTTATTCAATTACTGACTTATTGAAAAAATTTGTATTTTGATTGAACAACAGGTATTTTAAACACCTAATTGCTGAAGCTTCAGCACATTTGAGTATTTGTCTGTTGTTCATCAAACACAACATGCAAAATTCCTTTACTTTGTTGACCTCATGGCTGCAGTTTCAGATGTTGGGTGGTGGATGAGGCTGGGTTTTCATGGCCTGGTGACAATAGTTCTTTCACTGATGGAATAGATATCAAGATGGTTTTAAATGTGATGACTGGTTCAACAGCAAAGAATGTTTGGTTTACTGCTGTTTTTAGTTCATCATTCATACATTTCATTACATCATCTCCTTGAAAGGCTAGATGAAGAAATGCTTGAAGTTTGGGGACTGATGTTTCTGTAGGGGTTAGTTTGGGTGGCTGACAGCGACACTTGAAAAAGCTGGTTGAATACTCATGATTGGTCTTTTGTTGTTTTTGTTGTTGTTGTTGTTGTGTTCACTTGCATTGAACTCAAACGTAGTCCATACACATACTACCGGACAGATTTTTTCGTGCGGGCTAGCTTTCCCTATTACCAGTGTCCCTCGTTATCAAGCAAACCCATTTCGATTTCAGAGGTGGATACACATTAGACTGTAAGATCTAGTAAAGAATGCCCAATTCTGCTGCTAATGTGTCATCAGGGCAAATCTTTCTAGCACAACTGAACAGGATCCGCTTGTATTGGAGCGGTGCACAGCTGTTGAATTTAAAGTATTGGTCTGTCCATGTTCCTGTTCAGTTCCTTTTCTCAGCTGATTGAGATGCAGAGATATATGCAGGCAACACATTTTGTAACTTATTGTTTGTGGCTTTTATGTTTAAATTCACAGCGGGAGTACACTGATTTGAATTACTGAAACGAGTGAAAGTTTTATAATATGTATATTGACTTCTGTTATGAGTATATTTTCTGTTTGACTTCAGTTCCCAAGAATTGGTCTACTAGAAATGCCATTACTACCAGACACCTGGCTTTCGGATCCAAACAGTGTATATGGCTACACAGCTGGAGGTTTAACAATTAAACCTTTACGTCCAATGGAAACGTGGTCACTGGAATATGATGGAATGATGAGGTATACAGCAATCTGGCTATTTGTCCAGATATTAAGCATGCAATTGTTTATTCCATCCATCATGTGCCATGCCAATAAGCGTGGGTGGTCATGTTTTGCCATCTCACTCGATCACCAGATTGATTGATTGATTGATTGATTTAGGAACCATGGATCAGCTCAGTGTTTCTGTCTCGACCATGCCACATGGCCAAGCCATCCAGATTGTTTATTAAAATTATATAAAACAGATGGAAGATACAGAGGTTAAGAGCAGAAAATGCTAAACAAAAGCTGCATGTCAAAAGATGAAATGTGACTTACGTTATAAATCATTTTCACTGAATATCAGAAACAGAGTACGGAAATGTTATTTCAAGCCTATATCCCTGTGAATCTTGGAATGTGAATGAACAAATCAAGAAGATCTTGAAGATAGCAAAGATATGGTTTGTGAGATGAATGTTGCAAATACCTTGGACTGCCAGAATAACCATAACAATTGCTTGGAAGTGGCCAATGAAAGTACGAGTAGAACATTATGTGCAACTATAAAAAACGGACAAATTTGGTCATATAATGAGAAGTTAGGCATTGGAGAAGATCATGATGGCTGGAAAGATGAGCGGTATGAGAGGAAGAGACAGACTGATGGCAATGATGCTAGATGGTCTAAGACAGTGATATTGAAGAAAGTCATTAAAAGAATTGATTCTGAATACCAAGGACCAAGATTTGGGGAGAGATATTATATGTGTATGCCACTTGGCAAGGTACCTGATCATGACCTAATTATGATATAGAAGACTTGTTCATGATTGGTTGGAATATCACAGCTAAATTTTTCTACCAATGAGGTAGTCAATCTCACACCAACCCGTTTTAGTTGCCTCTTATGACATTCATGGTACATTCAGTGTTATTATTCTTTGCTGCTCTTATGAGCCCTGGCAACACATAGGGGATAACTTTTATTCTTGATTTTTTATTGCCCATCAAGTGACCAGATGCCACATCTCCTACATCATGAACAAACCACTATATTTAGATTATGCACAGGACACTGTCACCTGTGGCCATATCTGTATTACCTCAACCTATCACATAACCCTAATTGCATGTGAATGACAGACTCCTGAACTTCATAGCACATATCTCAGATCTGTCCACTCTACCAAGTGGCTCAACACTAGCTTTGTCTAAAAACTAAACTCTGAGGTACAAAGGGGATTCTGCAATGCGTAAACAGATTTTATCCAGAAAATAAATGTTGAAGTTTGAGGCAAGAAACTATGGAATGTAGAATAAGATATTCTTTATGTCTAGTTTGGTGGTTTAACACTAACATACTCATTTATTTAGTTAGTTAGTCATGGTTCTAGCTTCATGGCAACGGATCAAACCAAGGTGCTCTGTTACTGTGCCAGTGAAAACAAAACAAGATGCTTCTCACTGTTCCATGTGAAAAAATGAAACAGACAGCAGTCCTGACAAAACCACTCACTTACATGTATGCCAGAATGCCAGCACAAGTCTATCTCTAGAACTACAGTTCCTCTATGTTGGAAGCAGCAGACACTAGAAAACCAGCAATTGCACACACAATATTGCATAAGGCAAACCAGTTAGTTCAGCAATCGACTATCCGCCATTTTTCTGAACATGCACTTCACAATACAAACCACCTCAGAGAGACAAAAAAGCATTCCACATGAAACTCACAGCTAACAATGTCACACCAAGCACTCAGCTCAGTGGCTGGGTGACAGAACCATGTGCTACAAGTCAAAATAAGGAAAATGCATGAGCAAACCGTGGCCAGGAGCAAACCAAACAGCACTCAAAGGCCTTAATGGATTGCCCGCCTGTCTTCCATATTCAACAGAAAATTTAAGAATACATATATGTGTATGCGCATGTTTAGTATAACCCCCCCCCCCCCCCCATATCCTGTTACAGGACATCGCTGTCAACACAAGCATTTTACCACTGTTGTTGATTTCTTGGCAAGATTACGCTCAATAGTTTACCACTGCTTTCTGAGCGACGAGCTCACATACCCAGTAAGTAACGGGCACGGCGAGAACCGCTACCGATTCTCGTGCAGCCGCGTTTGCTCACGTGGATAAACGGGAATATGGAAAAAGTCGCTAACCCCTAGGCCAGGGAGACTGGCGTTTAGTATACTATAGATTTCTTAATTGTTGGAAAAATGCAAATTAATGGTTAAACACCTACTAATGGGAGCCACAGTTGTGCAGTGGCTAACTTGCTGGCATAATAGGGATATTTTGTAAAATTTACCGTCATCATCCAGATCGACCAGGTCTAAAATGGGTGTCAGCAAATGTTCCGAGAAGTAACAGTAGTTGGCATGATATTGGCATCAACCACCGAGGCCAATTGATCTATAAACATATGAGGCTAGCACCATATACTCAATACACTTCAAGTGTAGAAAAGAGACACTTTTACATACATACTAACAATATTAAATACTAAGAAAAACTTTCACATACATACTAATAATATAGATATGTGTATGATTTATTACAGAATTGCTGAAACTGGCAGGATTGTGAAAGTGACTTTCAATCTGATTTGGAAAGCTTATACAAAATTATTTGACTTTGACACTGACCTTCATCCTCATGTAATGGCAGATGGAATTGCTCGAGAGAAGTGGACAAGGAAATACTTTGATACACTTAAAAGGTTTACTATGTTTTGTGTTCCTCATTCTTCCAGTTATTCATTAACGATCCCAATTGTTTAATTAATATGATAATTCAGTATCACCTGTTTATCTTAGAATATTGGGTTGAAGCTGACTGTAATAATCTGGCATCATAAAGAATCATCATCATGTGCCATGCCAGTATGCGTGGGCGGTCATGTTTCACCATCTTACACGATCACCAAAGTCATGGATCAACTCCATTTCTTGTTCTGATCATGCCACGTGGTTAAGCCATCCAGATATTTACTTCTCTGCCTTCCCCTTGTTTTTTTCCTCTCAATCTAGCCAGTTGTCACCAAGTTCTCTAGTTTATTTATTCTCATAACATGCTCTAAAAATTGTGACTGTCCGCGTTTAATTTCTCTAATCATTTTACGGTTTTCATTTGTTTCTTGCAGGACTTGCTCGTTGGTTTTTCTGTCTGTCTATGGTATTCTTTGTATTGTTTTCAGAAACCACATTCATAAAGAGTACCTGACCTGAATCTGGATGAATCTTTAGAAAACAAATTTTAAAAGGTTGTTCAACAAAACGTGTTGGGTCGGAGGAAAAACCCAATATCAAGCTTTGCAAATAAGACACTTTAAAGGGCTACAAATCTAAGAAAGGCTGGGATAGATGAAGCTATCTTGTATCTATCTTTGGAACTATTCAATTAATGAGGTGTCATGTCCATGCTGAAGGTTGGCTGCAGTAGATTGCCAGCACGTTGTGTCTCATGTCCTGGTGTTACACTGAGACATACTGCTGTTTGTCCTTCTCTTGATGTTATGTTCTCACTTATATCACTACCTTCCTCTTGATTGTCTGCCTTTGATTTAGCCTCTAGTATGGTTTTTAAAAAAAAAGAGTGCCATGTCTTTTTAATATGTGATTTGTCTGTTTTATTTCTTCCATAGGCTATTTTCTTATTCCTAGGTTTTCTAGGATCTCTGCATATGTTTGCTGTTGTTCTTTGGAATTATTAATGGTAAAGGTAGTCTCAGAAGCTGTAGTACTGCAGTGGCTAGAACATTTGCTTACCAGGCCAGTGGTCATGGGTTCAATTTCCCATCAAATCTTATATTGACCTGGGCTCTCAGATCAGCAGCCTAAAATAGTTTCCAGAAAATATCTTGAGAAATAAAGGCAGCAGAGGCGATATAAACCACATCACCCCTAGAGTGCCATTTAGTCTATAAAAATATGGGGCTGTTGTCATATGGCCAATATTTACTTAAAGACAGTCTCATTGCAGAGACTTCTGTGTTATACTGTCACATGTTCTAGGCCACAGCATAATGAGGTGTGATGATTAGTTCCGTTTCTCTCAGTCTCTCCTTCCAAGAACATTCTGAAAATGATCTGATGCCAGTGTTATGAGGCTGAGTTAACTTCAAAGCTGTATTGGTTGGAAAAAAGAATTCTACCACTAATCGAGATTGAAACTAGACCAGGTCTTGACAAGCAAGGCCATTACTCATTATGCTATTATTGATCTCTTGGAATCATTACTTAGATCCAAATAACTGATCTATTCAGACAAGAACAAACAATAGTGCTTTACCAAGGGGGATATCTTTACATTATCTTCAGTATGCAAGCATAGTATTTCTTGAATAGAATTAGAACCAGTAGTTTTCAAACCATCACAAGAAAATTAATGAGAAAAGAATGAAGAATCATAACCAGGTAATGTTGTACATTAACACATAATGAAGTTGATTATATGAATTAGTGCTTCTAGAAAACATTTCAAAGGAGCTATTTAAGACAGGATAAATTGTGAGGGGGTTATGACAAATAGCAGTTGATTAACTTATAGTTACTAATAATAGAATAGTGGTTTTTTTTTGGGGGGGGGGGGGGGTTAAGGGGATTTATGTTGTGTCCCCACGTTAAATTGGTAGAGGGGTTTGTGTGCTCCAATAATACTGGTAGGGTCTGCCAAGATGGACAGGCCAAGGGATTGGGACCAGATGAAGAGAGACACAAACCTGCTGCTTTGTAGGTAGAATGGGGACAGTTAAAAATTAGTGAAAGCAAACCTGAAAAAAAAAAAATGCCTGGCGGAGTCAGATGTGCTGAGCCACAGGCTTCATAAAACAGTGCAATACAACTCGCTCTATGATGTCAAAAGGTAACAATCCCGCTGTTAATACCGCCCTGGAAATGTAAAATGCTAACTTTCCCCCCATATATTCTAGGTCACAGTGGCATGTAAAATAGATAGTGGCATGTAAAATAGATATTTACTAAAGCAGGATATAGTAACACTGAACCTCTGGACCCACTACATAGGACCTGCATCCTTATAAGAATGACATTAGGCTTCCTAGAGCAGACAACTAGGCAGCATTGGGATAAAAATCAGCAGCAAGAATAATAAAATTGTAAATGTTTTAACAAATAGGGTAGGGCGAGATCATATAGAGACACATTTAATTTGTGAGGTGTGTTGAATGTTGGCATGGAAGAACATCTGTTTCAGAAATAATTGGCAGTACATGAGACAGAACCGGCTCCATGGTGAAGGAGTTATGGATGAAGTTTGTGATCCCGCGTACCTGCGTTCGAAACACAGCTGTGCGTGATTTAGCAGCAGACCACGTTGCATTGGTGTTTTACGAAATGGTATGGGTGCCAGTCGTTCAGAAACCAATGGCAAACTACTGAACGTAAACTTGCCAACATATCTCATCTCTTCATCTTCCTCTTGTACCTTGCAGTGTCGAGGTGAAGTATAAACAGCAGGAGAGTGCCCTCTTATGGGCTTCATGTATCGATATTCCCATGGACTCTTCCTCTGCTTCCATTTGGTCTGTACATCATTGCTTGTTGTGGTATACTGTTAGTTGGTAACCTACTTGCATGGTCAAACCATTTTACTTGCTGCCTTCTAATAAAATCTAGCGCTGCTATAACCCCCACTTTAGTCCTGATTTCTTCATTTCTGATCTTATCTCTTCTTCATACATTGAGTATTCTTCTCAGGAATCTAATTTCTGTTGTTGTGATTTTTCTTTTCTCTTTTTCTGTCTTTGTCCAGGTTTGGCATTGGTAGCATAGAGTTGGTAGGAAGATTGCCAAGAGATCACAACAGCAAAAAATGCTGGTGTTGACTGCAACTTCCTGTAAAGGATGATATGCAACTAACATGAGACAGAAGGCTGAGGACAGATATGATAAACAATGCCTTATGGAAGAAGATACTGAATGTGTCGCAGATGTATATCTACAAGATCTCATCATCATCATTACAAAATGGAATATCAATCGTCCTTGTCCACAACTTGTTTTCTAGCATGATGCATCTATTAAAGTGCTGTCAACCTTCCATCCATGATGCGAGATTGCCCAGCATCTTTGCTCTCTTTCTGTCTTCCACTATCCCTGTTCTCATATTAGTTTAAGTGTTTTTGTTTTCTTTCTTGTTTTTTTTTTCATTGAAAAAGACTGTCACAACATTTGATCCAAAGTGTTTTTTATGAATTGAGCTCCCTAGTCACATTTTTTCTTCATTTGTCTCTTTTTTTCTGTTAACCTCAACCTATTCTATTTATGACACTGTTTATGCTTGCTTGCTTGCTTGTGTTCGTTGGCTTGAGCTCCAACGCGAAGTCCTGTATGTCGGATTAAGACATCCTGTTGTCCAACATCAGTGTGATGTCATACAGGACCTGAGGTTTGCATGAGTATCCGTTGTCCCATGTCTGGCTTATTGGTGTGCAGACTGGTGGTTCCTCGCCGTAGAGGCAGACACTCTCTGACTTCGGAGGAATCTGCGATCCTATTGACTTTAGCCAGGACCCCAAAGGGACCTGTTGCCCAGGACGCTCGACGAGGACGCGCCAATAGGTCTTGGCCAGTATATAACCCGGCCCTGGTGCCTTGGAAACACCTCTGCGTCCCACACGTTTATAAAAACCAGATTCATTATGCGTAGTTTGGGGAGATAACCAGTAGTAGTATGCATATATATATATGTTAGTAAGAGAACACAGACTGCCTTGAAATGTCTTTATGTCTTTGATGAATATTTTTTAAACAAAATTTCAACTGCATTTGTTCAGACTTCACCAGACTCACTACGAGCAATTTGGGGAGATAACTGGCAGTGTGCATGTATCCAGTTACCAAGTTCAAGAAGTCAAAGTGCAAGGAGTCAGAGATCATTCTTATGGTACATTTAGTGTGTAGTCATTATTTATATGTAGATATGAGGGGGCTTCAAATGAAGACCTTAAAAGTGTGATAGAAATTACAATAACCATGCCATTGTCTTGTAACCTGTCAATATTGTTGTTAAGGATGTCAAGAGTGTTAAGCACGTGACATCACAGTGCAGATAAACATGGTGATGTCATAAGGACAGTTTAAAGATGGCCGCCCTACTTTTGACATGCACCAAAGAGGAGCAGCATTCTGTTATACATTTTTTTTATAGTGAAGGGGTGAAACCTATAGAAATTCATCAGTGAATGAAGGTCCAGTATGGTGATGCATGCCTGTCAGTCTAGCAAGTGTATGAGTGGAGTAGAAAGTTACAAAACGGTGTGACTTCTGTGACATAATGTTCATGACTGGGTCAAGCACACAGATTAGACCCCAGAAGATTTTTGTCTACAGGAATCCAAGCATTTATCGGCGCTCGAGGATTTGCATTGAACGCAGTGGTGACTACGTCGAAGAATGATACATTTGTTCTTTACTTTTTCCCCCCACAGTATATTCACACACAAACAACAACATAACATTTAAGGTTTTCATGTGAAGCCCCCTCATATATGAGACATCTTGATTAAAAGACAAGACTGTATCACTGAACAATAAACGGTACATCTAGAGCATAGTCAATATTTATGTTATGTGTAGATATATGAGACATCTTGATTAAAAGATAAGATTGTATAATTGTACAATAAATGGTTATAAACAGTGCTGTTACATTTTAAAATTTTAAATATGTGTAAATCTGCCAGTGTGACAGTTGGATTTTGTGGCTGAAGTTCTACAGGATGAGGTAGCCAATCTCATGCCAATCCTCCTTAGTCACAATTTATGACATGTACAATAGGTAACAGTGTTACTATTTTTACTTTCCTTATGGACCCTAGTAGTAACACATGGGCGAATGCTCCCTCTAAGCCACATTATGGTAACAGATTTATAGCTTTCCTTTTTCTGACATTTGAGCAGTTTATTAGAATATAGCCCTCAACCAACTCACACCAAGTGGCTCTATCTGGTGCTATTTCCTGCAGCTCCCTCAGTATCCTCCCCGTATTATTTATCTCTTGTCTCGAATTGTGTTCTCTATGTGTTTTTACGTATGCCTCTATTTAGTTTGCCCTGTGCATTCCAGAAGAAGGACTTTCTAGTTATACTATTATCAGGTTTTGTCAATGTGTGTCCCATCTTTTCCTCACCTCTTATTTTGCTAGAATGTGTCTTGTTCTTTCTGTAAGTTCCACATGAGTGATTTTGTCATACCGTTTCAGTTCTTCTGTTTTTTTATTTGGTGCAAGTATCTGTTAATGAATGCGTTTATGTGTAATTGCTTTAGCTCCTATGTTTTTTATCCCAACTGATTTAACGTTGAGTTAAATATTCTATGTTTGGTACAAGGTTTAATTACGTTTGACTTTCATACATTTCCTAGTGTGATTTATAGCTCTTAGTGCACATATATTCGGGAGTCTCTGTGGCGAAGTGGTCAAGCCGTTTGACTCGTGCTCCGAAGGTTGTGGGTTCGATTCTGGGCCGCACCCTTCGGTTTACGAGTTAAATGTTTCGGAGACTCCTGCGGGTCGTCGCTAAAAGCTACGGAGTTCGTGCTTTGTGCGACGCTTTCCGTGCTGCGGAAAGAGACCGAGCCATATGGGATAAAACCCGGTGCACTGAAGTCGACCCTGTCGACATTTAAGCGACTTTTTTTATATTTTTGGCAGCAGATATAACGAAGAAATTGATGTGATAGTCAAAGGCAGGCTTGCTGACAAGTTTCATGCTTGTGTTTCACACGGTAGAAGTTTTGCTCACAACACTCCACAGCCTAGAGGAAACATTGTACGTTACCACAGCTCTATTACTGCTGTTAAGGTTAAAGATGAGAGGGTCAAGGTCATTGCACAGGTTTCTACGTTATCAGGCTCAATCTCGTTCTGCAGACCGGCAAGTTGCTTACCGAGAATATCAATCAAAGCACAAACTCTGTAGCTTTAGCAATGACTCCAAAGGGTCTCTGGAAAAATTGCACTTGTGGTCTGAACAATGCAGTCTGAAAAATTTATTACAACTGTGTAAAACATTACCACCTTACTAATCTGTAAACCATCCAGTACATGTGAATTGCTCATATTTCATTATGTTGACTTTTCAGGTAGCGTCAGGGACTGGAAATTATTTCATCGTTATGCTCTGAACTATGCCCATTTGGAGGATAACACTGCCCTTTGTGTCGGAGCAATCTGCATGCCAGTAACATTATCCAGGTATGTTTCTGATCAGTTTTGCTGCACATATAGGCATGTCTTGTTTGTCATAAAATAAATTTTAAGAAATATAAGCAGTCAGCAGTTTATTAAATAGCATAGTTATCGGCACTCTTTCGATTGACGGGTCTAAATAGTTCCGCAGTGAATAAGTTAGGGTTAAGGGTTAGGGTCAGTGTTAGTTTAACACTAACCCTTGACTTATTCACTGCGGAACTATTTAGACCTGTCAATCGGAAGAGTGCCAGAACACTTGTTCTTAAACATCTGGTGTGCTGATGCCGAGGTAATGGGTTCAACCCCTACAGCAGACAGTTGGTCTAAAATGTTGACCTATCGTCCGTGACTTGGGGACATTAATTATAAGTACTTCTGAAGTCGGAGTGGGTTCGCCTGATAGCGAGGGACACTGGTAATAGGTAAAAGCTAATCCACATGCAAAATTCAGTTCAGCACTACTGTAAGTAGTGTGTGTATGGACTACGCTTGAGTTCCGAGCGCCAAAAAAAAAATTATTCTGTGAGTCCTAGACTTGCTTTGGATATAGCTTATGTGACTTGTCTAAAAACTCTTCAATGAGGTTACATGTGTACAGTCAGGCAGAGATAACAGTTTTGATTTTCATACAAAACATCTTTGTGTAGCTTCCTTGATTCTTAATTGCTCCAACATGTTGGTGCCAGCACAGCTTTGATTGTGCCAAACACACTGATCTGCAGCAGTGTGCTCCAGATGTTCAAAGTCAGTACTCCAGTTCTTCATGGAGACCTTCAGGGTGTCTTTGTATCTTTGTTTCATTCTGTAGCACACTTGCCTCATGAAGTATATTTTAAAAACATTGTTATTTTATTGCCTTCCCATGAGGTGTTCAGGTAATTTAAATATTATGTATAAATCCTTTCTACGAGGAGAAGTCAATAAGTAAGTCAGAAATGGCTGTAGATAAATATAACAACTTGAAACCAGTTTATTTTTATACATACATTGTCCCTTTATTTCTCATCATAATTTCCACCATGCTAAAGAAAGTTGGTTAAACGAGCAATGCAAAAAAATTGAATTAAATTCCATTAAAGATACAAAAAATATGCACAGACAAATCAGTGAGCTTACAGGAAGAAAAATAAGAATAAATACAGGGTGTTTGAAATCAAAAACAGGAAAGATAATATTAGAGGAAGATGCTATAATGAAGAGGTGGAATGAGTATATAAGAGAATTATATGAAGGAGAAAGGGGAGAATTAACAGAAGATAGTAACTTAGAAGGTCCACCTATTCTGAAAGAAGAAGTCGCTGACGCTATGAAACGTATGAAGAAAGGAAAAACAGCTGGGCCAGATGAAATCACAATAGAAGAATTAGAAGTATTGGGAGAATTTGGAGTAGATATATTAACCAAAATGTTGAATGATATTTACAGCAGTGGATATTTACCCAGTGATATGCTGAAATCTTTATTTATAGCTATACCAAAAAGACCAGGAGCAATTGATTGTGAAGATTTTCGTACAATTAACCTTATAAACCATATCACTAAGCTTCTACTCAGAATCATAATGAGAAGAATCAAAAAGAAAATAAAAATGGAAATTAGTGAAGAACAGTATGGATTTGTGGAAGGAAAGGGCACAAACAATGCAATTTATACATTACGGACACTAATAGAAAGGTCAATAGAGAAACAGAGAGACATATATTTGTGCTTCATAGATTATACTAAGGCATTTGATAAAGTAAAACATGATGAACTGATTAAAATGTTGGAAGATATCAACATTGATGGAAAAGATTTAAGAATAATAAAGAATGTTTACTGGAACCAAGTAGCAGCAATTAAAATGGGAAATAAAGAGGGTAGTTACGAACAGATAAAGCTAGGAGTACGACAAGGGTGTGTCTTGTCACCAGATCTTTTCTCCCTGTATAGCGAAGTAATAATGAGAGAGATCAAAGAGATGCCAGGAATACTAGTTGGAGGTTATAATATAAATAATATACGCTATGCAGATGACACAGTATTGGTGGCGGATAATTCAACAGACCTACAACAATTATTAGATGTTGTAGTAACAGAGAGTGCAAGGAAAGGACTCTCCTTGAATATCAAGAAAACAGTAACAATGGTAATATCAAAGAAAATGGTGACACCAAAATGTGACATAGAAATAGAAGGGAAAATCCTTAACCAAGTTGATAATTTTAGATACCTAGGGGCATTTATAACATCAGATGGAAGATGTACAACAGAGATTAGGAGTAGAATAGGGCAGGCAAAAGCCGCTTTTCAGAAAATGAAGAGTATCTTATGCAATAAGTCACTATCACTGAATGTAAGAAAGAGAGTGCTGAAATGCTATGTAGAACCAGTTTTACTGCATGGCAGTGAATCTTGGAACGTAAATGAACAAATTAAGAAGAAATTAGAAGCAACAGAGATGTGGTTCCTGAGACAAATGTTGCGAATTCCTTGGACTGCCAGAGTAACTAACGACGACTGCCTGAAACAGGCTAATGAAACTAGAACATTATATACAACAATAAGACAGAGACAAACATCTTTCTTCGGTCACGTGATGAGAAGAGAGGCATTGGAGAACATCGTAACAACTGGAAAGATCGAGGGGAAGAGAGGCAGAGGTAGACCAAGAGAAGTGATGCTGGATGGATTGAGACGGTGGCATGGAGGAATATCAGCACCAGAGTTGATCCAGAAAACCAAAGACCGAGATCTATGGAGAGCCATGAACGCCTACGCCAGCCGGCACGGCACTTGATGATGATGATGAATTTCCACCAACATTGATGCACTTATCCCATCATTTTATCAGACCTTCCAAACCTGCTGCATAGAACTGTGTGCTCTGTTTTCTAAACCACGTTTTCACTACACATTCAACTTCAGTGTCATTTGCGAAATGTCTCCCACCAAGGTGGGTTTTCAGTGGACCATGTGAGCACCCTATTGCAGATGCTACAGAGTCTATCGTTACTCGCATGTCACCTCTAATAATCTCCTCCACTCGCTGCACGTATGCGTCTGTTGCAATCTCAACAGGATGATCAGATTGGATTTCATCAACAATGTTAGTGCGTCCTTGAGAAAAATTTTCTACCCAGCTATGCACCGCTTTACGGGACAAACATTCGTCAGCATAAACAGGAACCATTTCCTTATGAATGTCCTTTGCAGGCAGTCTTTTTGCCCACAAATAACGCACAAAAGCACGTTGTTCTTTGGTTGTACATTCCGGAAGTACAGTCGCCATTTTGTTTATGCGCTGCGCATGAGACACCTAGCGCCACCTGGCGAACGGGACTATAAAGTTCAATGTTGCTGTCACCTAATGACACCTGTAGAAAACACCAACTACATTTACGTGCCATCCCACAGAACTGTGTGACTTACTTATTGACTCACCCTCATAGTAAACACTACATAATTGCACGCTAATTTTCTTAAATCTAAGTAATATCTTCTTTAGCTGCAAAACTGTATTTGATTTGTCAGATTGGTGGTTGGTTATATTTTTCACCCTGATGGAACCATGGACCCGGTTACTGAAACAGATTTTGAGTTCTACAATCAAGGAGATGATGGAAATCCTCCAGACAAGCTTGTTGTCAACTTCAAAGCAGGTTATTTTCACTTTAAATTTCATTTGTTAGTTTCTTTTACTATTTTTGAAATCTCCAAGCCAGTTGAGATATAAAAGATTGAAGATACCTTCTTTTTTATGTATATGTAGTGTATGTATTCTTCGTTTCTTGAGGATTCTATCTATCTTCCTTTTTACATTTTATATTGGGTTTATTTGGGGGGGAGGGGGTGGGATGGTGTGTGTGTGTGTGTGTGGCGCGCGTGTGGTCATCTAAATTGTGCAGAAAATAAATATTGTAAAATAATTTCCTGTAGCAGTAATTCCTGAAAAACTGACATGTAAAAAGTGTTTGGGAGTGTGTTCTAAAGGCTATTGACATCACTCATCAAGTGCTGAGTGGTCTACACTATAGGGTTGTCCTTTATTTTGTTTACAAAGGATATAGAACTATATATATATATATTTTCTCCCCTGACCTTTGGGTAGTGGTTCAGGCTTCTCAAATAAGGATGAAAGATAGAAGATTCCGTGCATGTTAAAGGCCCCTCAACAGATGGAAATAGTAAAAGTAGGCTGTTAGGAACACTGCTCTGGTAAAATTTCAAAATTAACCCATTCACAAAAGAATATTTATAGTGCGTGCAAAGTTGAGGGAAGGAACCTCTAGTTTTGTTTTTTAAAAAAAGCTGCACTAAAGCTGCCAAAAGGCAGATATATCCTAGCTTAGCTGTGGGCAGGTAGACTGACACAACACAGATAATGTCCTCAGGATGAAAGAAGAACAAACAGCAACAATTCACCTAAACGAACATCCCTTGAAACAAGTAAAGAGCTTCAAGTACCTAGGAAGTATAATATCATCAAATGGCAGATCAGAAGACGAGATCGAAAATAGGTGCAATAAGGCAAATCAACTCATTGGACAAATGGCACCAATACTAAAGAACAAACATGTATCAATAACTACTAAGAAAGCACTTTACAACACAATCTTCCTACCAACTCTCTGCTACCAATGCCAAACCTGGACAATGACAGAAAAAGAGAAAAGAAAAATCACAACAGCAGAAATGAGGTTTCTGAGAAGAATACTCAACGTATCAAGAAGAGATAAGATCAGAAATGAAGAAATCAGGACTAAAGTAGGGGTTAAAGCTGCTCTAGATTTTATTAGAAAGCAGCAAGTCAAATGGTTTGGCCATGCAAGTAGGCTACCAGTCAACAGCATGCCACAACAAGCAATGATGTACAGACCAGATGGAAACAGAGGAAGAGGCCGACCACGTAAACGTTGGACTGAGGGAATAACAGAATCCATGGGAATGTCGATATACGAAGCCCATAACCGGGCACTCTCACGAAGTTTATACTTCACCTCGACACCGCAAGGTACAAGAGGAACATGATGAGATGAGATGAGATGAGATGAAAGAAGCAAACACTGCTGTGTAAGGAACAGCAGATGACGCTGCAATGAGAGGAACAGAACATGACACTGGAACAATGTGCACTGTGGTGAGAGAAACAAGATGACACTGGAACAATGTGCACTGTGGTGAGAGAAACAGAAGATGACACTGGAACAATGTGCACTGTGGTGAGAGAAACAGAAAATGACACTGGAACAATGTGCACTGTGGTGAGAGAAATAGAAGATGACATTGGAACAATGTGCACTGTGGTGAGAGAAACAGAAGATGACACTGCAGTGAGAGGAACAGAAGACACTGTAGTTTTGCTTGCTTGCGTTCGCTGGCTGTGAACTCCAGCATGAAGTCCTGTATGTTGGATGAAGACATCCAACATCAGCGTGATGTCATTCCGGACTGAGGTTTGCGTGAGTATCCATTGTCCCATGTCTGGCTTATTGGTGTGCAGACTGGTGGTTCCTCGCCGTGCAAGCAGATACTCTCCAAATTCGGAAGAATCAGCGATCCTACTACATTAGCCAGGACCCCGAAGGGACCTGTTGCCCAGGATGCACTAGGACATATTATTAGGTCTAGGCCAGTATAAAAATTGGCTCGGGAGCCTTGGTGTCTTAGTGAGAGGAATGGAAAATTACAACGTGGCAAGAGGAACAGAAGAAGACACTGCAGTGAGAAGAATGAAAGAAGACACTGGAGTAAGAGGAATGGCATAAGACACTGGAGCAATAGGAATGGAATAAGACATAGCAGTGATAGGAATGGAAAAATACATTGAAGTGAGACGAATGGAATTAGACACCGGAGTGAGAGGAACAGAAGGCAACACTGCAGTGATAGGAAACTATTTTGTGCAATGCAGTTAAATTATGAACCTGACAGTTTCATGCATTAGAAAAGCCACATGAAAACAATTTTTATTTATGATTATTATACATTTGCAGCAATTACAGTAACTAAGTAACTATAAGAAAATAAAATTATACCTGCTTGATTAGATCTATTACTAAGAGACATAGACTATACTTTGGGTTCAGACTTCCTAGTTGGCAGAGTATACTGATTTGAATCTGTTGTCTTGAGTGGTAACATGAACCATGTGGTATAATTGAGTAGTGAGATGAGTACATTTCATTGCTAACTGGTTTTCATGTTGTTACAATTCAGTGTCTCATCTTAACATTCACTCTTGGCATTAACTGATGTAAGGAAGTCTTTTATAAGGACTGTCTGTTCTATAACAGGTAACAAACAGTATCACTTGGTGTGTGAAGTGATTCAGTGTCCCATATTTTACATGGGCAAAGACTGGGATGCCAAAATCTATGAACGATTCTGCAACTACACAGTGAATGGAGTTAAAGGTTGGGGCATCATTGAGTGGGATTACAGGTGAGCAGCATTGTTCATTCCTTTTTTCATCTTCCCTGTTATGGCTTTAGCATCAGATTAGGATGAGCTTTCTGGACACAGGTTTTGTGCCACCTGCAAACAAGATAGTGTCCATTGCCTCTGTTATTCTGATTATCCATCACTTGTAGGGCCTACCTCTCGCTCTGTATCCACTATATCTCAGAGTCAATGCTGTCTATGGCATGCTGTTTGGACAAGTCTTGTTACATGGCCAAACCATCTTGACCCTGTCTTGCCATAAAATCCACTGCTGACAGTGTGTTCACTTGCTTCATGTCATTTCTGTCTCTTCTTGTTACATTAAATATTCTTTGCAGGCATTCCGTCTCTGTTGTTACAATTTTCCATGTATCTCTTGCACAATTGTCCTGTTCTGTCACTGGTAGCATAATGTTGGCTGTAAGAAGATTGTGTTGAACAATGCTTTTTAAATATCTGTCGATGCATGATTGATGTATATTATTGGTGACGTCTGGTCAGTGACCTGGATTGTCTAGTTGCACCCAGGTTTGACCTTGGCACTGATTCTTCTATCAGATGAAACCAAACTCCTTAAGTAGGTGCACGCTTTAGCTTGTAATACCTGTTGACTTCCAGTATAGATCTTTGTTCTTATATCTGATCATGCAATGTCATGATCTGTTTCTCTACATTAATGTACAAGTTGTTGTCATTGCATTGCTCAGGTAATTTATGACAGTAATTTTGTAACAGGGATAGAAAAGAGATACTGAGAATGAGATCCACATTTATGAACTGAAGGGGCCGATGTGCACTGAGGATAATATGACAACTAACATTTGTGAAAGGAACATCTTCACGGTAGAGTGGTTGCTTACTCACCTAATGGTGGAGTTTGGGGTTTTAATCCTTTGGCAAATCAAGAATTTGTACATCTGTCTAAGACAGATAGACAGTTTATCACAAACATCAGATAGAGGCAGTTGTCAGGTCGTGTAGGATGCCAGTACTTTTCTGCTCGTTGGTCCACAATATTCTAAGAACTGTTCTGTAACATTTTATCCCAAAAGCCTCAACTGTCTTCTTTAGTGATTACAAAATTTCAGTTTATGAAAACTCAAATTGAGACAAGCCCTACACCAAAAATGAAAAGGGGTTACGAGCAGTTTGTAATCTCGCATACCACGTTCAAAAGCACAGCTATGGGACAATTTGGCAGCAGACTGCCTTACGTAGGTTTTTATGAAATGGTATGTGTGCTGGACATTCAGAAAGCAATGGCAAACTACTGAATGTAAACTTGCCCAGTGATCATGAACAGCCAAAAAATACTGGGGTTTATTGCTACGTCCTATAAAGGATATACAACTAACTTATTTAAAAAGAAAAAATGCATCAATTAAAGGTGGATTCTGTGGAATGCATACTAATATATGAGAAATGAATGGTGTTAATTGAAATACAGTAACTTCATCAGGAGTGAAAATATTACTGCACTCTATATTTTAGAAGCCACACAGATTTTTTTTAGCTATTATTTTCTAAATATTTCACAGGAATTTTGAAGGAAAAGCAGCAGAGTTAAAAAAACTGAAGGACAGAAAGAAAGAACCATGATGTAAATGACAATGACAGCATTAATTTTAGACTGATCAACCAATGATTTACATTTCTGTGTCTGAGATTTACACAATACCACTGGCAAGAACCATGATTATTGCTAAATGATTTCAGTTTAGATGGATTAACCAACGATTTACACTCTACAAGTGTTTTCTTTATTTTTTGTATTCTGAATGGTTAATCCAGATTCAGATGTAAGTTTTACTTCTAGCATAGTTATTTTTATGATAACATATGAAGTAAGTGCCTGAAACTTCCTTTTGTAAAACCCAAAACTCCAATTGCATCAACTGTAAGCAGCTAACACAGTGTTGTGTAGTCTGTAAGAGAATCAATTGTCACAATCAAACAGTTTCATAATTCAAATACTACATTCCTGTTTGTGAAGATTGGTAAATCGTAGCTAACACTGTCAAGGAAAAAGTGTTGTATTTTCAGCTAGGCAAATAAGAAATTAAAACAAAATATTTGGAATAAAAATTAGTTCTGCAAATTTTATAGTTTATTTGTTAAGCTCTGTAAGAGGAACTGGCTGTAGGTATGTGAAGTATCAGGACTATCGTGTTTTTGTATGACTGAGTGCATGCAGGAATAAGTGAGCAGTCTTTCCCTCCAATAGCGAGCAACGAGAGCTGGCATCAAACCCTTGTCTGACCAAGCTAATGTCATTGTCAGCGTAACATACTGTTACACCAATACACCCGCTACAGACGCAGCAGTGAGTCACACTGACACTGCTGTATATAGTTACAGAACAAAGCTTGAATCTGATAAAATCAGAAAATCTGCATACTTTTCCTTGTTTTGAGATTATAGTAATGGAAATGCTACGAATGCCACACTTGGACAATGACAGAAAAAGAGAAGAAAAATTACAACAGAAACGAGATTTCTGAGAAGAATACTCAATGTATCAAGAAGAGAGAAAATCAGACATAAAGAAATCAGGACTAAAGTGGGGGTTATAGCAGCGATAGATTTCATCAGAAAACAGCAGGTTAAATGGTTTGGCCATATAACTAGATTACCAACTGACAGTGTACCACAACAAGCAATGATGTACAGACCAAATGGAAGCAGAATGAAGAGGCCAACCATGTAAACGATGGACAGATGGAATAACAGAGTCCATGGGAATCACAATACATGAAGCCTGTAAACGGGCACTCTTCCACTGTTTATGCTTCTCCTAGACACTGCAAGGTACAAGAGGAACAAGATGAGATAGATGAGAAATGTTGAAGCATGTCCAAGTTTTTTATACTGACCAACCTCTT
The DNA here is from genome assembly GCA_014155875.1 of Cepaea nemoralis. Classification (NCBI taxonomy): domain Eukaryota; kingdom Metazoa; phylum Mollusca; class Gastropoda; order Stylommatophora; family Helicidae; genus Cepaea; species Cepaea nemoralis. The sequence continues at coordinate 326,872 of JACEFZ010003587.1, forward strand.
CACCATATTTTGTGACTTTCCGCCTTTTGTTTTATAATGTTTAACCTACTGACCTCCCAGCACGGCAGTTTATGGTTCTTCTTCTGCGTTCATCCGGAGTTTTTTTTTTTTTCCCGGACGTGATTGTGTTGTGCCTGTTTACAGCAGAGCTGCGTTCTTGCCCTGTTAGGCCGACACATCCGACTTCTGCGGGCATTTGTTGACCGGGTTAACCTTCCCGAGGAGTTTATGGTTCAGTCTCTAGTTGTAATGGGCATTGGTCTCTGACCTATGTGGCTTGTGGACTGAGGCAAAAATAACTTTCGAGGAACAGAGCCGGTCACCCACCTCATAATAATGTGACCTAGTATCACATGATGGCTTGACATCCCAAGTCTTTACCATAGGATTACCTTTACAATTTATACAGGCAGGACAATATGGTTTTTAGTCTGGCAAAGTTTATATTAACTCTTAAAAGCCCGGAGGCCAGTATCTGTGGTCAATATTTCCAAGTGTTCTTCATGGAACAACTTCTACTGAGCCATTTGTTATATTTTGTCCTGTTTATACTTTTTTAAATATCCCCTTTATAACCACTTATAATGTCTGCAGTGTTCAAAACCAACCCACAACCTTTAACAGTAATTACAACTCAGAGCAAAAATACTGCACAAGATATTCACATTTACCAAGAGTGTATTTTAAAAAAAATAACCATTTTGAATGTTTAGAAAAGATTAACATTTATGAAACATGTAGTATTTTATATGTATCTTATTCAGTGCAACATAACTGTTACCAATGTTTAGAGTTCATATAGTGAGTAGAATTACACTTTTATGCTCTCTGTGGCAGATGTATCTTACACATGTCAGAGATAGCAATCTTTCTATCTACTCTATCTATTATTATTATCATCCCCTATATATCTGTCTGTTATTATTGACAATACCTTTTGGTTCAGAATTGCTGTTAAAAGGTTTTTTTTCCCTAAGATATTAATAAGAAATATTTTGGTTCAAAACTGCTGTTAACAGATTTTAAAACAATCTGAACTACAATAATCTGGTTGTTTTAATCAGTACCATTCTACAATTGTGATTCACTTTGAATATGTTTATATGATATATTTTAAATTAGATATCAGCTAGCAATGTTTAAGAGATGGTGATAAATATTGCTAATCGTGAAACTGATCAGTGATACACAACTATATGTAAAATATGACATTTTCCCATCATAACGTAAATGGACAAAGTGAATAACATAAAATGCAGACTTAAATCCATTTTATTCTTGGTAAAATATAACATGGAGTTTAAATTAATTTACTGTAATTATCTATGAATGCGTTAATGTCTTGCAGGTATATTCACTTATAAAAATTAACATTATGCAGATAATGTCCCCTTTTCCATACCAGACAAAAAAATCATCATGAGTTATCAGTGCTCCCTACATGACCGAAATAACTTCCAACTCTGTTTAAGAAACTGATGTAATGTACTAATGGCTGGGGACACTGATTTCACTTGTGAGACACTGATATTCGTTTCCCCGAGTCATGAAAACCCATCTATCAGAGTGAAATTTGTGCAGAGACTTTCCCCAAGCTGACACAGAAGGAAGCTCAGAAACTAGTCGGCTATGCAAAACCCGTACTGGAATAGCACAATAGTGGAGAGACCATTGCAATCCTTGAAACATGAGCCAGCCTGGGGACGCAGCTTGTGGACAGGCAGCACCAAGATATGATGCTTCAAGGTCTCATATTGTCTCATTAAAAGATAGGTTGGTCTGAAGATATGGTCCCTGGAAAATGTAATAGAGGATGCCTCAGATTACAATATATTTAAAACATCACAGAGAATCTATATGTTGCTGGCAGATGCAAGATAACTTTCTGATGGCCAGGACTGGCTGTAACAGAGACAACGTTGCGGGCAGAATATCTTTTTCATGATGTGATTTATTAAGTTAACCAATGTATATATGATTTACTTAGTATCTATCAATCAATCGTCTCCACAATAACAGCTGGCTGTAATGGATTTCCAACACACTGTCTCTTGCTCTGGCAGTACACTCTAACTGCTGCTCATGTATCTCTTGATATCTGCCCACTTGTGTCACTGTCTATCTCCAGCTTACCTGCCTGTAACTTTCCCTTCTAAAATGATTTTTTATACACGTCATCATCATTCAGTATAAAAGGCGTGAAAAGTAACAAACAATTATCAATGTTTGTCCAAAGCAAACACTTAATGAATTCTTTGGTATACAGCGAGTGAAGTTAGTTAATTCTACCAGCACAGATATACAAAGTAATGTGTTGAATATAACAGTGCCAAAAATATTGTGTAAAAAGTCTAAAACCATTTCAGCAGGTGACAGACATTGCTCTACATTAAATACTGGAATTAAGTACTCTGTGATACACCTGTCATTCTATGCTTACATCTATACCATTATCTTCCTACCAACTCTGTGATACACCTGTCATTCTATGCTTACATCTATACCATTATCTTCCTACCAACTCTGTGATACACCTGTCATTCTATGCTTACATCTATACCATCTAACACTGCTAAAATGTATGTTTCCAATTATGATAAATGCAATTTGTGTCATCAAATCATTTCACACCACCAATGTAACCATGTTTTTCTTATCATATGTTAAAAGTTCTAACTAAAACCTATGCAATTTATAAATGACAAAATCAGCTGCATCTGTGATGGCCATTTTAATCAAGTACCTATGTTTAAATTGATTTGAATTTTAAATATTACATTGTTATTAACAATCAATTGTGATACTTTATGTGGCTTGCCTATACATATATATGAAAATTTTATGTCATATTCTATGAAGTATTATAACAATAAATATTTTACCCAAGAGAATGATGCAGGAAATTCTATGTTAAAAATCTGCTTGACTTGTACTAAAATCAATGCATTCTATATGAGAACAATGTACTTTGCATGGATCATTCACAAACAGCATCAATTATTTGTGCAAATAAATTGTCTTAGAAAAAAAAAAGTAAAAATAAGAACATCTGTAACCTTCTATGTTCAGGGGAAAACAACCATTTTGTAATTATACAGAATTTGGCAAACTGTGGAATTTAAGATAAAAATAATCCAACAGCATATGCTGTAAGACTGAAATGTTAAGACAGTAACATATGAAGTCTATTCTCTTCCTCTCTGTATATTCCATTCCCTTCCCAACTCGGAGCCTAGGTAAATGCATATTTGATTCCGTGACTCAGACTCGAACCTGCCACAACAGCTGTGGAAGTGAAATATCCTCTACAGATTTAGCTACTCAGACCCTCCCGCAGCTGTTGTATTATACAATGAAATATGAAAGCTGTATACTCTCTTCACAACACTTTCACTTGGGCAAGTCTTCACTCTTGCAGGCAATTTTCACAGAAAACATAGGCACATGGACGTGGAGATACAGCACGTAGTCTGAGAATGATGTCGTTTAGTAAAAATAAGCTCCATCCAGGAAATCAACTGCTGCAAGCCACTTAATGACACAAAGAGGTCAGAATAAGATGGCATTAATATCGGCCATTGTCTGAAGGCTATTGCTTTATGGTGTGTGAATGGAATAGTGAGAGGGACTATAGGCTTATGAGAATTCTGGGAAACAGATACAGAACTGTCATCAATGATAAAGAGTTTGGAACTTAACATTTTTCAAAAGGACTCATTTCCCCATACTATTTTAACAGAAATAATCACTTTAAAACAAGAACACTTTATCCAAACCAGTGGCTGGCCTGACATTCTCGGTTCCAAGGTTTCACACAGATCCAGCACCATTCTTTACCGCACCGCGTACAAACCATGTGCATGCAACCACCTGTGAAGATAATACAAATGACATGAAGCGGTCCATGCGAGTCACCACCATAATCTCAACACTGCTGGTCTATGAATGCATTTAATACTAGTCTTCAGGAGGTTAGCATGGCCGACACATCCGGTGTACTGATGCTGAGGTAGAGGGTTCAACCCCATCACAGGTCAGTTGGACTAAAATGTTGACTTTTTGTCCTTGACTTGGGGACATTAATTACAAGTACCTCTGAAGAGAGTGGGTTCGGCTAACTGGGAGGGACACTAGTAATAGGGAAAACTAATTCAGTCCTGTGCTACTAGAAATGGCGTTGGCAGACTCCGCTTGTGTTCAAAGCGAGCGAGCTTAAAGAAAAAAAAACTAGTCTGCTTGACATGACACTTCACAACCCCAATAGCAGTACTTGCTATCACAAATTAGCATCATATCAAGAGAATGGGTTATAGTGGCTACAAGAAAATACTAAAAACAATTAATTGTAACAGTGGTTCAATGAAGCTGATAAACTGGCTGGCTCTGCACCCCCTGTAGATGGCCAGCCCATGGATCGTGCCGGCGTTATTAACGTCCTCAAAGATATGGCGAGAACAGAGGACTTTGACGTCAGTGAATCCACATCGCTGTCCAGGATGAAAGACTTGGGAGTAAGAATCGGCATGGCCAGACGCGAGAGGTACATCGGGAAAACAAGGCGCCTTGTCAACCAACACAGAACTGGCACTATTAGCCACCGGACGCTGATGCATATGCTGGGGAGGATCTGAGCATCTATGGACATGTCCGGAGTGCAATGAAGATACCCCAACTGATAACTGACTGATAGTGGTTCAATGAAACAGAAGTTGGGCACATTTATAGTGCTGATTCTAAGAAAAATAATGTCCGTACACAAAACTAATGTCACCCAAATATTACAATCAACAATGAAGCAACTGAAAATGATACAAACTTTGAATACCTTGGCTATATAAATAACAACAATGTGAACTAGCCAAAGCAAATTGGAGGTTAAAAAGCATCAAGAGCCTACGGAACAATACCAGCAAATAAACAGCAAACACTTTGAGAACATGCATCTTTCAGGAGGCAACATGTATGTGAAAGATAGATCGATTTGTAACCACTAAAGAAATCAAGGCCCTTGAACTTAAATGTTACAGAAACATTCTTAGAATACTGTGGATCAAGAAGAAGAAAATACATTCTACAAAATCTGAACATAAAGAACACCAACTCATAAACAGCATGATGTGTAAGAAACACACTCTGGCCATATTAAATGTCACAGTGGCTTAGAGCAGAAGAGACAGAAGAAGAAGAAACAAAGGAAGGATGATATCGCTCCCTACCAAGATCGAACTGGCGAACCGCCCACAACACACGAAATCAAGGAAGACCAAGAAGAAGCCCAAATGATCACAATTACTGGAGCATAGAGAACGAGAGGTAAAGCTCCCTGAAGGAAACAGACGGGGTGAGACCACAATTACTCCGGGCCTCAACAAGTGTGCGACTCTGTACAGACATGAAAAACCTCATCAAGAAAGTAACGAACGCAATCAACCCATCAGCAGCTGGGAAGCTGACAACAAGCAGCCCAAAGTACGAAAGACAAACTACACCATAAACACCCCTACATAGCCAAGTCGAAAACTCGAAGGCTGAAAGGGGGTACTTGTACCAAAAATTGGATTGGATTAGAAGGAGCAGCAAGTGAAGGCACGGCTCCTGAAATAAGAAACAGGAGTTGACCAGTATGGGGGTGGACGCAGGGCAATAAACAGAACGTGGGCATGAAAACTTCAAGGCTGGGGTTGAGCAGAAGATCAAGGGTCTTACATGCCGTTAGGAAAGCAATGCTCTGCGAAAGGACCTGCTAAATGATGATGATCCAAAGAAACTGAATAGATAATAAATATAGTGTATAAAATCAGATGTGCAGTTGACTTACTAAATACTGGAATACAAGTATTAGACACAAAAATTAGAAGCAAATGTTCTTGTTATAAACAGCTTAGTCTTCAAGTGGGAAAAAGACGATGATAAAATTAATTCAGCTTAGTAATATTTTGCTCTTCTCTGCTGTATTGTAGACACACACGACATTCTTACTCTTGTGAAAGATTAATTAATTTGGTACATAATTTATGATGTTAATGTAGTTCTTCTTCTTCTGCTGCATTCATCCGGAGTGTTTTTTCAGACGTAATTGCGGTGTGACAGTTATGCGCCCTTAGGCCAACACATCCGATTTTGGCAGGCATTTGTTGATCGGGTTACCTTCTCGGGTGTTTCTCTCTATTGTGGTGCCGTCCACATCCCAGCTGGTCAAGTTGGAACGGTCGAAGACTTCACGGTCCACCCTCAAGGGAAGACAGGGGCAGGCCATAAGCATTATCCACCATCCAAGGAGGCTTCCATAATTGCAGAGCCGATACATAGTGCTCTGGCACTGGGCTCACCTAAGGAATCGCCATGTCCTGCACACGGTTGTTTTTTTTAAACTTCCGGTCCCCAACATGGTGGTTAGGATTGAACCGTTAAGTGCTCTGGCGTGTTTATGCTTGTGGCTATGGTTTGCATTAACATTTTCCCCATGTTGGACTGGTAGTACATGGTTCCGTCGCCCTGCTACTGAGCGAGTGCGTGGCGCGACATTGTGAGCTGTGAGGTTCGTGTGGAATGCTTTTACATATGTCTGTTGTTTGCACAGTAAACTGCATGTTCGGAACAACGGCTGGCTGTCACTGAATTGACTGGTTTGCCTTTTCAGTTCACGAGTGCATTTTTCAGGAGACTCCTGGGAGTCGTCGCTGGAGCTACAGAGTTCGTGCTTTCGGTGGGTCGCCCAGTGGAAAGAGACTGAGCATTATGGGATACAACCCAGGTCAATGAAGTCTTTCTGGTGACTGCCGATTCCATCGACAATGAACTGTATTTTTCGTGAAGGACTTTTTTGTTGGCATTCTGGCGGCGGCATTATGCAGCGTACCTGTGCGGGCTGTTGGCTTGCCGAGACTTCTGTCTGTTCCACTTTTCACATTGGACAGTGAGGAGCATTTTGTGTGATATTCACTGGCACAGGAACTGGAGCATAATGGGGACAACCTGTTGCCGTGAAGTTGGAACCGCGACTAACTAACATGGCTGCTTTAATTCCTCACTCCCATGTATTGGGCATTTTGTTTGCCACAGGTGGCCTCTCCACACCTCTTGTTTAAAACTCTTAAAAGTCAAAAGGATCGACAGGCCACGCTTTCATGGTCCGTATTCGTACTGAAAATCAAAATCAAGCGAGCTTTTGCCCTTCTGGTCTACGCCAGGTTTGTTAATGCAATAACTGATTAATGCACTAAATTTTTGTTAACTGAATAGTCTGAATACAGACTTACCACTTCTTTCAGTTTTCGTCTGGCAACCTGGACATGGCTTGGTTGTTTCTTCTATCAAACTAAGTGACTGTGTCTCCCAACAGGACCGCTGTGCTCTCTCATCATCTATTGCCAAATTCTTTGAAAAGAAACAACCTTTATTTATTTTTTAAAAACATGTATAAGCAGCTAACAGCTTTGGCCACCTAATACAACCATTATTCTGAGGGTAAAATATAACTCCATTCTTCTTCTTCTACGTTCATCCGGAGTTTTTTTTTTTTCCGGACGTGATTGCGTTGTGCCTTTTTTACAGCAGAGCTGCGTTCTTGCGCCGTCAGGCCGACACATCCGATTTCTGCGGGAATTTGTTGACCGGGTTAACCTTCCCGGTAACTCCATTCAAATATCATTCACAATTTACACTGACTGCAGTATTTTACCAAAAGTAGTTTTTCGGTGGTATAGCGGTTATTGTCTTTGCCTGCCATGACAATGGTCCTGGTTAAATCCCCATCAGAGACAGGATTTCTTACCAGTACAGCACTAGAGTCGATCCAGCCCCATGTAAGCAGGGACCAGTCAATTCTGAAAATTGTCTGGGAAGAAAACATTTCGAGGAAAGAAACTGCCCATTTCAGCGCATATGTTGTGGCTTAGAAAATGTGAAATCCTATAATTTCACACCCCAATGGCTGTATCTGGTATGGAATTACTTTTAAAAAAAAAATGTCAATTAACGCTGATTTTACATTATTACAGTTCTTCTTCTTCTTCTTCGTTCGTCAGGAATGTTGTTTTAGACGTAATTGCGTTGTGCCTGTATACAGCAGAGCTGTGATATTTGAACCTTTCGGCGGCCACATCCGACTTCAGGCATTTGTTAGCCGGGTTACCTTCCCGGTTATTACAGTTCAATAACAGAACACATGACTGGTACCGTAGCCTGGTGGGCACGTGTTCAAACCCCCATCAAGGCTGGAACTATTAAAAAAAACTGACTTGGGCTCTAAGGTCAACCCAGCCTAATTTGGGTACGAGAAAATGTTGTGGGAAGTAACGAACGAACGAACAAACTTTATTTTCAATGGGTAACAAATTGGGCACGCAGGCCCGTCTTACATTCAGCCCTTCTAATCACTCATCTTTTGTTCATCAATAGTGCATGATACATTCACATAGAAAAAAAAACATTGTCAAATGAATGTTGTAAACATTAACAATGCATTTTACTATGATATGACACATCCCACACACACTCCCCCCCCCCCCCAGGTCACCCCACCCATCCACCCCTCACCCACACACAACCCAGGCACCCATACATGTATCAACCCACCCATCTCCCACCCACACACATCCCCCGACCTATAGACATCTCCCAACCCATCCCCACACTCACCCACCCACATATCCCCCACCACCCAGCCAAGCACACATCTCCCCGTCAACCCACACATTCCCCACCCTACACACCCTCACCCAACCACACATCCCCCTACCTGCCAACACATCCACCCACCAACACCCACACAAACCCAAACACATTCCCCCACCCACATGTCCCTGATCCAAACACACATCCGGACTCACCTGCACATTTTCTCACCCACCCTTGCATCCCCAACTCGCCCACATATATTCCACCTACCCACACATCCACCCACCCACCCACCCATCCCCCAACACACACACACATCTTAGCAGAGTAAAGAAGTAAGAAGTAAAGATAGCCAGCATGATACTGTCCATACTACTCAACGAGTGCTGACTGGTCTATACAAATACAGGGCTGACACCTTACACTCAATGTACTCCAAGGTGTTTATGGGGGTCCTTTACTTGTTAACACATTTGTACAGATTAAGCTCAACAACAAATATACCAGAAATCTTCAAATACCTACCGAAAGACTAAGGTGTACTGAGTCAAAATAATCTTCACAGGACCCTATATGGTAAGCTCTCCGGCAATCTCTACAGCTTTCAAACTGTTTCCAAAATAAAACGGTCACAATTAATAAAATAACTCCATAACTTTTTAATAATGTTATTAATTAGTTCATACACACTTACAAAATGGGAGGTCGGTATTTGAGCATGGGCAACTGTATTTGTTCTTGATTGTAGGCTAGTACTTGTGGTGGGTTACTTACCTACACTTGTTGGTTAATTTGTCTCATTTATAATTGTGCTGGGGAATGAACAGGCGGGCAGATTGGCTGGCTCTGCAAAACTTGGCTGAGTATTGATTCATGACAAGGCAGACGTGCTTGCGGCCTTGTGGGAGCACGTGTACACCTCAGAGGAGCAAATGGATCATCATGGTCTGGCAAGAATGAGGCAGCGAGGAGTGAAGAGGGGATCTGGCCGACGCTCGACGCTCAGAGGAAAGGCGAGACGAACATATAATCAGATTGCGCTACTGGTACTATTGGTGTTGGAACTCTTCGCTGGCTGCTGAGGATGGGGACGGAGCGCTTATGGGAATGCCCCAAATGCTGTAATGTCGGTTCCTAGATCAATCAATCAATCAATCATTTATAATTGCAATATTTCAGGTGGTGAGTTACCTGTGTGGGGCAGCGAATGCTTCAAAATACCCCACAACTGCAGAACTCTGTGATATGAACCATCAGTGGGCGAGACTCATCATTACTATCTCTCTCATCTCTCTCTCCCCACCCCCCCCCCCCCCCCCCCCAAGCAGTGTTAACCTTTATAACCACAGACAAACCGGTGATGACTAGTGGAACTCAGGCTTGAACATCACTGGTACATTATGATTCACCAACTCACACAATTTCAGATAAACTTTGTAAATGAGTGCTGCACTGAAGCAGGCTCACTTGGAAGACCAGACCTGATCAGAGACTGGTGATCATCTGAGATGGGGAATAATGATAGCCCATACATGTTGGCATGTCACATGATAATGATGATATAAGTAAACAACAATCTAGTTTAGTGACAACTTGGAAATAAGTGACATTTAAATTTTTATACAGTTAACAAAAACTTACAGAAGAGATAAACAGAAGAATAAATAATAATAATAAAATCACGTTAAGCTAAGCAATACGTAATAAGTAAGCTAAATAATAACATAGCAAATCTGACATTTCAATCCTAATGATCTCCTTCAGGAACACAGAGATAAAAATTATACTTGTGAATAAAAACGCACACAAATATGAACGCAGTAAGCATTTTCAACTCCTCCAAATGCATGTTTCATACAATGTACTCACCTTGCACTCCTGACATTTTATTAAGCGATCATTCCCTTCTGGAAAGAGACCCATGCCACAGCCGGGAGCAGGGCACAAGATGCCACCATTCTGCAGCACATACTCTTCAGCCCCAAACACCTTGTAATGCTCATACTGAAAACAAACATGGTTGAATATTTAATAACACATGACGTTAGTTCTACTGACTTTACAGAATCAAAAGGCTATAGTAGTTCCATGATACACTGTGAAGTGAAAGGTCTTCACATACACTAGGACACGGATTTATGAAGTGAGGTGATCAGCTTTCTTTATCAGTGTATCTCTTCCTCAGAGAAATACATGCTTACACATTTTATGAGGCTGGTCTAGACCCAGAAGCAGTAGGAAGGAAAACTGTTCATAATTGAGGTGGTGTGTCTGTGTGTGCGTTTGGTGGTGAGGGGAGGGGGGAAAGAGGAGAGAGAGAGAAAAAGAGAGAGAGAGAGAGACATACTGGGAGGACAAGGATGGAGATGCAGGAGATAACAATGCCTCACTTTTTCTTCTTATAGTCCATGCAGTTTGTTCACCGCCTACTGTTTCACACAATGATATCTCTTTCCCTGCATCTTTTCCACTGTCAGGACATTTTATTTATCGTCCCTTCTCTTGATATGTACTAAGACTGAGAACTGCCTACCTCTGATATGAATAACCAGTTTTGTTTGTTTGTTTGTGTTCGCTCGCTTTGTACTCAAGCATACCCACATACATGCTACTACTTCTAGTGCCCGGGACTGATTTTTGCATGTGGATTAAGCTTTCACTATAACTAGTGTCCCTCGCCATCAAGCGAACCCACTCTCACTTCATATCTTGTAATTTACGTCCGCAAATCAAGGATGAAAAGCCAACATTTTAGTCCAACTGACCAGTGTAGAGATTGAACCCGCTACCTTGCATCACCACACCATATGTTTAAGAAACAAGCGCTATTATCCATTTGGCCACGCTGACCTTCAGTAACCAGTTGTTTTCTTGAGTTGGTCTCTTTCAAACACCTTCATTACACTTGACTAAGTGAACATATGTTGAGCCTGAGAAATTATGGCCGCCTGGCTAGTGCAGTCACCGCAAACTGCAGGTTAGGATTTTCTTTTCGCCCCTGAAAAAAAAATTCCACACCTTACCGAGGATTTGAATCCAGGTCTCCCGAATGAGAACACAGCATTCTAGCCACTTGGCCAGCTGCTCTCCAAGAACCACTAACAACTGCCAAAATGTCTTGTATGATAAAAAAAAAATGTTATCTGAAGAAAAGAGGAATACAAACTGCTGATGCCGCTTCAAGGTGCCATCTCTTCTTGCGTTATTTTTAAGATGTATAAGCCAGACATAAAAATTTAGTGTATGTGCTGTCAGTCCAAGGCTTTAAATCTCTACATAGTTTTATTTTATGGATCATAACATCTGTGTGTTCATTTTGTTTGTTTAGTGTATAACCATCTTTACTTACCCCAGGGACATATTTGGTACCTATTTTATAAGGTTGGGTGAACCCAAGAACTGTGAGTAGGTAATAATAATAGCCTCCTTTAACAACTATGGGTTGATGCTCAACCTTGCCCTACTGTGGACTGAACCAGGAGCACTGTGGTAGTAGGAGAATGCCCTTCATTTATTCATTCAGTGGCATGTCCTTTGCAGAACCTCACTCCCGTAACAACCTTCCAGAAATCTTCTTGGTCATAAGCAAGATATCCTGTGTCCGATACACTTTACTAATACTGTTTTTTACTGCATTTTACTATTGTTGTTGATGTCTTGGTAGTTTACATTCAGTTGTTTGCCATTGCTTTCTGAACGACCGGCTCCCACACCAACACGGTCTGCTGCCAAATCGGTCGCAGCTGTGTTTTCACTAATACTACAAGTTATAAATACAAATTTAAAAAGAAAAAAATCCAGTACTAAACCACTGCATGAAAGACATATGTATCCTAAATTTTACACAATCATATAAATATTCAAGCGTTACCTTTTCAGGTCCAAGTAAAATGAAATGATGACTCTCTTCTATATGTGAGTCCGCACAACCAGCTGGAGAAAACAAACAAGTTATTTCATTATTACTACCACGACTGCAACACAAAATGACACGTCTGTCAATGACGAAGAACTAGACTGGTAGACTTCTCCTGCCTTTTATCACCCAATGAAGCATACTCCTCCACCTACTCACACCAAGCCTTTCTATCCTTTGCTGTCTTCTGCAGCCCTTCCCATGTCCTCATCATATTATTCTGTCTCTTATGATCTTCTCCATACGGGGGCTGAGTGGTCTCGACATATGGTACCCGTCTCGAGAGCTGGATGTCCCGGGTTCAAACCCTGTTGAGGGCCAGGATTTTTTCACATGGACTTAACGGCACTGCCCTGGCAAAATTTCGAGTTAAAAATCTACCCAAAGTATTTCAGGATCCTCACTGGTGCTACAGAGTTCGTGCACTGAGCTGAGATTCTCCAGACTCAGGCTTGAATTAGGAGTAGAACGGAGTACTTATGGGTTACACCCATATGCCGTGATGATGATTCATCGACTAAACTAAACATTATCTTCTCCATGTGTTTTCAGGTCTCCTGTGGTTTCTAGAGGAAGGACTCTAGTTATACATTGAACAGGTTTTCCCCAATGTATCCTATCCAGCGCCAGCATCTTTTCCTCACCTCTTGATTCACTGGGATGTGTTATTAACACCATGAGCTTCACATGGGTGATTCTGCCATACCATTTCAGTTCGGGATTCCACCGAAATCTGTCATGTAGTGGTTCCACTGATAATTCAGCACAGGCAAAATTCACAAATATTTGCAGTTTATTAGTACTTGTTTTGTCATCCTCCATGCTTTTGCTCCATACAGTGGTACTTATTTGACATTACAGTTATTCTAAGTTTGCTTCTAGATTTAATTTTTTTTTTTTTTACTGCCACAAATGTCCTAGTGCCATGAAAGCTCCTCTTGCTTTTTGCCACTTCCATTGTGCCCACACAATTGTTACATAATGGTTAATTCTACTTAGATATTTGTTGCAAAAACCTCTTGAGACTGAAAGAGTTCAGTCACACAAATGGGTCCATGAGTTGACTTGACACACTTCATGATCTGGTATTAAGTGCAGAGGTTACATGTGCAACAATCTGACTGTTAACCAAATCTTAAGTTCATGAGGGTAATGACATTAGGGGTGACTTCTGTTGAGCAGACACTGAAAACGAATCAGCATAAAATGTAACTTGAAAGCTTGACAAAAAGAAAAACATATACAGATAAAAGTTAATGTCTCAACCAAAGACTTTGTTAACGAACCCAAAATATAACTTTATTGTTGTTGGTTCATTAATAAAGTCTGTGGTCAAAATGGTAACATGCATCTTTCTTTTTGCCAAGCTTCCTTTCTTTGTCTTTCCTTTTACCAAGCTTCTTATTGTGTATTAATAAAATTAAAGTTCATTATGTTCATCTGTGGATTTCTATAGCATGCTATTAATCTAAGTAATTTTAAGCATTTGCTCATCTTAGCTTTGAACTGTACCGCTTCTATGTGACATATTATGGAAACAGTTTCTTGGTTTTATGTATAATGTAAAGAAGCTAACCATTTCTATATCTGCATATAAACAGACAATAATTAATATCTGTTTATTAAGCTCTTATCCTTCATCCTGTATGAAAAGATAATTTCATCCAATATTTGGTATGCAGGTCTTACATCCTACTCTATAAAATATTTGGAAGGATCTTACTGTGCTGAGCTGTTGTGTTTTCCCTGAAATTTTTCAACCTCTCTTGATTCATCTGTCCATTCTGCTCTTTCAGACCAAACAAAACTTTGATATTTTCTTTGTTTGATTATTTGACAAGTTGATCGCAAGCTTTTATTGCACTGGTACCTAAACCAGCTCTTTTCAATAACTAATGTCCTGTTTGCCGTGCTTTCACTTTTATACAAATCATATACACAAAACAATTGTTGAAACTTATATTCTCTATTTACAATTCATAAAATGAAACAGCATATGAAAAAAACAAACATAATGTATCACCTGGACAAGGCAGGGTGTATCCATGCAGAGGATGCTCTACAAATCGACGTTCACTTAAGCAAGTAGAACCATACTGACGGAAGCACTCCAGACAAATAACATGTCCCAGAGAACATGGAAATATTAAGATATGAGATCTGCAATCCAAAAAATGTGTCATAAGGAAGTGTGGACCTCAGTGATTAAACATGAGAACAAGTAAATAAACAAAATTACATCATCTACATTGATTTTAAAAATTAAGAGCAAGTAAATGAAAAATAAAGTTCATAATCTACTATACTAATAATTTTTAAAAGGATAAAATATACATTACTACCAACTAAGTTAGTTAGTTAGTTAGGTAGTCGCAGTTCCAACTTCACAGCAACGGGTCGTCCCCATTATGCTCCGTTCCTGTGCCAGTGAATGTCACACAAAATGCTCCCAACTAAAAAGTACCAATATGTGTAAAATATATATTTATGTATGTATATGTATTAACAACTTTATATTATGAATTGTTGACCACCATAACACACAGAGCAGTGATAGCACAGTGGCTGGTACACTTGCCTGACAGTCTGGTGGTCATAGTTTTGAACCCCTATTTTAGTCTTGTAGCCTGCACTGGCACCAGCTAATGAATGATACTGCTGAATCCTTACAGCTGTCTTCACATTTTGTTATACTTCTAGAAGAGTTGTTTTAATCTGTCTCGGCTGAGTTATATCTTTCTCCTCTTCATTAAACATGATCACAGTTACTTGGATTTTGTAACTAACATTTTCTAAGGGGACTGGGTAGCCAGTGCTACACCAACCCTTCTTAGTCGCCTCTATCGACATGCGTGTAGTTTACGGTGTTACTATTCTCTGCTTCCCTTATGGGCATCGGTAACAAGCGGCAAAACTTAATGTTAAGAACAATCTAAATATTGTTATGTGGAATATTGAAGAGATAAGTACCTGGACATTTTGGTGAGATGGCATAATCAGTATAGGTTCATAGGCCTGACCCATGACGGGTGATTGTGTGAGATGGCAAATCATGACTGCCCATACCTAATCCCATGGCACATGAAGATGATGATGAACACAATCTTATTCAACTAACTCATTGCTACTTAGTAATAACACAAGAAGTTTACCCCTCTGGATATATGTTGCTTTAATTGAGATGATGGAGTGACACTGCATGTGTCTGTCTGGACCGTTACTGATATTGTGTCTGTATGGACCAACGTTTAGTCCACTTTGAATTTCGGAAATAAATGAAAGAAGTAGAAAATGGCCAACAATTCATCTCATCTGAATTCTTACAACAGAAACAAGAACTCGGTAACCATGAGATAAGAATGATAATCTTACACAACATCTCCACAGATAATGCAGGCCACTCTTCGATGGTTAGACTGTACATGTTTTAGCACCACAGATGTCCCTTCTACCTCTCCTTCATGGCTTTGACTACATCTTAAGTAGAACTTCTGGAAAAAAATCAGAGAAAACAGCAATGCATATAACAAGTCTTTTCCGCTAATGAGTAAATTCACAAAGGTAGGTTATATTCCACAAAAGGGTAAGGCAATCCCTTGTTTGGTCACGTTATAAGAAGAGTGGCAGGCAAGTTAGTTTAGCTGATAGGGAGCTATGCTGATAATGTCCTGAGTGTGGTGGTAATGCACATGTTTGTCATCCATGGACTGAAGACAAATCTGGTCACCCATTCCTCCATGCATTCAGGCCTACAAAATTGATGGCCCTATCACATTACAGACCATTGGCACGTTCCTACTTTGGCATGCTTTTCTATTTTAAAGAAGAGTAACTGGAAAACACTGTAACAACTGGGAATATTAAGAGTATTAGCCTCAGAAGATGAAGAAGGGAAAAAATGTTGAAAGAGTTGGCAGAACAACACCAAAAATGTTCACCAGTAGAACTGATCAAGAACATGTAAATCCCACAGTTGTAAAAAGGCAAGATCACCTGTGCCACCGGATATGCACATGACACGACAAGCAAGTCAGGTAAATGATAATGGTTATACTGTGCACATCTACATGTAGTCCCATAGCCAATACTGCCACTTGGGTGTGAAGTGTTAGACTTTTCACATTTTCTAGACCAGTGGTTCTCAACTGGTGGGCAATCCCCACCCCCCTGAAAATTTAGGGTTCCGGGGGAGGGGAGGAGAGATTTAAGATCAGTTAATACAAGAAACGATTACCTGATATTGTTTTTCCCTCCATACTTTACAGTTCTTAATTCTCGCCCTTCTAAAATTCGTTTTATAATGTAAGTAGACCTGCAAATGATTTTTTATGTAAACGTCTGGACTTGTTCTAATACGTGCTATTAAATTTAGCTTCCAGTTTTACGTTTACTGTGTTGGGTTGGGGGGTGTTTATAGGGAGGGAATATGAATGGGGGGGGGGGGGGGGGGGAATGACGTTCTGAACATATGGTGAAGGGGTGCATGTGCCTGGAGGCGCGTAAAAGGATCCTTTACCATTATGAGGCTTAGTCAACTCCTGAACAATACCGTTCAGAAAACAAGAAATCATGTCAACGATGGGGGCTGAACATGATCCACTGAAACGGCAAGCACATACACTATGAGCAGTTGTGGCTCTATGATAAATAATAAAAAGTAAAAACAAAAATGACAAACATTTTAAAAGCTGAAATGAATTGTTCAACGTACTGGTGTTTTGCAATTACAGCTGGGTGTTGTACACACTCCTTTCAGGGTGGTATTTGATGATATGTCTTCCCAGTTGGACGGACCCTGTTTGGCAACAGAAAACAATGTTCATGAATTATTAGTTAAACATGGAAACCATTTTAAGAACTAGCTCACTGTTACACGTTTCACATACCAATTTTCTATAAAGAATCAGACTTAGCTAGATGAATAACTGAAATAATACAAGTTAACAGACAGATAAAATAATGTAGGACTTTACATATCACTGTCGGCATATCTTAGTAGAATAATCATTGACAAAATGAAAGATCAAGGTCCAAGTGGCCAGAACAAATCGGCAAACCAAATACACAAGCAGACTGACCAATCAACACCAAACTGGCACCTTTATTAATTGAAGCTTTATGGCTTGAAAGGTTAAGGCATGAGGAGAGCATGGACTTCACTGCACCAGATTTTACTCCATCTCTCCCTGCAGAACTGCAAGCCACCTGCTGCGAGCATAACGCAAAGCATGAACTCCATAGCTCTGCTACAATGCCCCGAGGTCTGCGGGAAAATTTGCACTTGTGATCTGAATAGTGCAACATGAAAACAAAAACAACTTCAGAGTGGACACAGGCAGTCTGTCTACTTCGCCGTGGAGACTTCCCTTTATGCATTTATTACATAAAAGATCGGAGTACTTCATGGGGGGATAATATGAGTGTATAGCACACTTTAAAACAATGTACTCCTTTAAAAGTATAAACAAAGCATCATACAAATATATACAAAGCTTACCTGTTCTAAAATAAAAGCTCCATTGCCACATTCTATACAACTCAACCTTAACTTTGCTGCACGAATACAGCCACAAATTTTACAGAAGACAAAGAACCTGTGGCATTCTGCAAAACAGAAAGAAAAATAAACAATGAAAAGTATATGTATGTAAATTAGCTAGAAAATGTAAAACATAATAGTAAGTAATCTATTAACATACAATCATGCTGTCTGGTATATCTAAATAAGTTTATTGTTATTTACTTGCAGTTTCATTCCTAACATTTCTTATGTTTTACTTTACTCTCCATAGTTCTTTTCTAATCTTCTGTATCAATCCCAAGTGAACAAGTAGTTTCCATGCAAACTGGTTGCACCTGATAGAACTAAGTAAAATGCTAAGCTTTGTAGTGAAGAGGAGCCACAGTAGTGTGGTGGCTAGCATGCTTGCCTGCCAGTCTGGTGTCCAAGTGTTCAAATTCCACAGCAATTTTTGTAATGCCATCATGGCCGAGTGGTTAAGGCAATGGACTGGGATTTTCCCATGAAGATTTGAATCTTGCTGATAACAATACATCGGGGATGGGGTCTCTGTAGCATAGTGGTCAATCCATCTACCTGGTGCTCTGAAGGATGTGGTTTCACTGGTGTTGAGAATCAAAGGACTGCCCGGCGGTTTGTGTTCAGCCTCTTATAGCCACTGCTCCAATCACTCCTCCTTTGCTACCTCTACTTTCAGTGCAGACTCCTAGAAGCTCAAGACTGCACCACCTAGTGGGGGTTTAATGCGCTGCCTACTGGAGTTCTGCTAAATGCCCATTTACTAAATGAAATAGTCAGCCTGGTTCACGACATATGAAATAAAGAATCATTACCACTGAATTTTGAACATCCTCATGCATGCTTTGTCCCCTTCTTTTGTAGCCAATGAAGAGTCCCCATGCTGATGGTACCAGTGGCAGTCTGAATGAACGTCTGCTTCTCTTTCCCTCTATGTATAGTGTCATCGAGACGCTTTGCTCATCCCCTGTTGAATTAGCTTTTTCAGATATGGGTTTGTTTTGCTGAATTATTAACTCGATCGCAGAGAACCTTCACCACATCAGTCTTGTCATTAATTTGCTCGCCACTTTTTCCTCGCACACCTGCATGCCATGGGCAAAAAATCATATAATATGATCTTGACCTTTCTTTTTGAGCGATGCAAGCAACTCTACATGAAACATACCAGTTTCTTTATTAGTTTCATGCTGGAAGTAAGTCTCTCCTTTTTTTACACAGCGTCCTTTAACCTTTGCAATGAAGCCAACCCACACCATTTACCTCACACCACAGCTCCTTCCATGTACATTATCACATTACCTGGGTGTAAACTGTCATTTATCAGATGTTGCACGGACACCTCTGTCTCATCTGCTTTCCATTCACAACACCCTCTGCCCAATGTGAATATCACTCTATATAAGGCTGCCTTGCTGGGTGGTACATTCCTTTTCCTGCACTATTTTACCAATTTCACAGACATGTCTAATCATATCTTCAGTCGGTGCCATCGAAGAACTCCCTCTCTTCAACATGTGTTCCCTAGTGTCACCAAATGCCTCATACAGAGGATGCTTCTTGTCCGCTGTGACCCTAAGTTACATGGTTGCCTGGAGCAACTTGTGCCTATTATACGTGGTTAGCAGAGCAAGTATATGTTGCATATAAATATTGGGCGTGCCCCTTGTGTAGCCCATAACTCTCACGGTTTCAATTTGCATGTGTTCCAGCTTCACCAACTGGCTGTGCAATACTGTCAGCCACCCTAGTTCCTTACTTCACCTACTGCCTTGCAGGGTTTGTCTCTTTCATTAAAGGCTAGTGGAGTTAACAGTAGACAAAATGGCAGTAGGCAAGTGAAAACCACTGGTTTAACATCCCTCATACATAATTCAACTACTCACACAATTTCATATAAACTGCTTCAAATGAGCAGCCTCACCTGGTAAAGAAAGTCATGTGCGGGGATACGGACTGGTCTTGGGTTCAAATCTGCACTGGGGTGGATCTTTGAAACTGACCTGGACTCAGCCTAACATGGCTACCAGGGAAGGTCTTGGGAAGTAAAGGCAGCCGGTGCGATACTGACCACATCACCCACTGAGATCTGACCAGTCTATGAAACAACGGCTCTAGGACCATATGTTCAATGCACTGTAAGGCATGTAAAAGGGCGGTGTTCTTTCTGTAATTTTTATTATAATGGTTTGAGCGATTTTTGGTCTTTACTGTTGGTTTCTTTAGTTTTTAAATAATATTTCTGTTGTTTCACTAAGATCCATTTCCATTTCTTGATTCTTTCCCTGCTGTTGCTTTATTTTCCTGATAGACTTTGATAATGCAGTTAGTTATTTTTGTTCTTGCGGGTTCTAAATCTTCAGATTTTTCATAGATTTCTGATACCTGTGCAGACCACAGATGACTTATTTCTTTGCCTAGAAGAGTTGTCAGAAAGCTGACGTGAAACAAACCTGACAAAAAGGACTGCATAAAAATGTCCACAACACTGAGCGCAATCAACAGTAAAGACATTTAACATTAACAACATGTACTCACCGTTCTGTTGCACTGTTCTGCTGCATGCCTTGCCATCCAGTGTCATTCCTCTGACTCGGACACCAACAGCACCATCAACATCTGATCCTACACTTGCAGCTGTACAGCAGTTTTGTTGGACTGGTTCTCTGACATCAACATCAGATCCTACACTTGCTTGTTGGACCGGTTCTCTGACATCAACATCAGATCCTACACTTGCTTGTTGGACCGGTTCTCTGACATCAACATCAGATCCTGCACTTGCAGCAGCATAGCGGTTTTGTTGGACCGGTTCTCTGACATCAACATCAGATCCTTCACCTCTCGCAGACTTGTCTATAGGGAATGACTCTCCTAGATCAACATCTGACTCCCTTGCTCCAGGAATGAGGGATTCATGTACAGGTTGGGCTCCCTGACCCCTGGAGAGAGGGATTTTTAGCGGCACATCTCCACTGCTCAAGCCGTCATCACACCAGCAAAATGCATGTATAGTAGTGCACGCTCCGAGATTACAGTCCTAATGTTAACAAGGAAAAACAATGACATCAGAATAAATTCCATATTCAGAGCTCTAATAATTACTATATCAATAGGATTTATTTTATTGGTTTTAGTCAAGGATCACTTTCACTGCACATGGATAACTTCATAAGTAGCCCAGTCTCCTCACATAGATCACACAAACTCCACAGCATCAGTGAGAAAAAAATTTATGCAAACCAGAATCACATATGCTATACATACTCTGATGTGGCTGTTTTGTAATTTTGGACGTGTCCAAAAAGATCCCACTTCTCTGCAGAAGTGAAGTAGAATATCAACTGCAAGAAACCATCTAAAGAAGCCATCAAACTCCTGAAAGATGGGAAAGATGCTGATCCAAATGGTACCTTGACAGAAGCTATCAAAACCGATATAGGCACCTCAAGTGAACAATTCTTTTGGCCATTATCCTCGACAGGGGTGTAGGCCCTCAACCAGCTCATTCCATGCTACTCTAGCTTTTGCCAACTCATGCAGCTCCATCCATTATTCATTTCTGTCTCCAATTCCGTCTCCTTGTGTTTATAGGTCTAACACATAGTTCTAACATTGCAGGTGCCAATTCTGGAAATTTCCCTAGGTGAAAGGAAGTAATCTGCAATTGGGACTCCTTACAGCTTTCTATGTATCTCATCATACTTCTTATAGAGCCTCATTGGCTTGATTATTCTTTTTTCCTTATCTTTCAATCAATCAGGTGCCGTCTCCACAATGTAGGTTGGCTGCAGTGGATCTCCAATATTGTCTGTCTCTCGCCCTGACTGTGCATTCTGTCAGATTGCTGTTCGTCCATCTCTTGATGTTATCTTCCCAATTGTATCATTGTCTACCTCTTGCCTTACACCTTAACCTCCAGTATGATTTTAATAAGAGTGTTATGTCTTTTAACGTGGCCGAAATATTTCAATTGCTTCTAGTACCAAACTTATCTTTAGACTTGTTCATGATTGTTTGGATTTTTCAGGTAACGTTTTAAAATGGCCAACCCTCTTTAGCTGCATCTTATGGCAGGTTACAGTGTCTTACAGTCTTCTGTTTCCTTTAAGGATCCCAGTAATACACAGGTGGAAACCTGTGGCCTCTTATGACATGCTTGGTAAGTTACAGTGTTACTATTCTGTGCTTCTTGAAGGGTCCCAGTAACACAAGGGTGTCTACTGAATTACTACACACATTATTTAGCCGTCTGGAATACTGACAAAATACCAACAGTCTGGAGAGAAGGATATCTGTGAAGCTGCCAAAAGAAGGGGGACCTGCAAGAGTGCAATAATTATAGAGGAATAATGTTATTGTCAGTTCCTGGGAAAATATTAAGCAGGATCATTCTAGAGAGATTAAGTAATGCCACTAACAAACAACTAAGGGATGAACAGACATGTTTCCAACTAAATTGAACCTGAACTGACCAGATAGCTACATTACGCATAGCAACAAAGCAAAGCAACGACATGAATTCATCACTTTATATTATATTTGTGGACTATGAAAAGGCCTTCAACAGCATCTTGTTGAAAATAGATATGGTACTATGGGATCCCAGAAAAGATTATGAATTTAATATGGCAACACTATAAGACATAAAATGCAGAGTCCTTCATGAAGAACAATTAACATATACATTTTAAATAAGAACAAGAGAGCCATAGGGACAACTTTAGTCACCCCTATTATTCTTACTGACTATAGAACTACCACCAGAAATGGAATTCAATGGCAATGGACTGTGGACTGACAGAGCAGCTTGATAATCTGGACTTCGCTGACTACATTGCCCTTCTGCCTCACACGGAATCACATGGAAGCAAAATTAAACACACTCGATGGTAGGTCTCTACAATTAGGGGAAAGACAAAGATGAGAATAAATCAAGCAAATAATAAACTGATCTACCTTGGTGAAACCTTACTTCAAGAGGTGTTATTATACACATATATAAATAGTAATGTAGACAAAGATGGGGGAATGGGTAGTGATATTAAAATAAGAATACAAGAAGTAGACAGTTTTCATAGCACTGGGAAATTTGTGAAAGTCAAAAGAAATTTAATCTAGTAGAACCAAACTTAGAATATTGAACTTCAACTTTAAATCAGTACTGCTGCATGGATCACAAACATGGAGAATGACTAACATATTTACGAATCAATTACAAACATTCATTAACTGGTTTCCTGCTGGGACTAAACTGGTATGACTTAATCATTAATGTAGAGCTTATGGAAAGAACTAACCAACTTCATAGAATCAAAGAGGTGAGAAAAAGATGTTGGCACTGGACATAACAAACGTGAAAATCTGTCAATTGCATAACCAGAAAATCTTTTTTCAGGGCAAAATAGAACGAGAGCTAAAAACACATGGCCATAAGAAATGGCAAAGGATAGGAGGGTTTGACATGAGTGGTTATGTTCCGGGGAATACAAGGCAGAAGAAAAAGTAGAGATTCCAGAGATATACGGAATGGAAAAGAAGTTCTGTTGCTATTGTGTTAACACAACAGTGCATGAACTATGGCTCTTCTTATACTGTACAACATAGGTCAGCATGGCCGAATGGATAAAATACATGTTTTTAAACATCTGGTATGCAGATGCCGAGGTAAGGGGTTCAACCCCTACATTGGACAGTTGGATTAAAATGTTGACCTCTTGTCCTTGACTTGGGACGTAAATAACAAGTACCTCTGAAGAGAGTGGGTTCGTCTGATGGCGAGGGACACTGTTAATAGAGAAAGCTAATCCACATGCAAAATTCAGTCCAGCACTACCAGAAGTAGCGTGTAAGGACTACGCTTGAGTTCAAAGCGAGCGAGCACAAAAATAAAATACTGTACAACTGAAATTTATATAAAAAACTGAAAATGTCATTTACTGCCAATTTACTGGGGCAGGGGGAGGTCTAGAGCCTGAGGAGTTGAAGCCACCTGGCTAGTGCAATCAACATGAACTGCGCAGGTTCAGGTTTTTCTTTTGCCCCTGACAGAAAAAAATCCACACTTTACCGAGGATTTGAACCTGGGTCTCCCGAAGGAGAATCCGGCATTCTAGCCGCTCGGCCAGCCACTTCTCGATTTATATATAATACATAACAAATGATTTCTTACCTTCAACACTAAATTATCACTTAGCAACTGTCCTCCAAGTACAAAGTTTATTCGTCTTGAAGATATGTTTGACTTTTTTGCCACCAGATCTTTCAAATCCTCGATTGTGTCATTGACATCAATGTCTATAAAGTACGACTGTTTCCCACTGAACCTGACGACAATGCTGATGACATCTCTATCATGATTCAATGAAGATGCAGCACCCAGGCCAGCTGTTTCTGAAAGACTGGCAGCCATCGTTGGACATGCTGTCAGAGTTTTCTCCTTAGGCAATCAGAGTTGTCAGCTTTTTTTATGGTTAATCAGTAAAACTAGGAGAAATAAAAAAATTTAAAAAAGTATAAATCTCGAGTGAGGAATTAAAACCAGTAGTCTTGGTTCATGCGATTAGGCAGCAGACCGACCGCATTGCTTTGGTTTTTTTCTGAAAATGGTATTGGGGGGGGGGGGGGGGGGCGCGGCGCTAGTCGTTCAGAAAGCAATGGCAAACTACTGAACATAAACTTTTCAAGAAAACACGAACAGCCAAAAAATGCTGGGGCTGACTGCGATGTCATGTATGTAACCAACTTAAAAATGGTTTCACGTTAATGTTGCGTTACTTTGATCATGTATTTCAAATAGGGTGTTTATTAATGAGTACCACCACATCTTAAAGAGGCCTTGAAAAACCAAAATCCAGCGGCACCTCAATGAAGTCTGTATGTCAGTTCTATGTGGAGATATTGAGTATCGTGATCTTGAACAAAGAAATACTCAGAATCCGCTCACTGAGCTTCTTGCTACTACAACTTTATGTTTGTAAATGAAAATCTTAGCAACGATATTCATATATCATTGCAATCGGGATAATGAGACCTAACTGCTCGTGATCAATAATTAGTAATTGATGAATAATAATTAACTGGTGCCCAGTTTTAATTGCTAATTAGGTCCCTGCACATCCTACCGAAAAAGGAAAGTAATCACTGGGTCCATAGCACCATTACGCATATTAAAATATACATCATGTCAGGTTTTCAAGCAACATTAATAATGCACAGAGTAATTTATGAAATTTTATGAATGGCCAGTCTCCCTGGTGAAGGAGTTAACGACTTTCTCCGTAATCACATATATCCAAGTGAGGAACACAGCTGCGCGAGATTCAGCAGCGGATTGCGTTGTGTTCATTACTTACGGGGTATGTGAGCCGGTCGCTCAGAAAGCAGTGGCAAACTACTGAGCGTAATCTTGCCAAGAACATCAATAACAGCTAAAAAATGCTGGTGTTGACTGCAACGTCCTATAAGGGATATGCAACTTTAAAAAAAAATTATGAATTAGTAATTAATTAGCGTCCATTTTTAATTGCTAATTAGGTTGCGACACATATCTAAAAATAGATAAAATGAGCAGTTAGGCTTCGCTACTCCAATAGCAATGATGTATGGTTGCTAAGATGTTCGTTTAAAAACAAAAAAAGTTGTAAGAAGCCAAATGTTGATCATTTCAGCTGTCATTGTGATTGGGACACAAAGCAAACCTGCTCAGTGAGCGGAATCTTGAGTATTTGTTCAAGATCCCGACACTCAAATGTGTGAATATCTCCACTTAGAATTGACATACAGGCACCATTGAAGTACCGTTGGATTTGGTTTTTCAAGGCCTATCTATCTTTTATGGTCTCAGTAAATATTTAATAAATATTAAAATACCAATTTGAAATGATCATTATCAAAACTATTCAAAATTTGACAACTGAATTATTTATATTAGTATTACTAATTAATAATTATTGCGGTCCTGAATTTATACTTTCCAAAAGGATCTATTTGGGACCGCAATTCGGAAGAGTGCCGACACTGTTTATCGCTTGTGTGGATCATAAAACGCTGCACACACAGTACTCAAAAAACTAAAAAAAACCACACTGACACGGTTGATTGCTCTACAATACAGCATGACAAGCAAAAGGCAAAGCAAGAGGAAGTGTGTCCGCGCACGTAAAGATACCCTAAACTAATTGTCATTTTAAGATACATTAAGGCTTATTTATTATATATTTACTTAAAAATAGCGGTTAAACATTTATCTACAAATTTTATGAAACACTTTAATAATTTTGTGACTGTGTGCCAATATTTGTATAGAGCGTAGTAAACATTGTATCGTTACGCGAGGTCAAATCCTTCAAAGTTCGGTCAAGTTGATGATCACACTGTTCTACTGTTCTGTCGTCTGAGCATTTCATCGTTGATAAGAATGGCCATGTTTCGAGGAGGTTGGCAGCTGACCAAGACAATCATTTCTAGAACTGATACAGGCATCATTACGCCTGTAGTAACCTATCACAAAAATGTAAGTACAGATGACTCAAATGACTGCTGTCTTAAAATATGCAGCCACGAAAGTATACGAATTGAAACAGTCAAGTCAATTACGAGTTCAGTTATGTAATCGTTTCTTTTTTTTTTTTTTCGAGAATGGGTTTGCGGTTTGCGTAAAACTGAGAATAGAATACTATAAATAATAAGACCAATGCTTTCAGTGCTACTTTTTGAGTGTGTACTATACTAAATAAATTACTATAATTATTATAGCTTAGATTACGTCTTTATTAGCCGCAACACGTGTAACTCTGAATAAATAAAGTAAACAATCATTCAATCTCAATCAAGCAGGTGCCTTTTTCCACAATGGAGATTGGCTGCAGTGGATCTCCAACACTATCTGTTCATCTCTTGATATCTTCCCACTTGTATCGTTGGCTACCTCTTGCTATCTTGCCCTCCAGTATGGTTTAAAAAAAAAATAAGAGTATCATGTCTTTTAACATGGCCAAAACATTTCACTTGCCTCCGCTTTGTTCCTTTCATCAACTCTCTCTTCATTCCCAGTTTGACAAATAAATTCTGATCGTGATCATGTAGGATAGGCATTGAAACGGTTAAGGCCTCTGGAGTGTTTGCTCATGGCTACTGTTGTTTTGCATTTGCATGTTCCTCATGTCGGACTGGAAGTGTATGGTTCCATCGCTCTGCTACTGAGTTGAGTGCATGGCATGACACTGTGAGCTGTGAATTTCATGTGAAATGCTTTTACATCTGCCCGAGATTGTTTGGAGCATGAACTGCATGTTCGGAGCAATGGCAGCTAGCTGTGTCACAGAATTGACCGGCATTTGCCTTATGCAGAAATGTGAGGCTGCTGGTCTTCTAGTGACTGCCGCTTCAATCGATGACGAACTGTATTTTCGTGGAGTACTTTTGTGTTGGCATTCTGGTGTCGGCATTGTGTACAGTGCCGTGAAATGTTTTTACATCTGTTCTAGGTGTTTTCAGAAAAGATGGCGTAGCTGGTTAGGAAATATTTCAAAATGGAACAAACAACATCTAGAAATATCTAGTCTTTGGATCAATGGCGGCTGGCTATGTCGCAGGATTGACCAGCTTTTGCCTTTTGCAGAAATGTGTGGCTGCTGGTCTTCTAGTGACTGCCACTTCCATCGACGACGAATTGTAGTTTCGTGGAGGACTTTTGTGTTGGCATTCTGGCGACAGCATTATGCACAGTGTACCTGTGCGGGCTGTTGGTTGTCAAGACTCCGATCTTTTCCACTTTTCACATGGAGCAGTGAGGAGCAAATGAAAATTGTAAACTGATTAGAGAAATTAGACTTAGACAGTCAACATTTTTTGTTCACATTATGAGAAATAAATTGGAGAGCTTGGTGACAACTGGCAAGATCGAGGGGAAGAGAACAAGGGGAGGGCAGAGAAGTAAATACCTGCATGGCTTGGCCACATGGCATTGTCAAGACAGGAACACTGCGCTGATCCACGACTCAGGTGACCGAAATGGCAAAACATGACGCCCACACTTATTGGCATGGCACATGATGATGATGATGAGTAGATCAAATACAGTTAGATATAGGTAGCACAATACAAAATGTTCTATTTTACTGGCTGCTCCCCTGTCAATACTTAAGAAATAATAATTATTTTTAGTGTTATTTTTTATTGTGTGGAGCCATGGTAGTGTACTGCTAGATGCTTGCCTGTTGACCCAGTGATCATGGTTTGAATTCACATTAAGGCAGAATTTTTAAATTGACATGGACTCCCAGTACAGGAAGGTACGGGGTCAGGATGGGGCTTCATAGCTATAGCTAATGGAGGATCAAGACTATCGGCCAAGGAAGAGAGGCTGGCTTTATCCCAGGTCATTCCAGCAAGTCCAGTTAATTGAGCGGCTTTGTCAGGCAAGGCCATTAAATTCCATTTCTGGCGGTGCTTGTTTTCATAATCCAGACTATAGTCAGAATAATAGAGGTGACAAAAGACATCCCTGTCTTACTCCTGTTCTTACTTTGAATGATTCTATTAGATTTTTCTTATTAAGGACTCTGTACCTCATGCCTCTAAGTTAATGATTTTATTTGGGACCCCTTAATGCCTCATCAACTTCCAAAGAGATTACCTTTTGATAGTCCATTAATCCAATATAAAGTTGTTCAATTTGATGCGTTGCTCTATTATGTGCATGTGACTGTCTGATCATTGCAGGATTTATTTGGTCAAAAGCCTGCCTGTTCATTAGTTGTTATTGGCATCTCTTAGTCTTTCCAGAATGATTCTGCTTATTTTCCCAGGAACTGCAGTAACATTATTCCTACATAATGTTCACACTCCATTGAGTGTCAATTGGACTAAGACCATATACTCAAGGTACCCCAATGCATGTAAAAATGTCCTTTACTGACAGTTGATTATATTGCAAATGTACAGACTGTCTTCAGCAGGGTAGATTCTGACACATGATAGGCATGGTTGTTGCACATTATTTCTCAGCTCTGTTTATATGTATACACTCAGATATGGCATTCTGAAGGTCTCCTGTAATGCTTATTTACACAATTTGTGAAGCACTCTGTATGACACATATTATTGTTTTTTTGTTATTTCTTTCATAGGTGATTGATCACTATGAAAACCCAAGGAATGTTGGCTCCTTGGACAAAGATGATAAGAATGTTGGAACTGGGCTTGTTGGAGCCCCAGCCTGTGGTGATGTCATGAAGTTGCAGGTAATGTAAACTAGAATGTTCACTTCAAATATAAATACATGATTTTTTAACACTTCATTTATTTTGAACAAAGAAGATAGATTGTGCAATTTATTGCTTGGTACAGTGAATTTCATACAGGAGACAGCATTGTAGATATAGACACATTTCAAGCGAACAAAAGAAGTATTGCCTAGAATATGTTATGGTATCTCATCAGGTGCATAGTGTATAGCAGTATGTAAGATAATTCACCATGAAGTGAAGATGTCACCCTGTTACTAGGGCACATAAGGGAAGCTAAGAATAGTAGCACTAGCCTACCATGGTCTAAAGGAAGACTGTGAGACAAGCTACCTAATCCCATAGAAAACTTTACAAAATGTGACCAATCATAAACAGATCTACAAAGGGCTTGGCATGGGTTGGTTGAGGGCCTTTGCTCTTTTGGGAGATGAAAAGCGGGAGAAGAAATAGATGAATCCTTTTTGGGGGAGTACACAACACAGTTACTAACAGTCCAGTGTAACTGCATGTGCAGCAGTAGAAGAGGTAAAGGCAGATTGTGACAAATGATGCTGGACAAAGACGGTGGCGTTGAGGGATATCATCAAAAGAATTGATCAAGAACACCAAGGACCTGATCTGTGGAGAGACATAAATGCCTACGCCACTTGGCAAGTATATCTTTTTATGTTGTCCTTTATCTAACCCCCCTCCCCCACATTGTGGCATAGACCTTGAACCAACTCATGCCAAGCTTTGTTCCAGAAGGACTTTCTATTTATAGTTTAATTTATTTTAGTTTATTATAGTCGACGGATCAACATCACAGCACAAGGGCGTAACCCATAGGTGCTCCGTTCTACTGCTAACTCAAGCCTGAGTCCAGAGAATCTCAACTCAGTGCATGAACTCCGTAGCACCGGCGAGGATCCTGAAATACTTTGGGTAGATTTTTAACTAAAAATTATGTCCAGGCAGCGCCGTTAGGCTCCTCCTTTTCAATTTCCAACTGCCAAGGGTTGTTTTTACATGCGCAACAATACACACGGGCATCTGATCTCACTACCCAGAGACCAGGAGAAATTTTTGTTACTAGAAGCCTGCGTGAAAAAAATCCCGGCTCTCACCAGGGCTTGAACCCGGGACCTCCAGCGCTCGAGGCAGACCTCTATTTATATATAAGAAATATGCAGTCGACATTTTACTGGTCACATTATGAAAAGAGAATGGAATATATTGTAACAGTTGGAAAGTTTATGGACAAAGAGGTAAAGGAAGACAGTGTGAGAAAGTTGAAAATCACGGCATGGACAAGTATCGACATGCAGATTTATGCATTCTATTCTGATCACAAGATGTGGAGAAGCTGGTGCTCCGATGACATTCTTGGTTATGAGAAAAGTCATTATTCAATACAGAATCATGTTTCCAACGCAGTCGTACATTTCAAACATTGGACTTGTTTTTCTTCTCTATAAACATGCAGATCAAAGTTGATGAGAATGGAAAGATAATTGATGCAAAGTTCAAAACCTTTGGTTGTGGGTCTGCAATAGCTTCCAGCTCACTTGCTACAGAATGGGTAAAGGGAAAAACAGTAAGTAAATTTCACATATCAAATTGCTTTTCATTGTATAATGCCAGTAATCTATGGTGAAGACTGATTTATGTTAGAGATGTCCATGTAAAGATTGGCTGGTTGCTGTTAGAAATGTCCATACCAAGATTAACTGGTTGATGTTAAAAATGTCCCTACTACTGATTTGGTTTGCATAATTTATTATTGCTTAAAAATTGGTGCCGCAAATTTACAAATGATGGAAATAAGACAGAAAATTTACTAGTATTGCATTATAGCATGGGAACATATCAGCACATTAACTGATAAATAGCACTAGAGAACGTGGGTTGTGGATAGACATGATCACCTGCTTAACGGTTGCTTAATAATGATGATCATCTTATAGCATTGGATTCGTGGTAGCATTTTGCTTAGATGCTTGCCTGCCAGGCCGATGGTCATGAGTTTTATCCACACCGCGGTGGCTTAAAATTTTTTTAATTGGCCTGAGCTTCCAGGTCAACCTGGCCTAAATGGGTACCAGAAAATGTGGGAAATAAAGGAAACTGGTGCAACACCGACCACATCACCCACCAACTGCTGATAGGTCTATGGAAATATGGTGTCTAGCACCCTGGACAATGAATGGTCAGGCTGAAAAACATCTGATGGCTGTGGAAATGTGGTTTCTGAAGAAAATGCATAGAATACTATAGATAGACAGAAAAACCAATGAACAAGTCCTTCAAGAAACAAATGAAGATCGTAAACTGATTAGAGTCATCAGACGTAGACAGTCAAAATTTTGTGGGCATGTTATGAGAAGAAATGACTTGGAGAACTTGGTGATGACTGGCAAGATTGAAGGGAAGAGACCAAGGGGAAGACTGAGAAGTAAATACCTGGATGGCTTGGCCACAGTGGCATGGTTGAGACAGGAACATAGAGCTGATCCATGACTCTGGTGATCAAGTGAGATGGCAAAACATGACCACCCACACTTATCGTCATGGCACATGATGGATGGATATTGTCTTTCCCTCTCATGCTTCCTCTCCAGCAGATCTTTTAACACAGAGCGCTGTCTGTGTATGTAACTAAAGTGCCTTAATTTCCTGACTTTGATCTCATTCAGTAATGTTTTCTTCAATTTCATTTTTGTGGTACTTTTTCTTCTGCTGCCGTGATATTTTATTTGAGGATTCTGTAATGCTATGTGCCTGCCGTCATCTTAGTTGGCCTCACAGTTCCAGAACCATGTCTTCCATAACTATTGTGATGTTTTACTGTGGTTAAAGTACTTAGTTTCCAAGACATATTGCATATTGAGCAGTGTTCTATGTGCATGCCTTGTCAGAAAGTCTGTATTATTCCTCCTCTTGGTCCAGGACATTCTGAGAATTCTGTAACATATTTTTCTTTCATATTTGACAAATGGTCCATGATTTACATCCATACACTGCCACAGGAAAGATGCATGATCTCAGACATTTTACTTATGTTGATTTGCTGGAGTTTTCATACGGCATAACTGCTCTTGTGCTGTAGCCAATCACCTTCAGACTTCTTTTGAGCAGACCCTACTGTTAATTATAAACATAAGTTAGATATTCAAAATGTGACACTCGTAATACTGAATTACTGTAAACTGCTTTTGCTGACAGGATGATATATTTGTTTTATTCGTTATTAACTGATTCACTGCTGATGGATAATATATCGCCAAATGTGGCCTCCCATTTGGACAGAAGGATGATATATTGATGTACTAGGGTCATTGTGTTATTTTAGTTTTGTAATATTGTCCGCAATGTCAGTGAATGGGAATTTACATGATAATACTTGTTTATTTGATTGTGTGCCATGTTTGATCCAAGCCTACTTTTTCTTTGGCATTGAATCAGTTAATAGCTCTTTGTTAAGTATAGTCACTCATGTATTAGTGTTTATTATATTCGTTTTATTTATTTTTTAGATGGATGAGGCTTTGCAAATCAAGAACACAGAAATTGCCAAAGAACTTTCGCTTCCTCCTGTAAAACTGCATTGCTCCAGTGAGTTGCGTGAATTTTATTTGTGATTTATGAAAGTATCCAAGGTGCAAAATCGAACATAATTTTAATGAACAGTCTTTTTTTGTTGTGTGTATGAGCATGTTACATCCATGGCTGCCTTGCTACTGAATTTAACCAGGTGGATCCTGTCCCGCACTATAAGACAATGCTCTGTTTTGTGGATGGAGTTGACTTGCATGTCCTGCAGGTAATAGTAAAAAAAAAAAGTCACATGCCCTTTTGTATTTTAAACGAGCCTTAAGGTCTTGCATATGATGCTTGACCTATATTTCTATAGACGGACTAGTACTCTGGGGGTGATGTGGTCAGTACCACACTGGCTATCTTGACGTCCCAAGACAATACCTGGTGCTCATTTTGGGCTGAATTGACCTGGCAGCTCAGGTCAGTTCTAAAAAAAATCAGCCTTAATGGTGGTGATATTAATACATGAGTGCCAGGCCAGCAGACAAGTGTGCTGGCCATTACCCCTCCTGCAGGTCATGGACAAGCTACTCATTTTGCCCTCCCGAGGCGTGCCATCTTCTTAACCCAGACATTGTGGCTTGTGCAGTCAGTGATCCCTTACACACAACACTGGAAGACAAACCATGGATGGAGACAAGATTGTTCAATCTGGACTTACCAGTTAAAAGTTTGCTAGCCAGTTAAAAGTTTGATTTTCAGAAAATGGTTTCGAAGTGTTAGCCAGGTGTAATTAAAAATGCGGTTTTTTGTTACCAGCAAACATTTTGATTTGGTTTACTGGTCTCTGCAGCCAACTATTGAGGGATTTTGAGTTATTGGGTTTTCACTCGCTTTGAACTCGAGTGTAATCCACGCATGTACTACTAGTTGTAGTTGCTACTGGTGAATGCACTGGACTGATTTAGTGTGAGGGTTAGCTTTCCGTATTACCAGTCTTCCTCACCATCAGACAAACCCTTTGCTGGCTTCAGGGGTACTTGTAATTTACATTTCCTTAAGTCAAGAATGAAAAACCAACATTTAAGTCCACCTGACCAGTGTGTGGAATGAACCTACTGTGCCGCTGTCAGAAGAAGTTTAAGCGCGTTAAACATCTTAGCCACTTCGAACTTCCTGGAATTTTTTAGACTGCATGTGGCCCACAGATTCTTCTTTGTACCTTTATCTAGGGGAGTGCACCTCACTTAGTTATGCACTTCAGAGGCATGTGTGTCCAACTTCGACATGCATTTATGTCAAGTTACTCAGATTGAGTACCAGAGGTTTATCTATAGTAGAGAGCTGTCTATGATCTAGTACATATGAAGTCTCACCACTTTATGCCCCTGCAGCAGTTATCTGCCATTAGACTATCTTTACCTTTTACTCATACATATAGTGGTTTGTTAATATAAAACCTGACAACTTTGTTACACAACTCAATTACTAAGAACAGGTGTGATTTGTATTTTGCATCCTTGAATTGTTTCAGTGCTTGCAGAGGATGCAATTAAAGCTGCCCTGCAGGATTACAAGATCAAGCAGCAAAAAAACAAGCCCTCACAGGATGATGACAGAAAAACGGCAGTTAATTAAAGTGGTATCTGTACATACTGGTTCTGTGTATACATTAGTGCGAAGGTCTAGCTCTGCGGAATGTTTTAGAGATTAATTAGAAAGATAACTTTAGGATGCAACATTATTCAGTTCTTATGAATGTACACATTGCACTGTTAATATTAATATTATAGTTGTTATTAATAATTAAAACAGTATTAGCATTCCTTATGCTACTCTGTACATTCTTAAATAATAGCATGAGTGCTGTCAATAACCTTCACAGTTCATCACAAGGCCTTTAGGCAGCCAGTTTTTCTTTGTATCAGTTAAATACTGTGTTGTTGGCAAATGGTCATTTTGTCTATGTCTGGTGTTAAACCTGTTTAAGATCTGATATGCAGGTCTATTGTGGTCCATGCAGTCTGAAAATTGTTACTTGTTCTTTGCCTGATGGTAAATAATGGTATGGTTTGTCATAGTATCTTGGATGTGTTTGTTTTTTCTATTTTTGTTGTGTGGGTGTATTACTTTAATCTCTGTGTATGGCATTGATATACTAAAGTTATTCTAGGGTTGATTTTCTTAATTTGTCAGTGTCTATCTGCCTTGTTTAAACAGAACTAAATTAAAAGGGTCCCATTTACTAGCCTTAATGTGATTGGGCATGTGTTGCTAGGCACACATTTTTATAGACCAATGTCTACTCCAGAGTGATGTGGTCAGTATCTGCCTCATTCACTCTAATTTGACGAGTTAAAACCCATTGCATCACAACTGTGGAAAGTGAGCGACATGCTTAGGAGGGTTTCATGTTGCTTGCTGAGGTCTGTCTTTCTTGGATTTTGTAGTACCGAGATTACTGACAGAACAGTTGTAAATATCACTATTTGAGTATGTGTATTCATTTTATGGCCTGACTAAAGACTACTTGTCAATTTCAAAGCATCAGCCTCTGTGCAATTGGAGTGCCTTCTGGTTTTTTTTTTTTTCTCTCTTCTATTTCAGTGTCATCTTTTAAGATCTAGATTCCTGCACCTCCATTTTCCAGCATCTTTAGCAGAGCCATTCCTACATATAGGCATGTGTCCAGTCCATGTTAGTGCAGTGTCTTTGTGTCTCCAAGCAAAGCATTATGTGATAGCTATTATCCATATTTACCAGCGCATGATGCGTTCTACTTTTCACATTTGGGCTAATCTATCTATTTATTTTAACATTTAATACGGTATATTATGGTGTGTGTGCATGTTATATACAATAGTTAAGCTTGAGAACAGTTGTGTAGATCTCGGTGAAGGTAAAATGTATACATAAATTCACTATGAATATGATAAAATATGAGGATTGATATCTAATCATCATCTATAGACATCAAAACGTAAACATCCACTGGGCTCTGGAAATGTACAAATTTAGAAAATATGGCAATCATGTTATCAGACTGCTTGGCCTTTGTGTTGGCATTGTGATATTTTAGCATTTCATTCATGTTCCTTTCGTCTTTTATTGCTTTTCATAACGTTTTAATTTGGTTTCTGTTTTATAATTTGAGTACACCGCAAAATCATTTTATATAAACAGTTAACACAAGTTAATTAGCTAACCAGTAAAGTATTTGGCAAGTTTGTAAATAGTTCAAGTTCAGTAGTTTAAAGAGACATAGCCACCAGTTAATCCTTTGTGGCTATGAAAACTTGTTTAATCACTAAGCTATACAGAAAATGTGAACAAAGCACAAATTTGTTGATTTTTGTTGTTGTTGCCTGTAAATAAAGCTTCAAATATTACTAACTCTTGTGTATATTTTAGTGTGTTCAATGTTGCCCTCTTAGCAGCT
This sequence comes from Cepaea nemoralis, assembly GCA_014155875.1. Taxonomy (NCBI): domain Eukaryota; kingdom Metazoa; phylum Mollusca; class Gastropoda; order Stylommatophora; family Helicidae; genus Cepaea; species Cepaea nemoralis. The sequence goes on from JACEFZ010003587.1 coordinate 363,156, forward strand.
GCATATTCAAATCAATGGATCAAGAGTGTTCATATATTTTTTATCAACATAGACAAGCTCAAACTGAATTCTAAATAGTCGCAGAACATGGAATAGACGTTACCACAACTGTGCTAAAGCAAGTACACAATTGTTAAGAGAGGCAAATCACATATATTTTTGTTCATCCTGAGTTTATATACATGAATGGCTTAGCCAAGTGGTGCAACAGGAAATTACCAATTTGAGGTTTATTGTACAATGGCAAACTACAATCACCTAAGCATATCAGTATGGCAATGAATTCCATTTGCAATCTTTCTATCCTAAACAATGCATCCTGTCTGATGATTGGTTACTCTTCATGTGGGCCATCAACATGTCATGTGTGATTGTACTATTTATGTTTAATCACAGCATACTGAAGAAATGTTATTTGGTCTTTGAGAAAGTAATACACTTGTGATTGTGGTTGTTCACTCTCCCCATAGGCCTACTGAAGGAACTGTTTCATAAGTTTTCAGGGTTTCCACTTCTGATGTAAAATACTACAGGCATTCCAGAAAAAAACAACCAATATTATTTTGTTTGTTTACTCCATGTATTCTACATCCAATTATTAGAGTTCAATAGTTAAAATAAAGAAAAAAAAATAAGTGAAATAAAAATCAAACAATACACTTTTCAGTTTCTCTTACTGAAAAGTTGGTGGCCATTTCTTCTGTGTGTATGCAAATACTGAACAGTGGGTAATGAAACTTGGAAAAACTGGAGATGTGGTTATTGGGAAGAATGTTGAGAATTTTGTGGACAAAGAAGAAGACAAATACTGAGGTACTTAAAACTTCAGCTGATCACTAGATTGTTTATCAAAGCCATACAGGAATGACAAGTGTGTGGGACATAGCAGAAGAAGTGGGGAACATTCTAGTGGTGACAGAGGAAGTTTAAACAGGCAGGCAACAAATAATATAAGCAACACAAACTTTATGAAATTATCAGATGATGGAGAATCATGATCGTCTGCTCCAGAATGGGCACCTGCTGAAGAATAGTAATAATAATATATTTTTAAATGTAGCGGAGTATTTTCATGTTTTGCATTGAATGAACAAACAAACAGAAACATTAATCACAATGTTTAATTCAATGAGTCAATGTTTCAAAATTTTAAAAACAAACTGCAATTTTCCAAGTAACTGAATTTACAAATATAAATAAATTCATTTAGTTCTACCATATAAATTACCTGTCAATATTAGGTATTTTCAATGTTGGTTTTAAAAGTTATACAATGCAAATGATAACAAATCAAGGACATCACATGAAAGATAACTATAGTCTTATCAACTAGAACTAACTGGCCTGAAATCCTTTAACTTTATTTAGATTAAAGCAGCATGAACTTCAATAACCAAGCTGCTCCAGGATTTTCTGATATGGTTCGATCTGCTTGGCAACATTTTTCTTAGCTTGTTCACGGAGTTTCTGAAATAAAACAGGAAATGCTCTATAGGTTCAAGAACTTCCAGCAACATAGACTACAGGCATACATTTTTATTTGGGCATTACTTAAATTGGTAGTGCAGTTTTCATTCAGGAAATTTCACAAAGAGAACAAAAAGATTGTATGCACACACATGCAGATATATTTAAAGACACATAACTAGGAACAAGTTATTCTTACTGAAGGACATTTACATATACATTTACAAAATGACAATTAATGCACCCTACTAACTCACATTGTGTGTATTGTTCTTTTGCCATTTTAGGTGCTTCACTTATTTGTTTTCTTACACATCCAATCAAATAAAAGCATTTGTCATATAAAACTGGCAGCCTGTCTTACTTAGAGTAGGAGCCCTTTCCTTTTGCTAGGCGTGTCCACCAGGTGATGGATGATAGAGTGGTCATTAGATTAGAACAGCCCTGAATGTGTTGAATAAGCAGCCATGGGCCAAGACAAGCGGTGGTTAAGAGGGGACAAGTTAGTGGGGCAGCAGTCTCTATAAAATACCTCAAAACTGTTTATCTTAGCCATTGCGTGGGTAAGAGTACCGCACCATGTATAACCAACACCTCCACACCCCTTATTCATGACTGGTTGGATTTTGCAGCTAAAGTTGGGATGAGATAGTCAGACTCTTGCCAGTCCTTAGCCATCTCTTATGAAATGCACAGTAGGTTACAGTGTCACTATATTTTTTTACTTCCTTAATGGATCCAGGTAACACATAAGCTGTTGATTGCATCGCTCCAGTAATAATTATCTGGTTTTCTCTTATAATTTGATCAAAACTGGGTTTTATGTTGTTGCCTAAGCCGGTATTTCATTTTCAATGTTGGCTGGAAATCTGGAACTTCTTGAGCACTTGCAAGTCTGTATTCCAACTATTTGGCATATGTTGCATGATTTTACCATTTAAAAACAAAATTTATGTGGGTTATAGATGTGCGACACTCATGCTGACATGGTTTGATTGTGGCATGGACTTTATGGATATGGGCATAAAACCCTGAGCACCTCGCACTCTGTGCACATCAAAAATTCCTTTGGGTTGAAAATGGCGAAAAATGCAGAATAGACCACTGCTCTGGGTACATTTTTAAATTGAAAACCTACCTACAAAATGCCTTTACTGTGAATGGGTTTTACAATTCAGAGTCAATGGTTCAAAATCAGCTGCAGATTATTTGGAAGCAGACCATCATGTTGATTTTGATGGCATGAGTGTTGGTCGTTCAGTGAGCAATGGCAAACAACGTAAAAATTGCCTAGTACATCACAAGTGCGCAAACAAATGCTGGGGTTGATAGTGACTTCCTGTAAAGTGCATGCAACTAACTAACCCACAAAATAATATTTATGGCATGTGTAATTCTGGCATACACACATTTGGATTCTTGTCAGTGCTACACTTCATGCACTGTGCTGTGATTCTCATTGTGTGAGCTATGGGAGGCTGGAGTACTTAAAGATAACCGTGTGCACAGAAAATGTTCCTTTACTAGTCCAAACTAAGACAAAAAAAATTAAGTTATCCTATTAATTACCAAGAATGACGTTTTACTGCCATGTCAGTTTCATTATAAAATCTTCCAGTTAAATTTTCATACAAAATCCAATTACTCTTTCCTCTCAAACAAATGGGATCAGAATAGTTACTACTGTCTATCAAATAACACAGCGAAGATAAAAATCTTTATGTTTCTCAATATCCCCAAAAAATGTTTACAGGTAAATTTATTATAAACAATAAAGACATTGAGAATATCCCAAAACATAATACCTTGGCTCTTAATTAACAACAATGTTCAAACCCCTGTTCGAATGGTGTTAGGGGACCATAACAATGCTGAGGTTAAATAGCATTAAGAAACTAGTAAACATTTTGAGAAAGTGCATCTTTCCTATGGAAACACAGATGTGAATCACGGACCATTTCCCAGTCACTTACAAAAATATGGGTCTATCCCCCATATACTCAATGTGTATTTGTACAATGTCTTTGAACAATGTACCCAAAGGCATGTAAAAAGGACCATTACTTTTCCAGAAAAAACAAAACGGAAGCATTTGAACTGAAATCTTACAAATTCTCGTAATAAGTGAATCAAGAAGACAGAAAAAATAAAGACATTCAACAGGATCTGAACACTGAAGAAAACTGACATCTCAAAATGAAATACATCACAGTGGGTAAAAAGTACAGTACTAGAAGGCATGCTTCCAGGAAGAAGAGGCTGGGGTCGATCAACATATCTGTGGACATGGGACATTAAAGAAACCCTGGGCATGAAAATGTATGAGGCAGGAGAATTGGCAAGAGACTAAAGATAATGAACCATGAGGAATGCGATGCTATTGATTATAAAAACAAATTGTGCCACTATGTTGAGGCTAAGCCTTGTATAAATTCCAAGGCTAAAATACTTCTTCTTCTTCTTCAGCGTTCCGAGCCATTGAGGTTCTTTGCTGCAAATACAATCTGTCTCCATTCGTCTCTCTGGTGGACCTTCTCTTGCCAGTCGTTGATTCCAAGTGCTTGTAGGTCTGTATGTATATTATCTCTCCACCGCCTTCTTGGTCTACCTCGGGGTCTACGGTCATTTATTTCCTGAGTGTAAGCGAGTTTTGTTTCCCTATTATCTTCCATTCTTTCTATATGCCCCAGCCATTGTAGTCTATTAGCCTTCATGATACCAGTGATTAGCGGGGACTTAAACAAATCATAAATGTCTTTGTTACTTCTTCTTTTCCACTCTCCACTTTGTGTATCCCTAATGGGTCCAAAGATGCGTCTTAAAATTTTGTTCTCAAAGGTTTGTAACAAGGCTTCGTCTCCTTTCGTTGTACTCCAGGTTTCAGAGCCATACAGCACAACTGGTCTGATCAGTGTTTTGTATATTGTGATTTTGGTGTTACGAGATAGCGCCTTTGATTTTAGTAGATGTTGTAGTGCATAGTATATCTTATTTCCAGAGTTGATTCTAGTTTGTATTTCTTCCCTTATGATGTTGGAGCAGTTGAAGATTGTACCCAGGTATTTGTATGTTTCCGTTCTTTTAATGGTCATATTATCTATTTGTATGTGGCCAGAGTTTTTAGCCATTCCGTCTCTTGAAATTACCATATATTCTGTCTTATCTTGGTTGATAACCAGCCCCATCTGTTGGGCTTTTTCCTTTAAGTGAGTCAATATTTCTAATGTCTTTTGTTCACTTTGCCCTATAATATCTATATCATCTGCATAACCAAGCAGCTTGGATGTTCCTCCAATATCACATTCCTCCTTTACCTTCCTTACAACTTTCTCTAGAGCCAGATTGAAGAGTAGCGGCGATAGTGCATCACCCTGTTTCAAGCCAGATGTTATTTGGAAGGGGTCTGATTTCCTGCCTTTATATGTTACTATATTATAAGTATCTTCCATGCATAGTTTGGTCATGTTAATTAACTTCCTTGGTATTCCAAATTCCTGCATAACATTCCATAGACTATTCCTATGGACACTATCATAAGCCTTTTTAAAATCCACAAAAATGTTATGGATATCTCTTTTATATTCCCAATTTTTCTCGGCTATTTGTCGTAAGATAAATATCTGATCTATTGTTGATCTGTTTTGTCTAAAACCCGCCTGGTAGTCACCTAATATGTCTTCTGAATATGGTTTTAGTCTATTTAGTAATACTGCGGATAGTATCTTATAGCTTGTGGACAGTAGTGATATTCCTCTATAATTTCCACATTGGAACTTGTCTCCTTTCTTAAAGATAGGTATCAATAATGACTCTTTCCAGTCATGGGGTAATTCTTCTGTCCTCCAGATTTTTATTATTAGTTCGTATAGCTTTAGATGTAATGCATGGCCACCTGCCTTTATAAATTCAGCAGCAATTCCATCAGTCCCAGTTGCCTTATTGTTTTTAAGTCGTGTGATTACATATAGGATTTCTTCAAATGTAGGTTCTTCAATTTGTGGTTCGCATGTTAGAACCTCTTCCTGTGGGAAAATGTTACTTGGAGCTTCACAATTTAGTAATTCAATAAAATATTCTTTCCATGTGTTGCACATTTCCTCATTGGTATTTATCATATTCCCATTTTTGTCTTTTAAACCATATGTGTTTTGTTGGTGCCCTCGTTTCATTGACTTCAGTACTTTAAAAAATTTTCTGGATTCATTTTTCTGGTGATTAGTTTCCATATCTTTGATTATATTACTCATATATTCTCGCTTCTGCTGTCTGACTATTTTTGTAGCCTCTTTACATTCATTTCTATAATGCTCTTCCTTTTGGATGTTATTGATGTCATTTAACCATACATGTCTGGCATTCTTCTTCCTAGTGACTGCTTCTTCACATTTTTGATTGAACCATGTGTTCTTTCTATGCGTGGTTGACACACCGAGACATTCTTCTGCGGTAGATTGAATTGTATTCTTGATGTTCAACCAAGTTTGGTCAACGCTTTCCTCCAAAGGGTTTTGCAAAATTTCAAGTTTACATTTTATTTCATCTGTAAATTTCTCTTTGACTGTAATGTCTTGTAGTTTTTCTCTGTTATATGTTGGGTGTAATCTTTGTAATTTAGTATAGAAAGCTCTCTTAAGTTTTATTTTAAATTTTGCTCCAACGAGGAAATGGTCACTGTGGCACTCAGCTCCTCTATAACTTCTGACTTGCTGTATGTTTGATGCATTTCTGTTGTTAATTAAAATGTGATCTATTTGATTATAGGTTCTCTTGTCACATGATTTCCAAGTTTGTTTGTGTATATCCTTTCTTTGTAGTCTGGTACTGCTAATCTGCAGTCCTTTGGCTTCTGCCAGGTTGATGACTCTCCATCCATTATCATTTGAAGTTGTATGTAGGCTTTCCATACCGGCCACTTTTTTATTAGTTTGCTCTCTACCTATTTTTGCATTGAAGTCTCCCAGCACAATCAGGATGTCCTGTTTGGGGGTTTCTTCTATGACATCTTCCAGATCATTATAAAAGTCTTCTTTAATATCATCTTCTTTCTCTTCAGTAGGTGCATGTACATTAATCATCGTTATATTTTTCCATTTACCTTTTATTCGTAATTTACTAATCCTGTCATTAAAAGCTTTAAAGTTTAAAATGTTCCCCCATAACTCTTTTTTTATGACAAATCCTGTTCCTAATTCATGTTTATTTTGGGTGTTTCCTCCATATATTATAATCATTCCATTTTGCTCTAAAGTACCCTCTCCTGGCCACCTTATTTCTTGAATTGCTGTGATATCCATTTGATATTCAACCAGCTCCCGGGTTAGTTCTTCGGCCGCTCCAGCTCGATATAGTGTCCGTACATTCCATGTTCCAAATCTCAAAAGTCCTTTAACGTTCCAAGGTCGTTGTCCAGATAAGTCAGTCCGATATCGAGGCTCATGTATTTGTTTCGTAACAAAGAAAGGTTTTTACAAAGGTGGGGATGTTAACCCCACGCTTCAACCCCCAACCTGGAGGACCAGGGTGTTTCTCTTTGTCTGTTCTCTACCCTTTGACCTGTCCGGCTTGGGAGGCCCTGCTGGTAGCTACGCTACCGCCGGCATAGCTCTCAGGGTCATTGAGAAACTCAAGCTCCCCCACCACGACAAGGTGGAAACACCATCGGGGGAGAAGGCTAAAATACTAAGGTATAAAAATATGCTGATCATTATAATAGTTGTCAGCCTCACAGTATCGTGAAACGTGGCTGTAATAATGCACCTTTCTTTAATAACTGGTGTCTTACCAGGAGATGCTTCTTGCGCTCGTAGTAAAGCTTGGACTTCACCTTTCTCTTGGCTTCAAGAGTGGCTACAACTCTTTGGTATTTCCATCCAACTTCATGTGACAAACGATCAAGACTGCAAAACTGAAGTATGCAACTTTCAGTAAATTATACTGGAATATACATACAATTAAAGCCTAAACTGCATTAATGCAATCAATATTGCATGTTACATGCTGTCAGATTTCGGTGTCCAATATAATTGCTTTTAATTTTAAAAATTAAATGTAGTCGTCACATAAAATATTACATCTAAAGTTAAATAAACTGTTTTCAAGACGTCAATTATGTTGATACACATGTTAGAAACACTCAAGGATTTGTTGTATCGTTGATTCAAGTTCTTACTCATGTATAGCTTGAAGAATGTGTTCTCTTGGTTCTATCCCAAAAGGTAGTGAACATATTAATTACGAACATGGCCGTAAGCTCTCTACATGGTGACTGCATGACTTGGATACTGATTGTCTACCATCATCATGGGGAATTGCTGTGACTCTTGCTGTCTCGTAGCATGCAAAGTTTATAGTCCTCGACAGGCTTCTTCATAGAGGTCAATACTTCTTTCGATAGCCAAAGAAGTGTCTTGGTCATCATGATCCTCAACCCAAGCACATTAGTACCTCTGCATCCCACATTCGAAGATACAATTGTTACTCACTAATATGTGCTTCACCTATGTTTACAGAACCCACAAGGAAGGCAAATAGTAGTTACACTGTAACCTACCATGCATGTCATAAGAGATGGCTACCTAATTCTATAGAAAACATTAGCTGGAAAGTCTATAAAGGGCTTGGAATGGGTTGGTTGAAGACCTATGATTCATAGTGAGATGAAAGATTGGGAGTCATGGTAGTTCAGTGGCTAGCATGCTTGCCTGCTGGCCCGGTGATCATGTGTTCAAATTCCTGTCGGGGCAGATTACTGTCAAGCTGACTTGAGCTCCCAGATTAAAGCCTACAATGAAAGCCAGGAAATGTCATGGGGAGTACAGACAGCCAGCATTGACATTTACCGCATCGCCCACTGAATGCTGATTGGTCTTTAAATATAAGGGGTACAATCATATTCCCAATACATTTCAAAGCGGGTCAAAAGGGTTCTTTACTTACTACATGCTTATACACTTATTCAACCTTTTTCTGAAAATATTAAATACAATTTTACTTTACACTGTAACTTTTTTCTTTCTAGGTTTGCAAAAACAGTACAATATTTCTTCAACTTGTTGTCTCAAAGAGACAAACTTAAAACTTGCAAATGATAATAGGAGCACACAATAAACCACTAGTTAACAGGACTCATCATCATCAAGTGCCGGCTGGCGTAGGCGTTCATGGCTCTCCACAGATCTCGGTCTTTGGTGTTCTGGATCAACTCTGCTGATGATATTCCTCCATGCCACCGTCTCAAGTCCGTCCAGCATCATTTCTCTTGGTCTGCCTCTGCCTCTCTTCCCCTCGATCTTTCCAGTTGTCACGATGTTCTCCAATGCCTCTCTTCTCATCACATGACCAAAGAAAGATGTTTGTCTCTTTCTTATTGTTGTATATAGTGTTCTAGTTTCATTAGCCTCTTTCAGGCAATCGTTGTTAGTTACTCTGGCAGTCCAAGGAATTCGCAACATTCGTCTTAAAAACCACATCTCTGTTGCTTCTAAGTTCTTCCTAATTTGTTCATTTACATTCCAAGATTCGCTGCCATACAGCAAAACTGGTTCTATATAGCATTTTAGTCACTCTCTTTCTTACATTCATTGATAGCGACTTATTGCATAAGATACTCTTCATTTTCTGAAATGCGGCTTTTGCCTGCCCTATTCTGCTCTTAATCTCTGTTGTACATCTTCCATCTGATGTTATAAGTGCCCCTAGGTATTTAAAATTATCCACTTGGTTGAGAATTTCCCCTTCTATTTCTATGTCACATTTTGGTGTCCCCATTTTCTTTGATATCACCATTGTTACTGTTTTCTTGATATTCAAGGAGAGTCCTTTCTGTGCACTCTCTGTTACTACACTGTCCAACAATTGTTGTAGGTCTGTTGCATTATCCGCCACCAATACTGTGTCATCTGCATAGCGTATATTGTTTATATTATATCATCCGATTAGTATTCCTGGCTTCTCTTTGATCTCTCTCATTATTACTTCGCTATACAGGGAGAAGAGATCGGGTGACAAGACACACCCCTGTCGTACTCCTAGCTTTATCTGTTCGTAACTACCCTCTTTATTTCCCATTTTAATTGCTGCTACTTGGTTCCAGTATATATTCTTTATTATTCTTAAATCTTTCCCATCCATGTTGATATCTTCCAACATTTTAATCAGCTCATTGTGTTTTACTTTATCAAATGCCTTAGTATAATCTATGAAGCATAAATATATGTCTCTCTGTTTCTCTATTGATCTTTCTATTTTTGTTCGTAATATATATATATTGCATTGTTTGTACCCTTTCCTTCCATAAAACCATACTGTTCTTCACTAATTTCCATTTTTATTTTCTTTCTTGTTCTTCTCATTATAATTCTGAGTAGAAGCTTAGTGACATGGTTTATGAGGTTAATTGTACGAAAATCTTCGCATTCAAGTGCTCCTGGTCTCTTTGGTATTGCTATAAATACAGATTTCAGCATATCGCTTGGTAAATATCCACTGTTGTAAATATCATTCAGCATTTTGGTTAATATATCTACCCCAAATTCTCCCAATACTTCTACTGTGATTTCATCTGGCCCTGCTGTTTTTCCTTTCTTCATATGTTTCATAGCGTCAGCGACTTCTTCTTTTAGAATAGGTGGGCCTTCTAAGTTACTTTCTTCTGTTAATTCTTCCCTTTCTCAATTATATAATTCTCTTATATACTCATTCCACCTCTTCATTATAGCACCATCCTCCAATAAAATCTGTCCTGTTTTTTATTTCAAACACCCTGTATTTATTCTTATTTTACTTCCTGTGAGCTCGCTGATTTGTCTGTGCATACTTTTTTGATCTTTAATGGAATGTAATTCAATTTTTCTGCATTGCTCGTTTAACCAACTTTCTTTTGCCTTCACACATTTATCTCTTATTTCTTTATTTATCTTAGCATACTCTTGTTTGTCATTTTTATTCTGTTTCCTTTTGTCTATCAGCCTTAAGATTTCTTAAGGACTATACAAACTAAATTTCAGACACCACATTAGTATTTATAATAAATTTCCTTAAACTGATAAGGCAGGTGAGCAAGGTACCATCTGCTCAATGTAAACTAAATGAACATGAAAATAACTGCAACATTAAGTCATTTCTTCTTCTTCTGCGTTGATCCGGAGTTTTTTTTTTGGACATGATTGTGTTGTGCTTGTTTACAGCAGAGCTGCGTTCTCGTGCAGTTAGGGCATTTGTTGACCAGGTTAACCTTCCCGGGATTAAGTCATTTAAAAACATTTATCACATATGTCCCGTCAAATTTTTAAAAATCCAGACAGCTACAATTTGATTCATTTGTTTTTTGGTATTATGGAAATATCAGAGGAAATCATTATTCTGTGCCTCAGAATGGGATACAGATGAAATGCTGACTTATGTATAAAAAATTTAAGACTGGCAAATCAGCCGTGTGCACATGTGGATTGATAACACTGAGTGAACTAAAATAATCAAGTTTATACAAGAGACAACATTGCTGCCACAGATAAATAATTTCATGCGAACAATTCATTTTCATTGCTCATTTGCATAATGAAATTCTCACCTTTCTGGTTGGATTTAGCCGCAGCACTCTCAGTGCTGAAGGCACCACCATGCGTTTCTTCTTGTCATATGGAGGTGGGATGCCTTCAAAGACCTTGAGCCGCTCCAAAGCTTCCTTTCCACGACCTGTTTTGTGAGGCAGCATACCTACCCAACACAGAAGACTAGGCTGTAGACTAAATATTTTCAGCTTAAATTTAACAGACATGTATGTATTCTCAACAACTTGAAAAAACTCAATATATCAATAAAACAAAAGCCAATGTTTTGTAAATTAAGATGTTTCAAAGTATTTATAACATTAACAGCATTCCTAGAGACTAAACTCTTGGCAAAAGTTGGGGTAACATTTTGAATTGATGGCAGACTAAATACCAAGAAATTGGTGCAAGAAATTGGTTTCTATTTGTATACGTTTAGAGATGTCTTCTCGTTGTATCCTGTAAAAATGTTAGGAACTGCTGCTCTAGACCCTAAATATATTAATCTCCAAATTAACGCTTATATTCTCATAGCTTAATATTCATTGTATAAATAAAATTAGTTACTCTTTTCAGTTTAGAACTTTTACAAGTGAAGGTGAAACATTCTTTTCCATGACATGCAGCAACACTGACGACAACTCTGTGTTAGTATTTTCTGGGAAAATTTTATTTTAATTAGGCACAATTTGTTAGTAGATTTTTTGGGGGGTACCTGGTTAGGTACTGAATCATCCACACCTATTCTCCTGCCACCGCTACTTCTGAATATGGCAAAGAAAATATGTCCACTGCATCTTTATGAATCATGCTTGGTTCTGTATAAAATTATGCTGTGGTAAACATTAAGTCATAATAACAACTTATTATTAATTTCATCACACATTGGAATATTTAAAAAAAAAACCATACACCCACGTGCGCACACACAAGGTAATTTTGGAAATTATTTGTTAACAAAACCAGAACTATTGACCTCTGCAGAAAACTACAACAGATAATGTTGATTATGTCAGGTATTTGTTCTTGGTTGTATACACACCTATGCTATCTCCAGATGCTCTTTCTGTTTGCTGCCATATATAATCATCCGTTAGCTCATTACATCAATTATATCACTATCCAAGCATTAGTACATTTAATTATGGATTGTATACAAATTCAGCAGCCAGGTCTTAGTCAGATATGACTGATCTACCGTATGACAGTAGACTGTACTACCTGCTTTCTGTTAGCGCTGAATGTTGGGCAGTGCTTACCAAACCCAACACCCCACATTGTGCCAACGGCTTCGGGCAGAAGAGTGCAATTGGGAGGGTACAAGCTTTATCCTGGTGCGAGGAAATGCAACCTAATGACAAATTGTCATGGCAGGGCAGATCAGGCCTTAAGCCTTGGTTGGCAGCTGGTCTAGGATGGAAGCTCCTACAGGCGGACAGTTAGAGCATTGCTTTGCTGATCCTGCAGCTTGTCTTGTTCCAGATGTATAGGTGTTACCTTTCCTTTGGAGTGAACTAGGCAGGCCGAGAGAGGGATCATGCTGCATGGGCAACAAATGGTCTCTATATCAGTGGTTCTCAACCGGTGGGGAATTTTAGGGTTTCCGGAGGAGGGGGTGGGGGGCATGAAGATTATTTCAAGATCGCATTAATACAAGAACTGATTACTTGATATTGTTTTTCCCTCCATACTTTACGGTTCTGTACTCCTCGCCCTTCTGATATTCGTCTTATAACGTAAGTAGACCCACAAATCACATTTTATGTAGAAGTCTAAACTTGTTCTAGTATGTGTTATTAAAGTTAGCTTCCATTTGAACATATACTATGTAGGGGCGGGGTGGGGAATTTATAGGGAGGAAATACGAAAGGGAGAAATGACATTCTCAACATATGGTGAAGGGTGGCATGGGCCAAAAAAGGTTTAGAACCACTGCTCTATATTTTAGTCCAGGCTTTGTGCTTTGGAGAGGTATAACTCCATCCCTGGTCTTAACTGGTCTCGGAATAAAAGCGAGAGATAGCAGTTCGGATTATAAGTCCTTGTCAATTGGCGTAGACATGGGGCGCCATGGGTTGTCTCTTACGGTGGGAGACACCTACAGGTGTCACTGATCAGCTACCGCCACCTAAAGCTGGGCAGCTCCCCGCCATTGGGTGCTGATCCACCACAGCCTGCCTGCTTCAATGGGTGCTTGGGGTTAAGACAAAATCTGAATCACAGACTGTAAAATCAATGCACCAGGTAATACTAAAAAGAAAAATAGAAACTTCAAGCTACGGCTTGCAACCTGGAACGTAAGAACCATGTGTCCAGGATTTCCTCTGATTTGACGAATACTGAGACACCTACAGGTGTCACTGATCAGCTACCGCCACCTAAAGCTGGGCAGCTCCCCGCCATTGGGTGCTGATCCACCACAGCCTGCCTGCTTCAATGGGTGCTTGGGGTTAAGACAAAATCTGAATCACAGACTGTAAAATCAATGCACCAGGTAATACTAAAAAGAAAAATAGAAACCTCAAGCTACGGCTTGCAACCTGGAACGTAAGAACCATGTGTCCAGGATTTCCTCTGATTTGACGAATACTGACGATGTGAAAAAAACGGCTGTGATTGATACCGAACTCAATTGTCTTAACACTGATATTGCTGGCCTGCAGGAGACTCACCTCGCTGAGGAAGGGTCACTCCATCCATCCATCATATGCCATGCCGATAAGCGTGGGCGGTCATGTTTTGCCATCTTTATTCGATCACCGGAGTCGTGGATCAGCTCTGTGTTTCTGTCTCGACCATGCCACGTGGCCAAGCCATCCAGGTATTTATTTCTCGGTCTTCCCCTTGGTCTCTTCCTTTCGATCTTGCCAGTTGTCACCAAGTTCTCCAATTCATTTCTTCTCATAACATGCCCAAAAAGTTTTGACTGTCTAAAGTCTCTAATCAGTTTGCGATCTTCATTTGTTTCTTGTAGGACTTGTTCATTGGTTTTTTTTGTCTGTCCATGGTATTCTTTGCATTTTCCTCAGAAACCACATTTCCACAGCCACCAGATGTTTTTTCAGCTTGTCTGCTCATTGTCCACGCTTCACATCCATTAAAAGTACAGGTTCTATGTAGCATTTCAACACTCTTTTTCTCACTCTTTGATATATTTTTATTGGTCATTATGTTTTTCATCTTGCAAAAGGCTACCTTTGCAATGGCAATTCTTGTTCTAATCTCTTCAAGCCATCTCCCATCAGATGTTATGACTTAGCTGTACCGATTTACTTGTTTAAGAATATGCCCATTTACTTGTATATTACATTGTTGTATTTTTTCCTTCCTAGTGACGACCATAATCTGTGTCTTCTTACAATTCACTTCTAACCCTAGTTGTTCACTGTGTGCAACAACCGCATCTACTAAATGGTGCAGGTCCTGTTCATTGTCTGCGATGAAGACTATCATCTGCATATCTAATGTTATTGATGTATTGTCCCCCAATGTTGATTCCTTCCATATCTTCTATATTTCTGAAAATATTTTCACTGTACGGAAGGGGGGGGGGGGGGGGGGGGGGGGGAGAGAGAGAGAGAGAGAGAGAGAGAGAGAGAGAGAGAGAGAGAGGAGAAGCCGGCTTCCTGGCCTAGAGGTTAGCAACTTTTCTCCGTAATCTTGCATACTCTCGTAAATAATGTGACGACGGTAAGAATCAGCAGTGGTTCGAATCGCGCCAATAACTTAGGGGGTATGTGAGCCGGCCGCTCAGAAAGCAATGGCAAACTACTGAGCGTAATCGTGCCAAGAAATCAACTGTCTGCTGAAAGATGCTGATGTTGACAGTAATATCCTGTAAAGGATATGCAAACATGAAACAGGGAAAAAAAGATCTGTAGACATTACACATCTCTTTCTCACACCTCTCTTAATAGGCTGATATTGACCTACTCCATTATCAATTCTGATGGCAGCTTGTTGTTTCCAATATATGTTTTTACAAGTCTAACGTTTTTTCCATCAATTTGTAGATCTTCAAGCATTCTTATCATGTCGACATGTCTCACTTTATCGAAAGCCTTTGTGTAGTCAAGGGTCACTCAGGGAAAACAATTACACCTTGTTTTAGGAAGGGTAGAGGACAAGCAGAAAAAAGGCACATGGTGTGGGCTCTGCAGTGAAGAATTTGCTACTGGGAATGATTGAAATTCCAGCTGGAGGTAATGAAAGACTATTATCCTTGTGCTTGGCAACCTCTTGTGGTTTTGCCATCATTATCACTGCATATGCACAGACACTCACTTCCTCTGATGATGTGAAGGATTCGTTCTATGAGGAGTTAGACTGTGATCAAGGCAGTTCCAAAATCTGACTACATTTATATGCTCTGTGATTTCAATGCTCATGTGAGCAAGGACTTGAGTTCATGTGTGCCTTGGTATATACAACATCGGTCGCATGAATGAAAATGGGCAAAGGCTGTTGGAGCATTGCACCAGAAATGACCTATGTATTACAAACTCCTTTTTTAAAACAAAAGAGCTGCATAAAGTCACATGAAAGCGTCCAAGATCTGGCCATTGGCATCAGCTGGACTTCATCATCACATGGAGACGACATCTGAACCAAACATCATTAACTCGAAGTTATCACAGTGCTGACTGTGATATGGATCATTCTTTGGTTGTTGCAAGGGTTAGACTGAGACCAAAGAGAATCTACACAGCTAAACACAAATCTAGCCCCAGGATTGATATTAACACCCACGATCCTGATAAGTGCTTTGAGTTTCAACAGCAACTTGAAGACGCTTTCACAGATACATCAGAAAATTGTAAAGCAAGTGAAAAGTGGGGTAAACATAAGGAAACTCTTTATAAAACAGTGGTAGGGATTTACGGCACTGTGGATCATAAGAGCCAGGACTGGTTTGCGGCAAACAGCCAAACACTGCAGCCCTTGATTGATAAAGAGAAGATAGCTTTCTTAAGAAACAAGGAAAGAACAACGCATAACACTCTCAGTGAGCTGAAGCAAGCTAGAAAGGATGTGCGAAAGGCTGCCAGGCAGTGTGCAAATGACTATTGGATCAAGTTATGTGAGTTCATTCAAAACGCAAGTGATAAGGGAAACATCAGAAGCATGTGGTCCAATGATCAAAAGAAGTGCACAACTGAAAACCTTCACTGGAGAAATCATTACTGATAAGAAACAGCAGATGGATAGATGGGTAGAGCACTATTTGGAATGAGACCAAACTAGCGGATGATGCCCTCAACGCCATAGAGGCCCTGCCAACTCTTGACCACCTGGACACACTTCCCACCATAACAGAAGTTAAGTGTGCTATAAATGAACTTGCATCTGGCAAGGCTCCAGGTAAGGATGGGATTCCAAAAGAGGTTATCAGGAGTTGGTGGGACACACTCACTCCACAGATCCACCAGCTAATAGAGCTATGCTGGTGAGAAGGACAAGTCCCATAGGATTTCAAAGATTCAACCATCGTTACAAGTATCTGAGAAGTCGGAGTGAGTTTGCCTGATGGCAAGGGACACTAGCAATAGGGAAAGCTAATCCACACACAAATATCAGTCTAGTGCACTGAAAGTAGTCGCACGTGTATGGACTACGCTTGAGTTCAAAGTGAGTGAAGTAAAATTTTTAAAAACCCAGATTTAAGAAACTGACATCCAAACCACTCGACCACCAATTCTTCTTTAGTCTATCATAACTATTACAATTGGGATGTTATAGTAAGCTCTGACAGCTAAAAAGCAACATCCTGTCTGACGGACGATCTGACCAAACTAGACCTGGGACTACTCGAAGAAGATGACAAATTTTAAGAGTTCCTCGCCGAAGACTGAACAGGTGAAGAAGAGGCACCTGAGGACATCAATGTGTGGGATGATAACTGGGATATGATAACATAGATCATGACTTTTCTAAACAGCCCCAGGCTGAGCTTGAGAAACAAGAAAAGAATCAAGATATTTCTGAACCAATGAAGACATCATGTATTAGATCACCTTTTGAGCATCTGTATCATTTTCATTTGGACTTCATTAAAATAATGTTCTTTAACTTAAAAAAAAACAACACATGTATACATATATCCAGAAGCAAGATACCTCGAATGGCCCTCCAGAACATTTTACTGGGAGCACGAAGGTGGAAGGGGCCTCTAGCTGGCTTCACATTACAGCGATTCCTCAAATATTTCAGAAACTTCACTGGTTAAAAAATGGATGTAAAAATCATTAACTGACATAAGAAATGAGAAAATCATAGATAAGAATATAAAACCCAAATAGGTTCAGAATTACCAGTATAATTTTGATTAAAAATACAAGATGGACAGTAAGGTTGCTTCAATGAATAAAGTATTTTTTTTAAAAATGTTGCATATCCCTTACAGGACGTTGCAGTCAACACCAGCATTTTTCAGCTGCTGTTGATGTACTAGGCAAGTTTTACATTCAGTAGTGTGCCATTGCTTTCTGAACGACTGGCTCCCATACCAACACGTTATAACACAACGCAATGAAAATATAGCCTTCAAAATCAGAGGCTACCAGTGTTACCGATCTGACCGAAAGGACAGGCGAAAAGGTGGGATACTGACCCTTGTAAGAAATAACATCGTGGCTTCCCAAATCAAAGTCTACATGGAAGGGGCTGAGTATCAGACACTTAAACTTAAGACAGGTAATACAGATCTACATCTGATCAATTACTACTGTCCAAGTGACCGCCCACAGGCACTGGACACACTACCACTAAAAGAAAAAATGATTGTGTGTGGCGATTTCAACAGCCACTCGCAGAGCTGGGGCTATGATCACATGGACCAGAGAGGAGAGAGACTGGAAGACTGGCAGGATGAGAATAGATTCATGTTGATTAACAAGCCGTCCGACCCACATACTTTCTACTCGAGATCATGGCACTCTACAACTACACCTGACCTGGCTTTTCATTCACCAGACCTGGAGTGGAACATTACACAAATTGTTGGGAAACAACTTGGAGGCAGTGACCATCGGCCAGTCTTTCTAACCGTAGAAAATGAGCTTGTAAGTGAAAGCAGCACCCTCTCGAGGTGGAACTACAAGAAAGCAGACTGGGCAATCTACAAGCATCGCGCCAGCATATTGGTTAGAAACCTGAACACTGAGAAAGACATAAATAAAGTAGTTGAAGAGTTTGGGAAATGCATACTACAGGCAGCGCGAGAAACAGTACCAAGAGGAGCCCGTAAACAATATAAACCCTACTGGAGTAGTGAACTGGAACAGTTGCATAATGATGTTGAAGTGTGTAGAAAGCAAGCAGAGGCCACACCCAGCCAAGAGCACCACAATAAATTCCAGCATGCAAAAGCCAAATTTCAAAGGGCCAAGCTGCAGGCTAGATGGAAAAGCTGGCAGGAGAAAACGGAGTCTCTGAACTTTGAAGGCACAGGGAGAAACTCAAAAATTGCGCTACATAAAGATGGAAAAATCTTAACAAGAAAGCAAGCAGCTGACCATTTTGCGGACTCATTCGCACAAGATAGCAATATCAAAATTAGTCCAGAGAAACAACAAGAGATTCGAGAGAAACGACAACATACAGGACAGAAGGAAATAGTACATGAGGTTCTGGAGGCACCCATCACAATCAGCGAACTGGAGTTAGCGATATCAAAACTGAAAATGAGAAAGTCACCAGGAGCTGATGGCATCTCCAATGAAATGATCAGGAACCTAGGAACAGAGGCCAAAACAAAGCTGTTGCAGATCTTCAATAACAGCTGGACCTTAGGCAGTGTTCCACAAGCCTGGAGAGAAGCAATCATGATACCCCTCCTAAAATCAGGGAAAGATGGTTCCATTGCCTCTAGCTACAGACCAATTAGCCTCACCAGCTGTCTCTGCAAAACACTGGAGCGCATCATCAATCACAGACTGCAGTGGTACATTGAAAGTAAAAACATCCTTGTGCCACAGCAGGCTGGCTTTAGGCAGTGCTACTCTACGGAAGATCAGACAACCTACCTCTCTCAAGAAATTGAGGATGCATTCCAAGAGAAGAAGCTGGTGCTTGCGGCATGGATAGATCTGAAGAAAGCCTTTGACAAAGTCTGGAAAGAAGGTCTGATGAAGAAACTGAGAAACTGCAAAGTCAATGGAAGAATGTACAAATGGGTGAAAGCATACTTGCACAACAGAAGAGCCCGAGTACAGATAGACGGACTCAAGAGCAAGAAAGTACTACTGCGTCACGGTGTCCCCCAGGGCGGAGTCTTGTCCCCCACACTTTTTCTAATCTTCATCAATGATCTTGTTACTCACCTACCGCATGGAATTAAAGCGGCAATGTACGCCGATGACCTGGTTCTATGGAGCACAAATGAATATGCATCAGTGGCCACCAGATTGCTACAAAGAGCTGTAGATACATTTGCTGCATGGGCAAATAGATGGTGTCAGCATAAACACTGACAAGTGCATCACCACCCTATTTACCCTCTCTCCAAAACAAAAGGCAGGGATCATCCAGATAAATGGAACTCCCCTAAGAGAAGATAAAGAACCAACATACCTTGGAGTAACATTTGATGGCAAGCTGACATGGAGAAAGCACATCAACAAAGCAGTAGCAAAAGCCAGAAGGAAAATAGCCATCCTGAGAAAGCTAAGAGGAACCACATGGGGAGCCAGTACAAAAATACTTAGCAAAGTTTACCAACAGAGCATACGACCACACCTGGAATATGGGTCAACTGCGTGGTGTTCAGCATCAAAAACCACACTACAAGAGCTGGACAAGGTGCAAAATCAAGCACTTAGAGTCACCACAGGAGGGATGAGATCAACCCCTATATTGGAAATGGAGAAGATGGGGAGGACACAGGCACTGAGTGAGCGCAGAGATACGAAAACGCTAATACAAGCAGAAAAGTTCCTCAGCTTGCCAGGCCACCCTATGAAGAACAGATTTGAAAACCTAGCTATGGGGCGGTTGAAAAGAAGTAGTTTTATCCACCAGGCCAAACGACTCTGCAGAGAAACCACTGATCTGCCCACAGTTGGTATCCCCCTAACAACTATTCCAGAGCGAACTCCATGGAAAGATGAGCATAGACTATCGTTACAAATCCAGACAAAAGTGAGAGGAATATTTGACAAGGAAGAACAGAACAGTGTGCAGCGCAGAACAGCCACTCTCAGCTTCCTTGATGAAGAATACCCACAGGATCTCTGGATCCGAGTCTACACAGATGGGTCAGCACAAAATGCTGTTCGAAATGGAGGAGCGGGAGTGTACATAGAATACCCAAATAATACTAGGGACACAGCCAGAGTACCGACAGGAAAGTACTGCCATAACTATGATGCCGAAATTGAGGCAATCAAGATAGCAACAGAGAAATTACTAAATAACAGCAATGGTACACAACCTGTGGTGCTACTAACAGATGCAAAATCAGTACTCGAGGCACTCCTCTCTGGGAAATTGCCAGTACTAAGGACACTACTTTCTGAACTTAGCAGTCAGCATAAAGTCACCATACAGTGGATACCATCCCACTGTGGAGTACCCGGAAACGACAGAGCTGATCAATTGGCTAAGGAAGGAGCCAAAGAAGAACAGCCTGATGTGCCCTGTTACATACCACCAAAAGAAAAGAATGATCAAATCAGTCAGAAAGCCACCAAAACCTGCTCAAGATGACTACCACGTTATGGACAGACCAGAACAAGTAATTATTCTGCGCCTCAGAACAGGACACAATAGATTACGCAACCACATGTATACAAAATTCAAGATTGGTGAAACAGCCATGTGCACATGTGGATTGGCGTCGCAGACAGCAGAGCACATACTCCAAGACTGCCCAAAATATAACATATCTAGGCAAACCTTCTGGCCTAGAGAGACGACAGTGGAAGATAAACTCTATGGACCACTGTGTGAACTGAAAAAAAAACAGTTCAATTCATGCAAGAGACGACATTGCAGATATAGACATATTTCAAGCGAACGAAAGAAGAAGAAGAATAACACAACGCGACACAGTCTATTGCACAAATTGGTTGCAGCTGAGTTTCGAACGCTTGGTAAGCAGCTCATGAACCGCGTTCACAAGCCTTTAGCCATGGAGACCGAGAATAAAGTATACCAGTACAATTTTATTTAACAACAAACAGGAACTAATAAAGATTGACAATAAGGTAATTTAAATGAATAAAGGAAACAGCAAACTATGAAATTTACATGTCACAAAAGCATTTTAGAGATTCAGAGGTAGACCCATACTTTCTATGATCAAACAGCAATTGACGGGTAATGTAATGAGTTTGGTACTAGCTACCTTTACTTTCCCAGAGAAAACAAGGGTATCCATTCGATGAGTCTGAGTCAAACCCCCCCCCCCCCCCCCTCTCCCCCCCCCCCCCCCTCCCAATAGTCCAACCACATCTTGCCGCCACTGGGAACTAACTTCTTGACTACTGTAATACAGATCATGCACTCTAATCCTTTTTTGCTAATGCCACAGCGTTTATACTGTAAACTATGGGATATATCAAAAGATCACTGGTACAAACAATACAACAACAAATCTACCCCAATTTTAGAAATGAATACATTTAGACCTGCTAGTCCAATTTAACAGTGCAAAGATATTATCTCTTTCTGACATGCTTAGTCAGAAGTAGAAATAGCTATTTGGAAA
This sequence comes from Cepaea nemoralis, assembly GCA_014155875.1. NCBI lineage: Eukaryota > Metazoa > Mollusca > Gastropoda > Stylommatophora > Helicidae > Cepaea > Cepaea nemoralis. The sequence continues at coordinate 384,879 of JACEFZ010003587.1, forward strand.
AGGAAGCTTTAGAGTGACTTAAGAAACAGTAATTTAAAGTAACGACTGAGTGGGGCAAACAAGTTATAGTAATAACTAAGATATTATGGGATAGTGTACCAATGACTGGACAGAATTGATTTAAAAAACTTACATTTGTTTCTGTAGAAATTTCCAGAAATATTGATTCCTTCACATCTAACCACAACAACCCTTTGACCTACATAGAAAAAAATAATGCTCAAAGTAATCTTTAGTTACAAGAAATCCACTAAATTTAAAAGAACACACAACAATATTTTTAAAAGTATCAATAATGCAAAAACCTCTTTAAATAATGCGCCAAATAGTATATGTGTGTTTATTTATGAACTGTCTTAGTGGCCTCAAAGGGTTCCCCAATTGATATTTAGCTTTAAATAATGCAGTGTTATTTTTAAATTGATTTATTTGGTTGTTCGGGATTTGAAATTTAAATATTGAGCACAACCCACCACTGGCAACGCTGATCGTATTCTGGTATGAACCTAAGGCCTATCCATGTTCCAGATTGACATGGATAGGCCTTAGGTTCATACCAGAATACGATCAGCGTTGCCAGTGGTGGGTTGTGCTCAATATTTATTTTTAAATGTTTGAAAATGCTATATGTGCTCTCTCTCTCTCTCTCTCTCTCTCTCTCTCTCTCTTCTCTCTCTCTCTCTCTTCGGTAAGTGCATGGCCGAGAGGTTTAACATGCTCTCACTGAAGTGTCCTCTGTGCTGATGGCAGGGTAGTGGGTTCAGTTCACACACTGGGACTTAAACATTGATTTCTTGTTCAAAAAGCAATGAACATAAAATTAACTAGAAGATCAACCTGAAGTTGGTTGTAACATCCTGCAAAGAACATGGCAATATATATATATATATATATATATATATATATATATATATATATATATATATATATATATATATATATATATATATATATATATATATATATATATAATGTAGAAAGTAGCTTGTGATGCTACTTTTAAACAATAAAGTAAAACTATTGCAATAATTTCCAAACATTTGCACTGCATCTCTTATCCTCAGAGCCCCCTTTGGGCATTGGGTTGGAGTTTGTTAATAATGAAATACCTAAAACCTGTGGAGGAAACCTGTGGACCAATCTCAGCCCAACCCAAATGTACTGTACTGAATCATGGCATGACTACATCCTAATATTCCTCTTCAAAGATGCGACATTCCAGTACTGGTCTTGAGCACCCCACTGGTTTCTGAGCTTTGAGAGGAAAAGGAAAGCGTTGCAACAATCTCCATATTGTATGTATCCACTATGTATTGTTGTGCACGTAAAACATCCTGTGGCAGTTGGAAATCGAAAAAGAGTAGCCTAACGGCACTGCCCGGGAAAAATTTTGAGTAAAAATCTACCCAAAGTATTTCAGGATCCTCGCCGGTGCTACGGAGTTCGTGCACTGAGCTTAGTTTCTCCAGACTCAGGTTTGAGTTAGGAGGAGAACGGAGCACTTATGGGTTACACCCCTGTGCCGTGATGTTGATCCATCGACTAAACTAAACTAAACTAAACAACCTCCATAGAGGCAGTACTTAAGTAACAGTTGGGAGAAAAGTCTCTACATCAATCTCACTCTGACAGATGCAAGCCTTCTTCAGGGTCCAGACTACCTGAACTCCAGTGCATTGGACTTAAAAGTTAATACTAGGTAGAAAGTTAACTTGCTGCAGAAAAGCTGCACATTCTTAAGGCACTGTGCTGCCAGAAACACAAAACTCAGTAGCTTTATGACAGTAACAGAATGATTTCAAGATGACACATTTCATGCCTAAAGTTAACAGCCAATTCTGTCTTATCAACAATTCAACAGAAGGACAAAAGATTAAAGTTAGCTTACCATTCAACAATGTTTTGGCAACAACAGCTGCCAGGCGGCCTAGGAGGTGGCTTCTGCCATCAATAATAACCGGCTGTGCATAAATCAAAATTATCATTGAAATAAATGTATAACAATCTTTATTTCACACCAACATTTACAGCAATTGTCTTTAATTAAGAGATTTTGAGTATATAAATTTGACAAACCTTCAGCTGCCAGCTCGACATCAATTCACTAGTGTGCCTGAACATCCTGGGATTTGTATGTGTGTGCGCGCGTGTGTTTCATATACTTTTCCATTCTCTCAAATATTTTCAGGGTGAGACTTGGATAATGGGTCACAGTATCTGCTTCAGGTGCAGAAAGTACCGGGTTCGAATGCAGTATATGGTTGTGAATGTTTACAAAACTACTGGTGTCTAACGGTATCACATGTCCTCCTGGGTTGTGAGATTGGATACCTAGCCTTCTTGGATAAGGGCAAAAGACAGGAGGTTACATGTGCTAGTTGTGCACGTTCAAAAAAGTGCACAGCAGTTGGAAATTGGAAAGAGTAGGCCATAAGGTTGCCCCCTGGCAAAATTGTTAGTAAAGAAAATCTACCCATAAGCCTCAAATTAAATCTTCCTAGAAGAATCAAACCTTACAAATGTATACTAATGCTTCCCACACTGAACTAAGAGGTGCATAATTAGTGTAACTCCCCCTCAAAAAAGGAACGTGGGAGAAGAACTTTCTTCAGCCTCACATTATTTTAATCCTCATAAATTTCCAATCTATTTTGCTGACTTGAATTCCTAAAATCATGGTAAATGTCCATTAATCTCAAATAATCTTTTCTGTCATCTTATCAACAAGATGAATATTTTATTAACTAGACTCATCATCATAGACTTGAGACACGCCCATATGTGCTCTGATGAGCTGTGCATGTGCAGTGGTTAGCACATCTGCCTTGCTGGATTATGGGTCATTTGGTCTAATCCCCCTAAAGGTGGACATTTTCTAAAAATTGACCTGAAATCCCAAATCAATCCAGACTCAAATGAGTACTGAGAAATGTTCTGAGAAGTAAAGGTGAGATATCAATCCACATCACCCATCGAGTGCTGATTGGTCGTTTAATATATGGAGCTAGCCTTGTCTTCCAGGAACTATGCTTTCCCCTATTGTTCTTTCTAAACCACTATGTTTGATGTGGCCAAAGTATTTTGGTTTCCATAAGTCAGTTTTGTTTGGTGCACAGATCTTGTCAATCACAAACATACTAAAAGTGATGCTGTGTAGTGGAGATATATGTCCCTTTGCTGTAAACAGTATATTGATGGTAACATTATATCAATATAAAATTAAGTTAAACCCGGCACATATAGGTACTAATCTCACACATATTTTAGTCCTTCTAGGCACTGTTCAAACAAGTCATTCTTTCAGATGATGACTAAGGAGAGGAAAACAGATGACAATGATAATGGTTTTGTTACCCATTGTTATTGTTTTAACTGGGCATATTGGAGGGGGAGGGGAGAGAGAATGAATGGAGAGGAGAGAGAGAGAGAGAGAGAGAGAGAGAGAGAGAGAGAGAGAGAGAGAGAGAGAGAGAGAGAGAGAGAGAGAGAGAGAGAGATTAGAAGTAAAGGGTTGCATTCATAAAAGACATCGAAAAAAAAAAAATCATTTATATCACACTTATTCATACTTTTATACATTTTAACATCTGCCGCAGAAGAAGAATTGATTTGTTGATTGATTGATGTAAGGCCAGCGTGTGTGCCACGCATGCAATGTTTGATACTCTGTAGTATTAGCTAATAGCTACCAGAAGTTTCATATTACTAACTTACTTAAACTGTAGAACGCACAGAAGTGCAATTATTTGTATGTTCCTAAAATGCTCATTTTAATAGTAGATCACATACAGTATGGCATACCGTTCTTCCCTACGGTATGGATATACTATATGATATCCTATATTAATATTAACAAAGTATTGTTAAACATCTTCTTCGCTGGTAACACACGACAACAGTGTATTTTAAAATTTAAAGTAGTAATGCACTCAACCCAGCACGTCGCCTGTGTGGTTAAGGGTAAAGAGGCACGTATAAATGCCACAGATGTTATGCTTGCCGTAGATGCGTAGATGTGGTGAAAGTCTAAGTAATTTTGAGCCGTTAGCCGTTAGCCTTAGAACTGAACAGACTAGAAACTTGAATGAGGTACCGTTGGGTTGCATTTTTCAAGGGCTATCCAATTCCCCCCCCCCCCTATTTACAGGACATTGCAGTCAAGACCAGCATTTTTCATCTGCTGTTGATGTCTTGGCAAGTTTAACGTTCGGTAGTTTGCCATTGCTTTCTGAACGACCCGGCTCACATACCCCCCCCCCCCCCCCCCCCGTAAGTAACCGATGCGACGCGATCCGCTGCCGAATGTCGCGCAGCTGTGTTTCGTACGTGGGTATAATAATTACGAACAGCGTCCTTAATTAACCGCTTCACCAATGCAGTTGCATAATTGACAAGCAATTTGGGAAATGCTACTGAAATAAAAACCGTTAGGTTAGGTCGACCGAGTTCTCAGATGTGTTTCAATGATTTCTAATAATATAATTAATTTCTATTCTAATTCTAATTTCTATCACCTTGCTTACAGTAGACTAGAAGAGTTTTAGAAAATTATGTCAATCAATCTTCATATTCCTATTAGATCATTTACACTGAATATCTTCAAATTACTAAACGCGATTTCAGAGAATATGCATGCTAAAGAATCATTCCCTAGGTTTATTGAAATTCACCGTTAAACGCTAGCCAAGCCATACCTGACTGGAGAAAACCATGTCGTCTGATCAACCGACTGATCGCGCGAATCCACTGAAAGTTCGTTGCTGCTGGCCAGTGACGTGAGCAGTTGACGTGCTGTATGTATTGCCGCAGCTGTGCCTGTTTGTATTGCATTTACTTCGGCAATAGTAATAGTGAGTGAGTTAGCTAGACCAGTCAAGCTGAAAAACATCTGATAGCTGTGGAAATGTGGTTTCTGAGGAAAATTCAAAGATTACCATGGAAGACAGAAAAACCAACGGAGAAGTCCTTCAAGAAACAAGTGAAGATCGTAAACTGATTAGAGTCATTAGACGAAGACAGTCACAATTTTTTGGGCACGTTATGAGAAGTGACTTGGAGAACTTCGTGACGACTGGCAAGATCGAAGGGAGGAGACCAAGGTGAAGACCGAGAAATAAATACCTGGATATGGCTTGGCTACGTGGCATGGTCGAGACTACTATACGTGGGCGATTAGTACCTTTGGTAAGGATGACTCTCATGTCCTCTTCGGGACTCATCCCCCACTGGTCCAAGCCTGACATCCAGCTCACGTTTGTGACTCCTAGTAGCTGTCAGCATGCAACAGCGGCCACCCCCCGTGCAACAGCTATGAGAGGCTGTCTAAACCAGGCGTGGGTGGCCGATTTGGTGTCAAACCAAGCGGTGAACTAGGGTATGCCTACCCAGCATGTGAAGACAGGATTCGACAGACTGCGCGGATGAAATCATTGATGATTCAACGGGCAAGACGACGTTTACCTGCAAAGCGTTGTGGAAGGTAATGAGCACGTGGAGCGCCCTGGTCATCCACTGCACCTGTATTCGTCTCCAGTCTTGCCACTGGACTCAGATGGACTCAGGCGAGAGAGAGAGAGAGAGAGAGAGAGAGAGAGAGAGAGAGAGAGAGAGAGAGAGAGAGAGAGAGAGAGAGAGAGAGAGAGAGAGAGAGAGAGATGTCGACGAATTGCGCAACTCTTCCTCACTTTAACTCTTTCACTACCAAACAAAAACTGGGCTGTGACCAAACAGACATTTATGGCAGAAAATTGGAACTAGGGGTGTGTTACAATAATGCTTTTAAAATGGTTAAGGTGGTAGAAGACCTATTGTATTACATATCAAATTAAAGAGGATTGCACAAGGAACATGACAGTGTTAATAATTAATTGATAGGTTACAAATATTATGACAATAATGAGAGGTTTAATAATAACAAATGAAATTAAAGAGGTAAAAATTATTTAAAAAACTGCACATATAAGGTGTTTTCTACACTCCTATACTGCTAATCATGTTTAATTTACTGAATAATCAAACAAACACCACTTGTCTTCAAGAATATAAACAGTATTGCGCATTAAAGTAACCCAAAAAGAAGTTTTGGTGCATATTCTGAACCATGTATTTTTCACAAATAATGACAAAAAATAATGGCTGAAATCTTGAAGGTGGGGTCTGTCACAGTAAAGTTATGAAAATGGTTACAATTGTAGCAGAAATGTTGTATTATATATCAAAATAAAGGGGATTGCACAAGGAATATGTTGGTAGGAGAATTTTTGCTTTAGGTTGTAAATAAAATAAAAATAATATAATTTGTAAAATAATTGGACAAAAGTAGGTAAAAATAATGTAAACATTGCACTTAGAATGTGTTTTCTACACTCCTATACTGCTAATCATGTTTAATTTACTGAATAATCAAACAAACACCACTTGTCTTCAAGAATATAAACAGTATTGCTCATTTAAATCACCCAAAAGGAAGTTTTGGTGCATATTCTGAACCATGTCTTTTTCACACAAATGAAAAAAACTAATGGCCGAAATCTGGAAATTGGTGTATGTCGCAATAATGTTATGAAAATGGTTAAAATTGTAGCAGAAATGTTGTATTATATATCAAAATAAAGGAGATAGCACAAGGAATATGTTGGTAGGAGAATTTTTGCTGTATGTTGTAAATAAAATACAAATAATAATATAACTTCTAAAATAATTTGTTAAAAAGAGGTAAAAATAATGTAAACATTGTACTTACCGAGGGGGCGTTGTTATCCAATATCCTGATCACTGCTAATCCAATTGAATTTACTGAACAAACAACACTATTCTAAACTATAAACACCATTGCTTCCAATCAACCATCCGAAAAGAAGTTTCGCCGCAGATTCTGAATCATGTATTTTTTTTTTTCAGACAAAAATTAGGAAAACACTTGGCAGATTTACATTTAATTGTCATGTCTGTTTGTTTTTATTTACTATATGTGGCAGTCTATTTGTGATAGGCTGCAACGCAAACTTTGGCGCACAAGTCTGGTCTATTAGTGCAGCCGGAGCAAACAAAAGATGATATGTGTCGTTTAGTTCGAGTGCTGCAAAAAACACAGTCTCTATTGACACCGACAAATTCTATTAAATGCTTGGCTCATGTAAATCTTTCGGCATAATTTCCTGCAACAGACTGAAATTCTTCGGCAGGCAGAGTGTCAAACTTTCAGGAATACTCTGAGCTACTTCGCGATGAGCACTTTCCTTTACTTGAAATCCTTCTATAACAATTTTTTTCCTCCTTTCTCTGTTTGCCATATGGAATGTAGGATGTGAGCATTGATCTGTGCAATTTCAAAGATCTAGTAGTAGATATTCTTCCACCACGTAATGGTTTTCCTATCATGGATATTATAATATCCAACCATTTGGTCCATTCTGTCGCAGCCATTCATCGCCGTGTTATTTTCATGGAGACCATCTTCAGCTTGCTTTGCGGTTTTCGCAATCCGCTCTCAACAGTTCTAACTACAGACTTGGTAGAGACAACAATGCATGGTTTTTTTTAGCTTTGTTTAGCCCTTCCACCAAATAATCATATCATCAATGGACACATTTTCAAATGGGTAAAATGCTTCCTGGATATTCTTCAGCGTCAACAAGAGGATAAATTTTTTTTTTTTTTGGGTACCCTCAGGTTGACATACATGAAACATGGTGTGATAAATATATTATAATTTTCTAATTGATTACTGGGAAACGTAGTGGCAGTGCCACATACCAAGGAGTATATAAATGTGCACTTGTACACCGGTAGTCTTTGATACATGGTCTTGGATCAAGTCCCATAGCAATAATGACAGACGTAAACTTCAGCCATTCGTGCTTCGTTGTCAAAACACTCAGCTGTTGACGAACATTCACTGGTTTTTCTTTATCACCACGTGCTAAAACTTTAGACACAACTAAACTACTTTCTAAATATTCACATTCACATATTATTATAAACAATAATCTAGCTTGATCTCAAGTCATACTACGTGGACGCAAACTGGTGGGCGTTTCCATTGTGAAAAACCAAAACAAACAAATTAACACTACCTTAAAACTGAAAATTCACAAGAATCCAAAATTAGAAAACGATTGACCGCTCCAAGATGGCGTAGAGATCTTTCGGCTGTACTACTTTTTAGTTTACTGTAACTTAAAATTCCGAAACGGAGCAGAAATATGTGAAATAAACCACTGATCATTTTGTGGGACGAAAAGGGCGGACTGCCATTACAGCAAATCCATTCTGTCCACAGATGGGAGCACGGTAGCGAAAGAGTTAATCCAATTTATCGCGCAAATCATTCTTCATCCAACTTCATAAAAAACCCCACTGGATGAAATGAATGGTCATCATCATTCTTGATGGACAAACAACGTCGTAGAAGTAGTAGTAGTAGTAGTAGTAGTAGTAGTAGTAGTGGTAGTAGTAGTAGTAGTAGTAGTAGTAGTAGTAGTAGTAGTAGTAGTAGTAGTAGTAGTAGTAGTAGTAGTAGTAAGATTTAAATAAATTGTAAGAAGACAGATTATGGTCGTGACTAGGAAGAAAGAAATATTACAATCAGGTAAATGGGAATATTCTTAAACAAATGAATCGCTACAATTATCTCGGAACAGTCATAACATCTGATGGGAGGGGCTTTGAAGAGATTAGAACAAGAATCGCTATGGCGGAGGTAGTCTTTTGCGAGAAGGAAAACATATTCACATATTCAAAGATATCAAATGCAGCGAGAAAAAGAGTGTTGAAGTGTTACATAGAACCTATACTTTTGTATGGACGTAAAGCGTAGACAATAAGCAGACAAATTGAAAAGAAAGACATATAGCGCTGTGGAAATATGATTTCTGGGGGAAATGCAAAAAATACCACGAACAGACAGACAAACAAATGTCCAAGTCCTACAAGAAACAAAATGAAAACCTTACACTGATTAGAGAAATTAGACGTAGACAGTAAAATATTTTGGGAAACGGTATGAGAAGAAATACATTGGAGAATCTGGTGACAACTGACAAGATTGAGGATTTGGGAGAGGGGGGGGGGGGAGAAGAACAAGGGAAAGGCAGAAAATAGTAAATACCTGGATGGTGTACCATGTGATATCGTCGAGACAAGAACACAGAACTGATCCACGACTCTGGTGATTGTGTGAGATGGTGAAACATGACCGCCCACGCTTATCGGCATGGTACATGATGATGATGCATTGTTAGAACTCCACCGCGGACAGGAGACTTTTGATCGTAAGGTGCCCATCCTCGCCGAATATTTCGACCTCTTTACTTTCTTGATGTGCGGGTCCAGCAAGCCTTGACTCTCAGCTATCATACTCTTGTCTTTTGCTTTCTTGTCCTTGTTTATTTTTTTAGATTGTCCTTGCCCGTGTGTTGCCAGGGCCCATACGGGGGAGCAAAGAATAGTAACACTGTTGCCTACCATGCACGTCGTAAGAGGCGACTAAGGAGGATATGGTTCCGTCGCCCTGCTACTGAGTGCGTGGCGCGACACTGTGAGCTGTGAGTTTCGCGTGGAATGCTTTTACATCTGTCCGTGGTTGTTTGTAGCGTGAACTGCATGTTCGGAACTGATGGCAGCCAGCTGTTGCTGGATTGACTGGTTTGCCATTTCGGCTCACGAGTGCATTTTTCAGGAGACTCCTGGGAGTCGCCGCTGGAGCTACGGAGTTCGTTCTTTGTGCGGCGCTTTTGGCGGGTCGTCCTGCGGAAAGAGACCAAACCATATGGGATAAAACCCGGGTCAATGAAGTCTTTCTGGTGACTGCTGTTTCCATCGACGATGAACTGTATTTTTGTGGAGGACTTTTGTGTTGGCATTCTGGCGGCGGCATTATGCACAGTGTACCTGTGCGGGCTGTTGGCTTGCCGATACTCTTGTCTATTCCATTGTTCACATTGGGCAGTGAGGAGCATTTTGTGTGATATTCACTGGCACTGGAACGGAGCAATATGGGGACGACCCGTTGCCGTGAAGTTGGAACCACGACTAACTAACTAACTAACTAAATAACTATCTAACTGACTAACTAACTAACTCTTGTCCTGCGTTAGAACCTATGACTAATACCCTGCCCACAACACCATAATGTGTCGTGCCGTTAAGTCAGTGTGAACGGTCATTGTTCCTCACCTCATACGATCACCAGTCTTGCATCTCGTATGTGTTTGTGTCCCGATTATACTATACAATGTGACCACGCCACACAGGAATGTATATCTTTGCTTTCCTCTGCTCTTTTCTCATCAATTTTGCTATTTGTCTTTTTAGATTTCGAGTTTATTTCTTCTCATAACGGAACGTGCCACCAAAATCTTATGAAAAAAATTGGCGGAACTGCGGTAAAGCTGTGAAAATGTAAACAATATAAAATGACACAAAGTAGTGCAGCTTTACATAACAGAACTACGACACATACAGGACGTTGCGGCGATTAGCCGTCATCAGCAAACAAACACAAAACACAACACAACATATAATCACAGAGAAGATCTCCTGTGACCCACAATCTTGACTGTTTAATTTCTCTAATCAGTTTACGGTTCGCACGCGTTTCTTGAATAAGTGTTTTATTCGTTTTCTGTTAGTCAATGGTATTCTTTACATTTAAAAAAAAAATATCTGAAGGTATTACTCATTGTCAGCAATCAATACTGTATCATCTGTCAACAAATTACTCACAACACTCCTCTCTAATCTCGCCACTCAGGATACCATCATCATCAAGTGCTTTGCCAAGTGGGGTGGACGATCTTGTGGGCGATCATGCTGTTCCCCATCTTGCGATCTACAACGGTTTGTATCAATTCGTGGGCTGACTCCCTTCCGTACTATGACACACAATTGTCAATAATGTTCTCTCGTTGTCCTCTTCTATCTCTCTTTCCACAAATATTTCTAGTTGTCAACGTGTTCCAGTTTTTGTCTTCTCATTATGTGACCAAAAAGTGAAGAAAACTGTCTCGTTCTGGTGTTTGTGATAAATTGTCTTTGTGACTTAGCCTCCCTCGAAATGTTCAATGAATTTTCAGCAATTTTAAGCTTCTAGGGACTTTTTTCCTCGTTTTTTTTTTTATTAATTGGCCAGGCATACATGTACTTAATTACTTGACTAGGCCCTCTCTGTCACCGACTGATTAAGTGATTAAGTTCCCAATGTCATCCGTCATTTTAAAAGCCACTAGACCTGGAACAATACTTTTGGATCTCCATGTTTCTATGGTAAGTGATCTCTGCATCTGTTTTGCTCATGTGAGTGGTATTCTTGATTTTGTCTTTGGATATGTGCTGTTCTATTTTAAGCTTCTGTGTCACAGTTTCCCCTGTGCAATTGCTAGAGCGGAGAGCAGATAACTGGTAGTATTTTACGGAAAACTGGTATTTTGTGATGACTGTTCAATAAGAAAAAACTAAAACAAGAACATTCCATTTTAGCTAGCTCATCTCTTTCTTATATTCAACAATATGAAAGACCTTCTAACGTCAAGTTACACATTACACTCAGAGTAATCAAGGGAAACGTTTACTCTAGTAATTTACTGTATGGTGACTCCATTTGAGCACTGGGTTGGTGTCTGACAAGAATGAACCTGTGAAGCAAATATTACCAACCTAGACCTCTCTGCAGATGTGAAATTCCACTACCAATTTTTCACACCCTGCCGATTATTGGGCTTGGAGAGGGGAAACAGAGCTGTAACACTGTGCTCAAAGAGAAAGTAATTCGGTACCATCTCAGGATAAAAGTCTCCACCAACCTCACTCGACAGATACAAGCCTTTTTCAGGGCTTAGATGATCTGAAAGCTAGTGCATCGGACTGTAAAGTCATGGTTTTCCAGCGGGTTCACAACCAACCAACTATTGTCTGATGCAGAAACATGGACAAAGAATAGATTATGTGAAAGTAAAATTTAAGCCTTTGAAATGTTGTCATATAGATTAATAGAAAGAATATGACAGGAGAAGATTATTACAAAAACAGGGATTTAAGAAAACATTACCCAATGAAATCAAGGCAAGAGTATTAAACTACTTCGGCGATATAAAGAGACAGTGATCCTTGTTAAAGGGTGTGCTGGTGAGAAAAGTGGAGGAAAACATGCAAGTTGAAGGCAACACCATATGGAAAACGCCAATAGATGAACTGAGAAAACCTGTATGAATACAGCATGAAGACACAGGACAGAGGGTACTTCATTGGGTGGTCTCTGTGCCAAAGTGGTCAAGCCATCTAGCCTGCACTCTGAAGGTCTTGAGATCATTTTCTGACTATGTCGTTCAGTCTATGATTGTAAATTTTCTGGAGACTCTGGGGTCATCGCTTGAGCTACGGAGTTTGTGCTCAATGCGATTCTCTTGACAGGCAAGTTGTCACTCTGAGAGACCGAAGCAGATGGAGTAAAACTCGATGCAATATAGCTGATACTCTTGCCATTTAACCTTTATTGTTTGAAGACTCACTAAAGTCAAAGTTCAATGCAGCAACGGCAATTGATGACATGATGATGTCTTTCGTAGCATAGTTGAATTTTCAAAATAATGACAGTTTCCACTAACAGTGGTACTATGGGAACATCGAAGCCAGTGCTCCTTAAAGATGCAGTATATTCATCATCACTGCCACCACAATTATTACTAGGGTACTACCACAAATTTTTTAAAACCATGTACTCTTTTTATTTCAAACTCTTGTTTATTCAATATAATAAAGTACCAAAGTGGATGAGTCAAAATAATAACCATCTGGGACAGAATAAATAACAGTCAACAAATAGGGTACAGTTGGTTAAAATTACCGCTGTTTTTGGCCCAAGGATTTTTGACAAGAATAATTGAAAGTAATAAACTAGGACAGAGCTATTTAAGCTAACAACTGGATAAATCTGAACAAGTTAACTCATTCTGTACCATGCCTTTACCATACATGAGTCAGTTACTCCTTAATGACAAAATACTTTCAGTTATGTTTATGTCTTCAGTACCAGACAGGCTGAGACAATGTTGGCACATTCATAATTAGTGTGCTCCAGCAACAATCAAATCCTTACACTCTGACATATGCTGAAAGAGACAGTACATGTATGAATATATCTCAGGTTCAATGGACACATTTTTATTTAATCAATCCACCAATTAATCCCACTATACCCACCATGTCCTTGATACTTAAATATTATTGTGGCACCTTCAGTCCCGGATCATCATCATCATCACATTGTGCCCTGTCACATGGCATACATGTTCATGTCTCTCCACAGGTCTCGGTTCTTGGTGTTCTGGATCAATTCTATTAATGACATTCTTCCATGACACTGTCTTAGACCATCACGTACAATTTCTTTTGGTTTACCTTTTCTGCTGCTGATCATTCCATGTAGGTGGATGTTTTCCAATGCCTGTCTTCTCACTATATGACTATGACTAAAGAACATTGTTTGCCTCTTTCTTATAGTTGTATATAATATTCAATATTCATCAGCCCTTTCCAGATGTAAGTTACTCTGGCATTTCAAGGTATTTGCAACATTTATCTCAGAAACTACAACTCTGTAGCTTCCAAGATTTTCCTATTGTGTTCATTTACAGTCCCATATAGTTATTAATATAACTTCTTAATCAAAGCGTTGTTACTTTGAAATAACTATTGCTTAGATCAAAAAGTGATAAATGGTTAGAAAGCAATTATAGAAATGTCACAGAATGATTACTGTAATTACAGCAAGCACAAGAGAAAATCGTGGTCACATAAGAGTCATTCTATTACACTTTAATATAATCTTTTTCAATATAATTATGAAAGGCATGAGTATTACCAAAGTGAATACATATCTTCTCCTCCTCCAGCTTCTTGTATTCTCTACCCCTGTTTTGTCATTCAGCATCAGGTTATAAAGTGACATCTGGTGAGAGCCTTGGAATGTGCTTCATCATCATCATGTATAGTAGGTCCGTGTATAAAAGTTGGCCTCAATACAACTGACCAAAGAGATACAATCTCATGCCCAAGGTGTCTGCAATATTCTATGGGCATCTTTGTGATGGTTGACCTTTGCCTCTTCTTCCAGGACTGGTATCTTCCATCACTGTTCTTTTCAAACCCATAAGGCAATACATAGTTTTACATTAAGACCTTTCTTTTAAACGTGTATACAACACTATAATTTTCTCCTTCCTCTTTTGCATTTTATCTTCCAACCAACTCACGCCAAGGTGTCCTATCTTTTGCTATCTCCTGCAGCTCTGTCCATTGCCTCCCCACGTTATTCATTTCTGTCTCTTCTTCATGTGTTTTTGGGTCTTCCACTATTTTGCCTGCCCTGTGGGTACCAAACAAATGAATGTCTAAGTTTTACTATCCTCAGGTTTCCTCAATATGTGTCCTATCCAGTGCCAGCATATTTTATTCACCTCTTGAGTCACTAGAATTTGTTCTGTTCTCTCCATAGAGCTTTACATTGATGATTCTGTTATACAATTTTAGTTCCACTGTTCTGTGCAGATAATGCTACCTGCTAGACAATTATTTAAAGGTGTATTCCTTATAAATAGTAAAATCAAAAATTTATTTTAACACATTACACACTTACACTGAACTTTCCAAAAAAAGATCAAGTCTATACTACTAACATACAAATAAAAATTTCCCAAGGACCACAAACTATTTACAAAAAGCACAATATATGAAGCTTGCCAACATTCAACCTCTTGTAATACACATTAAATTGGTTTAAAAAAGAGGAATTGTTATAGTCCTAAAATAAATAAGATACATTCTACATGTACTCAATTAACTAATTAAACACGTATACGGTTAAAAGTGTATAATATTAAACAATGAATAACAATATTAAATAATAAACTACATGTTTTATGAACATTCTCCCACAGTGCCACACCACATGTTTTCCACACCATAATATCAATCACACTTACTAATTCTGTCTGCCTGCCCATCCATCTTTCTTTCTTTCTCTCTGCCTATCTGTCTATACCCTAATGATGCACGAGTGTTGTTAAAAATGTACAAGACTTTTGCTCTTGGCTGATTGCATAGTTGTTGATATAATAAAAAAAATTCTGAACTGTCTTTGTGACATCATCAATCCATCAGTTTCTCCGTAATCTTTTGCCCTGTAGGCATCATATTTGGTATTATACACATGTGGTATGAGTATATTTGGGAACACTCTTGTCACATGACAAAACCATTCAAATCTATTATTCAAATATCTATTTATGTAGACCTAAATAAATTGTTGCTACTTTCCTTTGATGACATCTTTTCTTAATTTTGTGATATCAGCTACTTTTCTTTGAGCACCACATTTCACACGTTGTGACCTTTAGCTAATTAACTAATATTAACATTTGTTTCAATAAAACTATACGTTTCTGACATAAAGAGTGTGCTTCTGACTATAATAAATAAATATTAATGTTCAATTTACATTACATATCTATACATATAAATTTACCACACACAGACAAACATATTTTATGAATATGGAAGAACAGTTGTAATTCTGCATGCCCTTTTGTAAATGAATTCCAATGATGCAGTACATAATTATATCATTGTTGGAAGAGCAGTGCAGACACAAGCATAACATTTACAATGACCCTCCAGCAAACCACAGCTAACATTACACACAAATATGCTGATAAGCAAATCTCCATAATCCACTTCACAAGTGAAAAAGAAAATAATTAAAGTGACAATTTGAAAGTTAATAAGACAATATAGTTAATACATCTGCTTGTGATTCGTACGCCTGTCTATTTATTCAGAATTGTCACACAATTCACAGAAGTCATGATTTTCGTATGTCAAGTATTCAGTATACAGGAACCTCAGAGTCCTCTATTGCTGTGTGCAAACGTCTTGAAGCATTTACCAGATTTTCTCTATATCGAAGCAGCTCATCCCACTTGTCAGAATTACGCAACAGTTTCGTTATTCTTACTTGCTTCATAATGAAAATCAGGAGTTTTCAGTTCATACCTGTGAAAATGGATACAGACTTTGTTTAGTTTTCCTAAAGGATGTTTTGACAACAGTTTGTATATATTTTGTGCAAATGATATTTGCAAAATAATGTTTTAGACTGCTTACAGTTGACACATAATATTTTGCTTTCTTCATTGACATTTCCTGAAATATTATAGTTATAAAAATGCATTTACCTTGTGAATTCTGCTGCTGGTTTTTCAATGTATACTTGGCATCTAGCTAACTTAATTAAGAGATGATTGTTTGTTACAGTGTGCTTCAAAAAAGCATTATAGCTACAGCTCATGGACCAGGGATGAAGTTATACCTCTCTATAGCACAAAGCCTGGGCTGAATTGTAGAGACCATGTGTTGTCCATGCAGCATGATTCCTCTCTTGGCCTGCCTAGTTTACTCCAGAGGAAAGATAACACCAATACATCTGGAAGAAGCTGCCGGATCAACAAAGCAATGCTCTAGCTGTCAGCCTGTCTGAGCTTTGATCCAAGACCAGTTGCCAACCAAGGCTTAGGGCATGGTTTGCCCTGTCATTACATTTAGTCTTATAGGTTTCATTTCCTCGCACCAGGATAAGGCTTGTATCCTCCCAATTATGTTCCTCTGCCCGAAGCCATTGGCACAATGTGGTGTGTTGGGTTTGGTGATGCCGCCAAACATTTGGCGCTAACAGAAAGCAGGTAGTACCATTTACTGTTATACAGTAGCTCAGTCATATCTGACTAAGACCTGACAGAATCCAATGTACATATTAGTCTATCACTAAAAGTCCAGACAAAAGTGAAAGGAATATTTGACCAGGAAAAACAGAACAGTGTACAATGCAGAACAGCCACTCTCAGTTTCCTTGATGACGAATACCTACTGGACCTCTGGATTCAAGTCTACACAGATGGGTCTGCAACAAAATGCTGTTCAGATATGGAGTAAGGGAGTGTATAAAGAATACCCAAATAATACTAGGAACATGGCCAGAATACCAACAGGAACTTGGACTGAATTATAGAGACCATGTGTTGTCAATACAGTACGATTCCTCTCTTGGCCTGCCTAGTTTACTCCAGAGGAAATACCAATACATCTGGAACAAGACCAGCTGCAAAAGCTGCTGGATCAACAGTTTCCTTGATGACGAATGCCTACAGGACTTCTGGATTCAAGTCTGCACAGATGGGTCTGCAAGTAAATGCTGTTCGATATGGAGTAGTGGGAGTGTACATAAAATACCCAAATAACACTAGGAACATGGCCAGAATACCAACAGGAAAGTACTGTCATAACTGTGAAGCAGAAATCCAGGCAATCCACACTCATATTTCAATGTCATAGATGTCTTGTTGGCTGTAATTGTTGTGTTGGACCAACATAGTACTAACAAATTTACTATCACATTAATAAAGATTGAAACAACAGAACTTATGTGGTCCACTTTTTGGTCAACTGTGACCAACCACAGATCATTCATTGAAGTTGATATTACTTGCATTCTCACATTGTGGTTGTCCCACATGTAGAGGCTAATTTTGCATGAACAGTATTTTCACATAAACTGCGCAACAAATTGCCTAGTAAATCAACCAGAGATTGGGGTTGATAGCAACGTCCTGCAAAGACATGCAGCATTATTATTTATAATACCAAACAGAATATTTAACTCCTACACATCAGTACTGCTGCATGGATCAGAAATATAGAAAATGTCTCAATCAATTATTAATAAACTACAAACATCCATTAATTAATGCTTGTGCAGATTAGAAGTATTACAATTATACGATACAATCACCAATGTGGAGTTCATAGAGACAATAAAAAAGAAACTTTCTGTAAACTAAGAGGTTCGAGACATAAAATTCATCTACCTACTTTATGATTTGGTGCACTGGAGGAGATCTTCTTCAACCTGATTTTGATTTAAGGTCAAGTCCCTTATTATGTGGATGCATACATGTGTCATAGATAACATGGATATAATTACACATGTGAGACATAATTTCATCTTCTTTGTTCACAACTCTTTCATAAATATTTACCATTTAGGTTTTGGACCCCTTATTCTTTCCAGTTCAAGCTGTCTCTTGAACTCAAGGTATTGCTTTTCTTCAATGCGCAGTTTCTCCATGCGAAGCTTTGCAAGTTCATCACTGAACGGGGATGTGAAGGCAATGCCTGCTGTCTCTGATAACAGAACACATAAAAAATAATCAGAAGATAATTAAAAGTACAAAAGAAGAGTAAATAAAATGGTAGACTTCTTATAGGATTAATATATGAACATGGTTTTTACAAATTACTAATGCAGTAATACATTAAATAACAGATTACTCTCATGTGCATGGCTGACCACATAACCATTTCAACATAAAACTAAACATGAAAACTCCACAAGAGAGAAGGAAATAAGGTGAAGCTGCCACAGAAAAGGAGTCTGCAGGAGTGTGAACATGATACAGGAATAATGATAATGTCAGTTCTTGGGAAAATACTAAGCAGAATCATTCTGGATAGATTAAAGATGGCATTGACAAAAAACAAAGGGATGAGCAAATAGACTTCCGACAAAACAGATCCTGTCCTTACCAGAAAGCCACATTTTTAATATTAACAACGTAGAGCATTGAAATGAATTTGTCACTTTATATTATATTTATGGACTATCAAAAGGCCTTCGACAACATTGAAAAGTAATCTTTTTGGAAATTGATGAGGCACTATGTTATCTCGCAGGGGATCAATCTTTATCTTAATAAAGACATGTATGTAGACACAGTTATTCATGAGAGAAAACTTTGAAATAAGGAGAGTGACAGAAAATAACTTTTGTCATCTTTATTATTAATTTATTTGCTTGTTTCGGGATTTGAGATTTGAAGATTGAGCACAACCCAATACTGGCAAAGCTGACCTTTATTATTCTCACTCTAGACTAGATTATGAAGGCAACAAAAACTACCACCAGAAATGGAATTCAATGAACCTTGACAGAGCAACTTAATAATCTCGACTTCCCTGGCAGCACTGCCCTCCTGTCCTGCACATTAAATCAAATGGAAGATAAAATACATGAAAAGATGTTGGAGAGTTTGAATAATTATAATTTCAGTGGTATGCACTTACTCCACCCACCATAATCCTTACTGCTAGCGCCACACTGGATTCCTGATTCCAGCAGTTGCAGCCATTTGTGATCATTGAATTGTGTTTTCTCTTGCAACAGACAATCATTAATAGACAGTATCATATCTCCCTTGCTAAACCATGTGTTCACCTGGAGATTAGCCATTTGGCCCTGTGGTGTCCATGTTTTGGCATGGCCTGGAGATTAAAACCACTTCAGCCCTAGTAGGTGTGATTTTGTGTGTGTGTGTGTGTTTTTTTTTTCGGTGCTCGCTCGCTTTGAACTCAAGCATAGTCCATAACACTACTTTCTAGTAGTGTTAGACTGAATTTTGCGTGTGGATTAGCTTTCCCTATTAACGGTGTCCCTTGCCATCAGTTGAACCACTCCGACTTCAGAGGTAGTAGGTATGATGACATTGTGCTTGTCAACCACTCATGCCAGAAATATCCAGACTGAACCTTCTGGAGCATTCACTGAGAGTTAGCTTAGAAGACTGTTTTATTGAACTGGATATTTCAGATAGTCATCTCATAGCCACAGTGACTGACTGCCACTACTACCATTCTCATGCTACCAATTGATAAACAAGACAAAACTAGACATTTATGCACTTACTTATATGGGGTGCGATATCTGTTAAGTAGTAGGCGTTATCTACTTGTTTAAGACGATCTCTTGATTTCTCTCTTTGAGATGTTGCACTTAGTGATCTTTGTCTAATTCCTGTTGTTTTGGATCTAGATTTCGATCTTTCTCTTCCAGGCTTAATCTCATTTACCATTTCCAGTGACTTTGTTTCTCCAAGAGTTACAGGAAAGTAGCGAGCTGCTAACATGTCATCAGTCGTCATTGGAATATACACAGATGATGTTAAATGGATAGGTCTCAGGTACCATTCTGCATTAGACAAATAATTGGCTGAAGCTGGATACTTGTGAAGGATTTCTCTTAGTCTTTCATTACGTTCATCTTCCGTGTAAGTGTGAGCTCGTCTCTGGTTCTCATCATCCAAAAGAGATTTTCTTAAATCCTCTCTGAGACGATTCATACGATGAGAGATGAGTTGTAGAGATCCATTGAGATGTGAATCTTTACCATATATGTTAGGGTTGTACTGCTTCTGTGGCGCATCTTTGGATCTGGTTATCAGCGCTGAGCTGGACAAGTACTCTGGTAGAGATCTGAATTAAAAGAAATTTAAATCCTGAGGAAATACTAATTATTTTCAACTAGCAGTTAACAGTTATAAAAATAATTACTGATAATTTGATGCACACAATTGTACGAGGGTAAGTTAATAAGTAAGTCACAAATGGCTGTAGAAAAATAACTGAAGATGATAACAACTTGAAACCAGTTTATTTTTATACATACATTGTCCCTTTATTTCTCAACATAATTTCCACCAACATTGATGCACTTATCCCATCGTTTTATCAGTCCTCTCAAACTGGTGGCATAGAACTGCATGCTCTGTTTTCTAAACCACGTTTTTACTTCACATTCAACTTCGGCATCATTCGTGAAATGTCTCCCGCCGAGGTGGGTTTCCTATTTATGCTGACAAATGTTTGTCCCATAAAGCGGTGCATAGCTGGGTAGAATGGTTACAAGGGCGAGTCAATAAGAACGTCACACAGTTCTGTGGGATGACAGGTAAATGAAAAGAAAGCATGAAGTTCTATGCACCCGGTTTGGGAGGACTGATAAAATGATGGGATAAGTGCATCAATGTTGGTGGAAATTATGCTGAGAAATAAAGGGACAATGAATGTATAAAAATAAACTGGTTTCAAGTTGTTATCATCTTTAGTTATTTTTCTACAGCCATTTGTAACTTACTTATTAACTTACCCTCGTATGTCTTGTCATGTTGGATATGTTATATGATAATGAAATTTATGTGTGTGCATGTGTAAGTTCAAACTTAAACAAATACTAAACTCCAAGAACACTCTTACCAGCCAAGGTACTCCTGACGTGATCATCAGAAACCTAATTTTCTTCACCTAAGCTTCATGAGTTTGTTGGAATGAATGAATCACCCAAAAATAGAAGAAAACATCAAGCTTTACTAGAAGATGAACACAAGTAACATGAGTTTGTCCCATGGGTTTGTTAGGGAGGGTACACTATATTTTAATCTCTATCCTTGATAGTCTTACTCAAGCTACTCCCAGCTTAGGACAATCAGTGGAGAAATCAACACCACCTATTATCCCACTGCATCCCTTCATAAAGAACACTTGTATGGTATGTGATGTATCTAGGAAGATGCTGGCTCATATCACAGCAAACACAGTTAACCCAATGACACATACTGCGATAGTGGTTGAAAGTGACAGGACAAGGGTTTTCACTGTTTGCCTGGCAGGCTGACCAGCTTCCTACATGTCACACCTATTTTATGATGTTCAGTTAACCTCACAGATGTGAATGTATAAGGTTTATTTGTGTTCATTTGTCTTTGCAATAAAACCCCACCCACTCTTTTTACCTTTTACCACAGACCCATTAGTGCAGTGGTTCTCAACCTTTTTTGGCCCGTGCCCCCTTCACCATATTTTCAGAACGTCATTCCCCCCCCCCCCCCCCTTCATATTTCCTACCTAAACATTTGGCCCGTGCTCCCATTCACCATATTTTCAGAATGTCATTCCCCCCTTTCGTATTTCCTACCTAAAAATCCCGCCCCTGCTCCTACACAGTATACGTAATAATGGAAGCTAAATTTAATAGCACATACTAAAACAAGTCTAGACGCCCACATAAAACATGATTTGTGAGTCTACTTACTTTATAAAATGAATTTTAGAAGGGTGAGACGAAATAGAACCAGTACAGTATGAAGAGAAAAACAGTATCAAGTAATCGGTTCTTGTATTAACGCGATCTGAAATCATCTTAATTCCCCCCCCCCCCCCCGAAACCCTAAAATTCCGGGGGGGGGGGGGGGGGGGAATTCCCCACCGGTTGAGAACCACTGCTTTAGCGTATATAATTACATTGCCAGGGTGTGAGTTATCTTCTGTCAGCTTTTCTTCTGCAGCACCTGCTCATTCTCAGCGCCCTTGGCCCAATGTAACGTAACTATAACTCTGTGCAATACTTCATTGTAAGGGCGTACCATGACCCATTCTTCTCCACATGCTATCCTGCCCACTCCACATATTTGACTGTGTTTTCAGTGTGTCCAACCCTAGACCTACCTCTCTTCAACCTATCTTCCTTAGTAATATTTAAAGTATTATATGTGGGATGCTGCCTATCTGTTGCAATTTTTGTTTGCGCTCACTCGCTTTAAACTCAAGCGTAGTCCATACACACTATTTATAGTAATGGACTGAATTTTGCGTGTGGATTAGCTTTCCCTATTTACAATGTCCTTCGCCAACAGGCGAACGCACTCCAACTTCAGAGGTATTTACGTCCCCAAGTCAAGGACGACAGGTCAACATTTTAGTCAAGCTGTCCATTGTAGGGGTTGAACTGCTTACCTCAGCATCAGCACACCGGATATTTAAGAACATGCGTTCTTACCCATTCGGCCATGCAGACCTGAGCTGCAATTCTAAGGTACATCTTGGCCTGGAGCAACTTGTATGTCATATACAATGGGACAGCATATGTTGCATACATACTATAGGTGTGTCCCTTGTACAGTCAAGAATGGTTCCCATGGTCCCATTTTGTGTGTATTCTGGCTTCAACAGCTGACTATGAGTTTTTGGTTATTGTGTGCATTCTATGACCATACTCAATTACTTAAATTATCAGGTGCTGGTAACATAATTTGCTCCATGTCCACCACTGTCATAGTTTTCATAAGTTTCGTTATTTAATGTTAAGATATTATAGACTGCCAGTTTTCTGCTACCTCAAGGTAAACGATTTTCTAAGACCTTTTCTTTAAATACTTTAATATTTAAGTTCCATATCTCATATCCCCAATTTTCTTCTTTGGTGACTGCGAAATGATCCATCACGCACATCAGTATATAACTATATATTGACATGGTAAGGATGCATGCTCTAAAAAAATTGTCTTTAACAATAATAATATATGTGTTATTCAAACATTAATCGTTTCTAACAAAAGTAGTAAAACTTAAAATACTTCTTCTTCTTCTTTCGTTCGCTTGAAACATGTCTATAACTGCAATGTCGTCTCTTGTATGAATCTAACAGTCTTTTTTAGTTCATTCAGCGGTCCATAGAGTTTATCTTCCACTGTTGTCTCTCTAGGCCAGAAGGTTCGCCTGGATATGTTGTAGTTTGGGCAATCCTGGAGTATGTGCTCTGCTGTCTGCGACGCCAAACCACATGTGCACATGGCTGAGTCACCAATCTTGAATTTTGTATACATGTGGTTGCGTAATCTATTGTGTCCTGTTCTGAGGCGCAGAAGAATACATAAAATACTAAATAATGATTAATTAATGAATTATGATTTTTAATTTTAAATTAATTAATATTTATTATGACCACAGCCACAAGTTCACAGCTCATTCCATTCATTGTATAAGTAAAAGCACATGCCAGTTATATGTCGCAGATGTTATGCATAATTGATAATTATATTTATAATGAAATATTTGCTAATACCCGTAAGTATACGGCGGACTACCGCGAACCACAAAATTATCGTCAGGATTAGGATAGTACTTGTGTCTATAAAATGTCCCCGCCATGTTGTTTAGATAAACTTGTTACTCTAGTAACGGCGCATGCGCACCGCATTCATTGCAAACGGACACCCCTATAAGTTGTCACTCCAGATTCCTTTTAAAGATGAAAACAATATTATAAAACACCAAATGGTGGGCAGCTTATAAAATACAAGTTTGTGAAAACAGAGGACATTGCTGCGGCAAGACTTCATCAGCAGACAACAATAAGAGTGTGCTGATGCCGGCGCCCTTGTCAACCCTGCAAAGGCATCGGTTACATGGTTCTCCCTAAACAACCATATTCATATTGATTTATTGTATTGTGATCACAGACCTGCCGGCAGTAAGAATGGATGGGAGCATTATCATTATGAGTAGAACCCAGTCAATGATATATCTTGGCGTGAGGCTTGATCGTAGCCTGTCCTTCAGAGATCATGTCGATTATGTCATAACGAAGGCTCGAGAAGATTTGTCAGCAATGAGAGTCATGGCGACTGCCAATATCGAGCAAAGACTGCTAATACTTCTGTTCCAAGGATTGGTGCTTTCACGCATCGAGTATGCCCTGGCCATCCTCACTGTCAGCCCTACACAGATTGGAAGACTTGAAAAGGTACAAAACGAAGCCATGCGCATCATTTTGGGCTGCACGAGAGACACCAGCTGTATAGCAATGAGATACCTCCTTGACTTCCCGACAATGGAACACAGGATCAAGATCTGGAGAGCTCGTGCATACTTAAAAATAAGTGCAGATGAGCAGCACCCTCTGCATTATGCTATATTCAGAGAAAAGGGTGACAGGCTAAAGAGGGGCAAATCATGGATGGGTCAAGCGGAAGATGTCAGACAGGTCTGCAGTCTTACCAGTATCAACCCCGGCAAGGAATAGGTGCCGATGCCTCCAGCTTTTAGGTGCACTTTCTCCTGCATTATCACACTCGACAGACGGTGCAGAGAGCAGAACCCTGCCGCTGTCAATGCAGAGGTTAACGCGCTCATCTATGAACACTCAGATAGCCCCGAAGTGCTCATCTATACAGATGGATCTGTTGTAAAGCAGCAGAGAAGTGCGTGGGCATTTACAGCTCGTTCAGCGGGCCGAACCGTTCAAGAATTCAGTGGTGTCCACTTTATGACCACGAGCAGAATGACGATGGAGGTGATGGCAGTTACACGGGCTTTCATACGGCTGGAATCACAGCATTATACCAACGTGTGTGTACTAAGTGACTTAATTAGCATGATTCAGAAGATCGAAGCTGGAGCTGTACGCAGACAGTGGACTGAGTCGCTGCGGAAGTCTGTTGTCCGCAAAGTCACCTTCATCTTCGTCCCGGGACATGCGGGAGTCGAGGGAAATGAACGAGCTGATAAACTGGCTGGCTCTGCCAACCCATGGATCGTGTCGATGTTATTAACGTCCTTAAAGATATGGCGAGAACAGAGGACTTTGACGTCAGTGAATCCACATCGCTGTCCAGGATGAAAGACTTGGGAGTAAGAATCGGCACGGCCAAGAGCGAGAGGTACATTGGGAAAACGAGGTGCCTCGTCAACCAACACAGAACTGGCACTATTAGCCACCGGACACTGACGCATATGCTGGGGGGGGGGGGAGGATCTGAGCACCTATGGGACATTCCCAGTGCTAGGCTTGAGAGAGAGAGAGAGAGAGAGAGAGAGAGAGAGAGAGAGAGAGAGAGAGAGAGAGAGAGAGAGAGAGAGAGAGAGAGAGAGAGAGAGGTACTGCTACTACTAATTAAAATTTAGTAATTACTTACTATTACTAACGTCCTCATTCGCACAATCAGCGAAGGGTTCCAATATTACCGGTACCAGTAGCAGTTTGATTATGTGTCCGTCTGGCCTTTCCTCTGAATTCTGAGAGTCGGTCTCTCCAAGCTGTGATCATCTATCTTATAGTTGTAGTTATAGTATATCTATTCTGCACTATGCAGCTATGCACACAATTTCAAAGGACCCCGACCACATCTGCTTCCTTATCATGCACCAATACCCCACCAACTGGTGCAGACCCAGAGAATCTGTCCACCTGCTAGTTTCACACTACACCAGCATGTCCTGGGGGGGAAATCGAACACATGCTCTCTATTTGTGATTGTTGAATGAAAGCCTGCCACTTTGCACGAAGCAACAAATCAGTAAGAAAACACAGTGATCAATAACCCATCGTTACGTTATCATATACAGTCGAGTTTTGCCCGAAGTTCCAGTAACCTACTCTCTGTACTTGCCCGGACGATACACTAATAACTAAAACGTAACCTTTTCGGGCAGTGTCCTCCCCCATTCCTGTGATCTGCTCGCTTATGGATTTCATGGTCGAGTGGCTAGACCGCCGGACTCTCATTCGGGAGACCCTGGTTCGATTCCTCGGTAAGGTGTATGATTTTTTTCTGTCGAGGGCACAGTTCGCGGCGACTGCCCTAGCCAGGCGGCCTTAATTCCTCAGACCCCTCTGCCATACACCGCAAGGTAACTATATTGGCCGTAAATGACAGTTTGACAGTTTAGGCGTTGGATATCACTGGAGATAAGGGGCAAACTCTTTGGAGACACCGGGATGGACTTCAGATAGAGATATCTAACGGTCACGTTGACTACTACTTCCCGCCGTTAGAAGGTCGCGGAGATCCAGTTAATGGGGAATGGGCTGCTGTTGAAAATAAGCTGAACCATTAAGAAAACCAAAGGCACACTCATCCTCTTGGTCAGTTGCGGCAGTGCATATCTCAATGTCTGAATGGAACTCATACACATCATAGGCAAAAACTGTCGCATTATCCCAGGGTTCTTCTTAACCCGCAAATATATTGGCACATATACGCTCACAATTAACTTTATTCTTCGCATGATGTTTTCTAGTCCACTGTTCCATAATCAAAATTTTTTGGGCGTGTTATGAGAAGAAATGAATTGGAGAACTTGGTGACAACTGGCAAGATCGAAGGGAGGAGACCAAAGGGAAGACCAAGAATTAAATACCTGGATGGCTTGGCCACGTGGCATGGTCGAGACATAAACACGGAGCTGATCCACGACTCTGGTGATCGAGTGAGATGGCAAAACATGACCGCCTACGCTTATCGGCATGGCACATGATGGATGGATGGTTCCTTAATATTCTTTGAATAAGCACTGAATAGCTTGGTAATGATACACATGCATGTATCACCCATTGTCTAACTGTAATTGATTAAAACGAGATATTCATTTGATTCTTTCTGTGTCGTGTGACGTTGATGATCATATCTGTCAAATCATTTGGCGCTCCTCTATGTCGTGATTCAAAATGCCCGGCATCTTTTCTCTTGATCTCCCCCTGCCACTCTTCCCCTCCAGCCTCCCCGTTGTGACGACATACTCTAGCGTTCCTCTTCTCGTGGCATGCCTACAGAATGTAGAGTGCCTTCTTCTAACGAGAGTAACCAATTCTCTTCCAGTGGTCTTCACGATGCTTTCTCTCCGTCCACGCTGTTCTCAACATTCTTCGATAAAACGATACCCCGCAGCTTTCACATAATTTCTCACCTGTCAGCTAATTTCCATGATTCTCTT
The DNA here is from genome assembly GCA_014155875.1 of Cepaea nemoralis. NCBI lineage: Eukaryota > Metazoa > Mollusca > Gastropoda > Stylommatophora > Helicidae > Cepaea > Cepaea nemoralis. Next base: position 412,308 of record JACEFZ010003587.1, read on the forward strand.
CCGTACCTTAGGATTGACTCGATATAGCTCTTAAGAACTCTTTCTCATCTCGATTAACAAAGAAAAAATGTGGAGAATATTCTTCATCTTGTGAGATGCTGGTTTTGCCTGGGCTATTCTGGATTTAACTTCTGCAATACATCTTGTCAAGACATCAACAGCAGCTTAAAAATGCTGGTGTTGACTGCAAATTCCTATAAATGGGAAATGGAGAAAAAAAAAACACCTTCCATCTGCTGTTACTACGTACCCAAATATTGACTTATTTCAGAATGGCCCCATTCACTTTAATGCTGCATTTGGGTGTACGTTAATATATTATAAACTACTTCTATTTTTCAGTTACACGATGTTGCAATTATCAATTACATCTATCATCTTTTGTAACTGCGTTTAATTTTCATCAACCAAAATCATGGCATCAGTATAGCACGGATTGTTTACATGAACTTTAATTCTTGCCATTTAATTTTATGTCACTGCTACTACTTCGTTGTACAAACATGCATGAATAGATCGGGTGTACTCGAGGCGCTCCTGTCTGGGAAGTTGCCAGTTGCCAGTACTAAGGACACTACTTTCTGAACTTAGCAGTCAGCATAAGGTCACCATACAGTGGAAGTGGATACCCGGAAACGACAGAGCTGATCGATTGGCTAAGGAAGGAGCAAAAGAATAACAGCCTAATATGCCCATTACCATTACATACCACCAAAAGAAAATGATCACATCAGTCAGAAGGCCAACAAACCCAACTCAAGACGACTACCACGTTATGGACAGACCTGAACATGTCATTATTCTGCGCTCCAGAACAGTACACAATAGATTATGCAACCACATGTATATACACTTCAAGATTGGTGACATAGGCATGTGCACATGTGGTTTGGCGTCGCATACAGCACAGCACATACTCCAAGACTGCCCAAACTACCAGTCAGGGCCGCATACCTTCTCCTTCTGACCTACAGAGACAACAGTGGAAGATAAACTCTATGGACCACTGAAGTGAACTAAGAAAGACTGCTTGTTACTGTTAGATTCATACAAGAGACAACATTGCAGTTTGAGTTATAGACATATTTCAAGCGAACGAAAGAAAAAGAAGATATAGATGGGACTAGATGATACTAGAAGATCATACAACGCAAATTAATTGTGACCCGGAAGTAGTAACTGCAACCCTTCCAGTGTGGTTATTTTGTTCATGATCTCACTGATCCTATCTCGGAGCTGGACTAGAATTGTAGCTGAGAAAATATACCTTCGTATTTCAAAAGATGCCGTCGCTAACTGATCCTGAGCGATTCGATGGTATGTTAATGGGTATGGCACAACAATGCGAAGGCGGTGTTCAGGAAGTGAGTATTTTAAATTTATATTATTTGTATATGAATATATAATTTACAATATTTTTAATTTACACGTCATAGCGGGGTAGTGGGTTAATTTCACATAATGGTCAATTGGACTTACACGTTGACTTCACGTTCAAAAAGCAATGGCAACCTACTTAACGTAAAGTTGCCTAGAAACTCAACCTGGTGGTTGATAGCAACGTCCTGCAAAGGACACGATGAGTCATGCAACATTTGTTGTGACGTTGTGTTGTTGTTGACATCATGTTGTTGTTGTTGTTAATTAAAAGTATATATTACTGATACTGTAGTAGAATTTTCAATATTAAACAAAATATGAAACCTGTGTATATGGACATTCATCTATTCATCCAGTATCATGTCCTTTGCAGAACCTGGCTCCCATAACAATCTTCCAGAAGACTTCTTGGTCATAAGCAAGATGTCCCGAGTCCGATACACCCATCTGGAGGTTATCTGCCATATCCTGCACCCATCTTCTCTTTGGCCTTTCTCTTCCTCTCTTCCCAGGCATATACCTCTCCATTATTGTTCTCTCCAAACTTTAATAATAACGTTTTAGATGGACAGCTCTTGAAAAATGCAGTGTATGGGTACATCATCTAAATCTCTATGTCATTTAATTTATCAATCAGTGAGGCGCTGTCTCCACAGAGAAGGTTGGTTGTAAAGGATCTCCAACTCCCTATGTCTCTCACCCTGGCTGTACTCTCTGATAGACTACCGATCGTTCATCTCTTAATGTTATCTTCCCACAATACCCATAACTTATCAGCCTTCAACTTCAACTCTGAGTTGAGATGAGTCTAAAACCGACATCACAAGGCTCGAGACAATCCCATATGCACTCCAACATCTTCAACAGCAAGTGAAGAGGTCCAATACTAATGGTACAATTGCAGTCTGATTGTGTCCATCAGGCCTTTTCTCAGAGTACTGACTATCATTTAATAAACATTTTCTCCAAGTTTACACAAGATTTAAAAAAACACACCACCCAGAACCTCTACCTGAGATCAATTTTAACTGTCAAGTATTTGCACGTCTGCTATTCGATGTGATTAACCTTAAACTTTCTCTATTGTTTCCCACACAAGAACACATTCAGTGACTTTGATAATTTCTCACGTAAGTTGCATTGTCATCTCCTGAAAAGAATACACAATTTTAAAATGATGGATGAGCAGTGCTTTGCTAAATGTGTTAAAGAGCAGAGTGATAATGTTTGTGTGCCTTTCTCTAGTAACTGTCCCTCATATTCTCTTCTCTACCTCTAATTACAATGTATTTATTATCACTATCTCTACCCTTTTTGCATTTAATAGTTTCTTAATAATTTTAGCTGTGGGCAATTTGGCAGCAGACCGTCTTGCGTTAGTTTTTTATGAATTCGTATGATTGCTGGTCATTCAGAAATAAATGGCAAACTACTAGGGGTGTACCGGATTTCGGCTCCGGCTCCGGAAAATCCGGAATCTGGCCATTTTTACAAATCCGGCTCCGGTTCCGGCTCCGGCCGGATCTCACTTCATAAATCCGGCCAAATCCGGCTCCGGCTGGATTTCAAAAATTTGAATCCGGTACAGCCCTAGTGAAAACACTCATGGCTTTCCTCCAGAAAGAAGGTAGTGATGCTGGGATCAAAACTATGAAAGCAGCCTGCTTGAAGCTGTTAGCAGCAGATTTGCGGACATTGAATCCAACAGTATTTACACCTGTGCCACACTACTAGATCCTCGATTCAAGCTGTGCTTCTTCTCCGAACGTGGTAGAAGTGATGCACGAGCCCATCTGCTGTTAGCAGCTAACTCCATTATTGATTCAGCAAACACAGTCAGTCCACAGGATCCATCAGCTACTAGTAGTAGTAGTAGTACTAGTGTTTTGACTTCTGGGAGCACTGCCACACAGTACGAGTCCAGCCTATGGAGCTGTTTTGACACAATTGTCGAGGAAAATCCCACCACAGATCGTTCTGCAAGTGCCGAAGGCAACAGCATTAACACTGAGGTGACACAGTACCTGTCAGAGCCACTTCAAACTCGACAGTCAGATCCAGTTTCATGGTGGCATGCCAATAAGCAAAGATTTCCAAGTATGGCTAGACTGGCGCAGGCATTTCTTGCACCACCACCTACAAGTGTGCCATCGGAAAGGCTGTTCAGTACTGCAGGAGACATTATCACTGACCACCGTAGTAGCCTTTTACCACAAAATGCGGAGACGTTGATTTTCCTGAAATACAACTCGTCCCTTCTTGACTCTGAGAGTTCAACTTCACAGCCATAATGAAGACTGACTGACTGAAATAGTGAAATTACTGAATGAATGTATTTCAATAAATTCAATTTGTTCAATGTACTGTTGTTGTGAGTTGTAACTGAGCTGCCAATTTGCCAACTGAAAACAATGTGAAAACTAAAAACTAAAACTGAAAACTAAAAATTAAAATTACTAAATTAGCATTATGTGCTTATGTATTATGTTTCATCTTGATCTTATGGAACTTAATATTACTTAATTACTTATTCTAATGTAAATGTAATTATTTTACATTTAAATGATTTAATATGAGTATATGTCATCATTGTCATGTCTATAGTAATGAACTGCAGTAATGAACAGTCGAGTGACTCCACCCACCTAAGTCAAGTGATGTAGTACGTTATTTTATTTTTATTTTTTTATTTGTAAATCCGGCTCCGGCCGGATCTCACTTCATAAATCCGGCCAAATCCGGCTCCGGCCGGATCTCACTTCATAAATCCGGCCAAATCCGGCTCTGGCCGGATTTAAAAAATTTGAATCCGGTACAGCCCTACAAACTACTGAACGTAAACTTGCCAAGAGATTACAACAGCAAAATAAAATGCTGGTGTTGACTGTGACTTCCTGTAAAGGACATGCAACCAACTTTAAAAAAAATAATTTTACAAAATGGTCCCAAAGCAGTTTCCAGCTCTGGGATGTGATAGGGCCATGACATTTTGTGAGCCTGAGTGCATGAAGGAATAGGTGATCAGTCTTTCCCTCGCTTAGCGAGATTACGAGCTCATGTGTCGAACATTTCTTTTACCACTCTCATGACATTATAACAGAGTGAAGGACTAACAAAGACTGTTGGCTTCATATAAATAAGGTTTATTTCCATTTGATGACAAGTTCTATAAACATGGCGTCCTTCCAGTTCCAGGCCCTGATCTTGACTGCCCCCTGACAACCAACCACGTCACGACTTGAGCATCTCTCTTCCCATTCTCCCCCGATGCTCAATCGTGCCGTAGCCTTTTCCCACCTAATACTCTACTTCTGTTACACCTCCCCATGTTAATTAAAGAATTTTTCTTGTAAAGGAAAAAATCTTTACTCCTAATCCCCTTACTCTATTCCCTCTTTTTTCCTTACCTCTCACAGTTCCTCCAATCTTCCCCAAACCAACTCCAACTTAAGTAAATATTCTATTCTTTAACTCTTTCCCCGTGCTATATATCAACCCACTTCTTCTTCGTTTCTGGCCCTTCAAAAACATAACATATTTACATATTCTTAATAACATTTAAACCTCAACTTTATACAATACATCATAACACGTCTTCTTAAATACTTCTTCTTCTCTTCATAAGCAATCCGCTTAAAATTTCAAACGCTGTACTCATCTGATACCAACTCCCTATTGTCATCACCAACCCCACTAATTCTCCACTTTTAATCAACCTGAAACCACTCTCACACGATAGAAAGACAAAGAATCGGTGGCCACCGGAATTTAAAGAAGCAGTAGAACTCTTTCACCCAAAGACCACACTCAGCTAAATCACACACCCCTTTACCCCCCTATGTCATTTGAGACTTTATGTAATAAAGTCTAAAATAATTATATCTCCTACCGTACCACTTATTATGGTGTCGTGTCCTCCTTTAAAGTGTCGTCCCTGGAGTGAGGAGATCCGACACCCACATTATAATATTATTTTTTTTCCCCCTCAATATTCTGGAGAATCCACCAGCTTCCGTCCAACACACTCCATCAGCCTATGGACACCTTTTCCTATCACTCTCACACTGTCGTACTATGCCCCCTTCTCATACTTCCCCAACGCAACATACTCAACAACTCTTGCTTCTAGAAATTAATAAAGATTAATTTATTAAAATAAAAGTGTAACGTGTATGAGACGTGTATGCGAAGAAAATGTGTGACGTGTTCTATAAAGTGTGTAGACTCTGTCTCTCAGACATCAACTCAGTCAGCTGATCACAGCAAAGATAGACCACAGCACGTTACGTCAGAACAAGTACGTCTCACCCGTTGCCGGAACCATCTTGCCGGATAATGCTTTGCCTCTGTAGACCTCTGGTAATCCAATTTCATGAACATCCGAAATAGACACCGGTGGTATTAAGAGTTAATCAGGGACCGGTTGCACTCTACACAATGTCCGTTCCTAATGTTCCTAAACAAACTGCACAAGTCTTTTGCAGTGTGTACGCAGTTAGTTAGTTAGTTAGTTAGTCGACAGATCATCCTCGTTGCACATCGAACCACTCAGTTCATAAGGGCTACTTACTAATGTTAATTGTTACTGTACTGGATTGATCCTCACTCGTGTCTATCCAGCCTCACATATAATGTCATGTGTTCTATTACACGAGATTATATAACTCTAGGTAACTATTAGACCCAATGTCTTCAGCCCGCCACCACTGTCTGATGATGTGTGGTGCATCAGTACGCATCACTCACTTTGGTGAATCAACCTGCTTTTAGCTTTCAGTTACGTTCTGTCTGCACTTTATTGATGGTTGAACGGGTGTTCTTCCGAATGGGTTTTTTTTAAAACTTGTTGAGTTTCCTTGGATCTGGTAGGGAACCTAGGATAGAAACAACACATCTGGTGATAGTACTAGTCACTGATCCTTTTGGCTGAGTGTAAGCCTATCACCTTGCCTACTGATCTTTAGCTAACTAGACTTAGTCATAGAGCAGATTAGCTACCCACCTAGAGTCGAATCAGGCTATGACAAAGAAAAAATATCAGCAAACAGAATGCGGAACCCCGCCCACCAGGGACACCTACGGGAAGATCCCAATTATCCTTCATTACTCAACTAGTAAAGCTTATCAACACTTCACTAATCTATTCTAGCTAACAGAGCCAAGTATCACTTCACTACTCTAGCTAGTTTCCACTAACAGTGCTAATCATCACACTATAGTTTAACAAGGCTACTGCCTAAAGTAATTATAACGAATATATTATAATAAGTTATACCTTAAATGGCACTACTGCAGTCCTATAAATCATATCTACATCTGCCATATAGGCACGTGCTAAAATTAAGTCACTAATTAACACACGGTAGATATTATTTCCACTAAGCACTGCAGTGCCCTGCACTCTGTCTAGAGCATTATTCAAGTCCACCCTAGTTGATCTCAACTCGAGTTTATATGGCAAACTACCAAAGTTGTCCACGTGACGTTATCCTTTACTCCCCCACACAGGTGGCACAGTGGCAAATCATCCCCTGTCAAGAACTATTTTCCTGGCTTAAATCCTGTCAAAGTTGTCAGTAATTGCCTAGATTCTCAAAACAAGCCAGCTAGTTTCTGTAAACTCCCAACAAAGAGTTTCGATACCAAGCTGCCAATCATCTTGATGTTCCGGAAACCAAGAATTGACAGATGCACTGTTTTCCGTACTAGGTACTTCCGTTTTACATCTGCCCCTGTGATCTCACGGCTTCCATCTGCATTCAAATGTTGACAAACTTGTCAATCTTCTGTTCCGTGGTGACAATATATGTGATTCCAACTGTTAATGAACTGCCAACTCGGTGTATCCACTCATTCTCACTCACCACCAAATGTGTATATGGGCTGACACGATGTAACCTGTACAACTGTGTTTACTCTGTTAGTACAAATAGATGTCGCTGGTCGATCGTCCGCTTAATCCGAAAATCCTCTGTAATAATCAACCGGATAAACACACGGTTTCATTTTGTGACATATGGTAACAGTTTACGCTGCTATCTACAGCATCAAATACCAACCAACAACTTCCAATTGTCTATATATTACAGACACTACTACTTTTATGGCACTGAACCTTACTTCAACCTCTCATTGTAATGTCAACCACAAAACATATCGCGAGGACACAATTAAAAAATCTATTATCCCTTAAGACCTCCTCTAACATTATACACATCACCTCACATAACTAATCTTCTCCTATACCTCACCCAGAATTCTCTCGCCGAAAATTTCAGCGACCCCTTACTGTCCATTTATTATGGGCATATCAACCAAAACCTCCACTTATCAATTTATGCCGTTATCAACAGCAACCATATACTACCCCTGAACTCATGTGTGTGACTGCTTGCAACTAACTTTATTCTATCTCAGTCCATATATCACGGACTCTCAAAAATCCCATGTCATTATGTTTCCACTATGTTCATTTCTCATTAACACACTTACACCCCTTTTTTATTTTACTGTTATCTACAGTGTCTAATCAAACATGGATCCAATTCATGTTTATTCTTTGTTTGGGGTAATCTTCTTATTCTTCTATAACCCAGCAATCTCGTGTATATCATGGCTCTTCTGACCCCATGGAAACTATGTTCAAAACTTTCCCATCATTTACCCCACTGCTATATTCATTAATCTTTTCTTCTCCCATATGGCTTCCAACCCATATTTTTTCAATGCTGACTTTAGTGTAACTCTAAACTTTTCCATAACCACCTTACTTGTGTAGTAACCCCATCGTATGTTTCCAACACTTCATAGCCATATTAACCTCTCTACGCTGATTATCACAGCAACAAAATACCCATGAATGTGTCTCTCTATTAGCTCTCAGTAGTTTTATTAACTCTTTTCTGAACGAAGGGTCCCAATTAAAGCCCCATGCATTGTCTTTATTCTAGACAAAACCATGTAAATTAAACATAACTTAATTAATTACTATTTAACATATAAAACAGCGAAATAAAAATCACAACAGGATATCATACCCCCCCAAATTTTTATAACATCATTTATGTTTCCCCTCATATCAATTAAAGGTATGATGATGATGGTGATGATGATGGTGATGATGATTAAAATAATACAACATACATCCTAATCTATTTTTACTAAATACTACTGGTCTCTTTTACGGACCAATAGTTTGTACACAAAAGTCTAAGAACACAATAACCCTATTCTAAAATAATAACAATCATTTTACAGGACCAAATCAAGCAAAAAAAAACATACTATATATGAGGCATTAAAACTCAGACTCAATAAAACAACTGTCTTCTCGCTAAAGAGAAGGTTTCAAAAAAAAAAAAGTATAACTCCCTTCAAATTACTACGTACAGTGGCTCATCAACCTTGGCCTCCTATATGAGCTAATGTAACACATATCTATCTATACAAGTCATTCCACAATTTTTATGACCGAGAAAACAAAACACTTCACTGCCAGGTATGTATATCTGTTAACTACAGACTAATTTCTTAACTTAGAACAATATCTGTTCTCTCTACACAAAAAAACCACTAATCAACAATAACCTGTGCTATCGTTGATTCTCTCCCCTCACAATTTTCTATCTTTTTCAAACTAACTCCTAACACCTCATAATATCTGGAATATCATCTTAAACAAGCACTGTAACTACAGATCAACTCACTTTACCTATTACTAATATGGCGATTATCTCAATGTCATCTCAATGTACCAGCAGTCATCTATCTACTAATAGAACCTGTGGCTCGTCACACTAATTGTTTCCCTTGGATTTGTACCAAGCATCACTACCACTTCTTAATCAATCTTACCGTTATCTACGGTATCTCCACCCTCCTACGTCCAACAAAACTTTGTCTATTTACTATAGACTTCTCACCAATACATCTACTTACTGTACCAATAACTAATTCAAGTTTTAAGTTTCTCGTCTACCCGACGCAACTAATATTTCATTCTCCTGCATCAGTACTTTCAACGTCTCACCACAACTACTCTAAACTATCCTCAAGTCTCTCCTAGCGATGATACTAGTCACACTTATCGGAACACGTTCTCCAACATTCATTTAGCTAACCTTATTTACCTTCGTATCTTTCACTCCTCTTCTATTTATCGGGACTCTTTCAGAACAGCAACCCACGCCACTTATAACTGACAACGGACCTCACTGTCCTCATTTCTTCGTATTAGGCATTCATGCTTCGACATGTCCCTGTCAATCAATACTAGACATGTTTTATGAAACATCATTCAGAATGTTAACTCTCTTTCCATCAACCTGTCATACAACTTCCATAATTTCCTTCCAAGATCACCCATTCCAAACAAAAGACACCACAATTCTCTAATCACGTTCTTTCTATCTCTCAATTTTCGCATACTCTACGTTCCACGTTTTATCAACGTCACTTATCAACCACTCTTCGCATATTCACACGAACAATGACACACAACCTCGATCTCACCTCACGACTACTCTCGCATCGCGACAACCTAACGTGTCCATACTATTACTACAAAAAACAATTTAGACGCACATTCCAGCAATCACTCACCACTATCTAAGCGTATCGATCTCCTCCACACACATTGACACAAGATATATCAGCGCAACTCTTACATTTTATCTATGTATTTCACTTAGGCGACGTCACCACACCTCTATCCTAACCAGACGAGTTGCTCCACAGGACCTTCACAATTCACTACTTTCTTATTTCTACTTTAACTCAATCATTCACTCCTATACGAAGGTCAGACCCTACACATTACCTCTCGCAACTTATATTGCTTTCACAGCACTATCTACTATCTCTTCAAAACAAACCTCATTCTGGTGAACCACTAACCTTGTAACTATCATTCTATACTTCTCCACACAACAACTTACTCCACAAGCATGACGTAACTCGTATTTTTCAAGCATCAACCTCTACAGTTTTTTACTCTTAATCTTCTTGCGTTCAACTAGCTATTTTACACAGAGGATACTCAATTCCTCCTCAACCTATATCTCCTCACCAGACACTCTCGGTTCACCTGTCAACAATACTATACTTTCTTCTCAAACCAACAAGCAAAACTATCTCAGACATCACGTCATAGCTCTGAGTCGAACCATCTTCTAGTACGAACATTCATACCTTAGTTTATCTCTCACTCTCTACTAATTCTGTGCTGAATCTCCTCTACTTTAATTACACCAGTTACACATCACTCGACGTGATTAACTCTCTGTATCTTTCCATTCCGGACAAAGGAGTATTTTTACCTAGTTTACTCTCCCTACATCACAACCAAACACACGATATCCTGTATTTCGTATCCACGTAGAATATCATTTGCTGTAACTCTCTATCCTCAATATCACTATCACCTACCCTGTACCACGTGATGCTACACCAAAAAATTCATCTGCCTATTTTAGACAGCTCATATATCTATATGCTCAAACCGCAATTCTTCTCCTCAGCCAAAACTATTCCATATGTCCTTCGTCACCCGAAGAATTTTAACAGTTATAGAGTGTATCCAAGTTAAATATTTCATTGTCTCTCAATACATTAGTCTGTCCTTCTCTAATTATGTCATCTTCACTATCTGTTGTTAACCTGTTGTTAAAGTACTCAGGTCTTAAGGTCATAAGGTCTTCTATTTTTCTTAAGTCACTTTCTGTCGTTGAATAAATTCCCGCTATCTGTCTACTATTCTTCTTCTTCTTAAATGATTTCTTTCTATTTCCTTTATTTGCGTCCGTCTGCTCACTGTTTCCTGTATAGCTTACGTAACGTTTGTACTTCCCCATCTCGTCTTCAGATGACACACTGATAATAGTTCCCTCATCAGATTCATAGTAGTAGTTCACTGCAGCCACGTCGACCCTATTTCCATAGTCGCTTTAGAACGTTTGACTTTCTTTCTCTTTCTTGGTATTCGTCTCCTTAGCCTTCCCTACTTTCTTGTCATATAAACTGGTATCTAGTTCTAAAGAGTCACTAACCTAAAACTCTGTCCGTCTGTCCACCAGCAACTATACCGTATGAGGGAACATCACGCTTCAAGTCAGGATCTGCTTCGTAGTGCAACTTCTCTCATTCTCCGAATCATCAGTATTTATAGCTGTTTCAGCATCACCGTATTACCATATACGCGGCGGTAGAAACATCTTCTCCGTAACCTGAGCTCTCACACCTAATATTTCTACACCACTTGGGGATAAATTTCATATCTATACCTGAGGAACTTGACATGCTCAGTTGTACCTCTATTAACTATCATACTACTATTTCTTTCTTCAATACTTTTCCTCTTTGGTTTCCTTTCATCTTTGGTTCTCGTCTGTCTATCTTTCTTAACTTCAACCGTGTCTCCCTTAGTCAAGTGAGTTAGTTTTGACTGAGTCTCTATTAAGTCAGTTTGACTTCCCTTTGTTATCCTTGCTGGCTGGTTGTACCTGGACCTTTTTCTCTACTGTATCTACTTGAGTCTGCGTACTATTTTCTATCGTATTACTTGCCTGCGTCTGTGTCTCTCGGTTTATTTTCTTTACTAATATCGTCGTCTTCTTTTCCTGTTCAATCCTAATATTGGCAAGTACTTTAGGAGTCGTTGAATTCTTAACTTTGTGTTCTACTCTGTCCTTCGATCCTGACTTCAAATATTGTCTTTGTCTCTTTTCAAACCAGTCGTTACGTCTTTTTCTAGCGGTTGCACTGTGAGAGGGCCAGCCCCATGATTTCCTTTGAAAGGTTTCTCTCACGCCCATTTTTATATTTATACAAGCTATACCAGTCCGAACTTTCACCATTATGTCTGTTCTCACTGTCTTTTACTCTATAATCCATTAGGCTTGGTTCATCATAACTATATTGTCTTCTGTCTTTATCAAGCAGTGGCTGTCTCCTGTTATTCTTTCCTACTCTATTGTAATCTACCTTCAAATCTATAAGGGTCTTGTCTAGTCGTTCTGTTCTTAACGTTTCTATAAAATTCTCTACTTCACTAACTGCCTCCCTTAATTCCCCCAACCATGTACCAATACGTTGTAATTCTACATATAAATAACTCATATTTCTACTTCTTCTTCTGTATATTCCTTGGTACCTGGAAAAAAAAACTCGAAGTCTTGAACTCAGCCGAAATTATGCCTGTTTCTCCACTGTGCTGTGATGGGTCTGCTATGCTGAAATATTATTATACAGACCAAGCAAACAACTTCACATTTGTAACTTACTAATTTAAGAAATACAAATCACTTATACCGTAAGAACAGTTCGACCAGTTAATAGGTTTACAAATTACCCTACTCTTGTTTCCCGATCCAAGCAAGACGTATTCTCCTAGGTTCGCCGTCAGGTTAAATTCAACGCTGTATTAGTTGAAACCAATCGCGCACTTCAGGTAGTTCCTTCTTCTAAGTTAGTTTCTCTTCTTGGGATGCCTCGGTACAGTACTTCAACCCTTGGTTGGGTCCCTTCTGAGATGGAGTACATCAAATCGACGTCTTGAGAACGACTTATACGTAACAGAGCCCAAAAGGATTAGCGAGCAGCTCTCATTTGTAGTAGAGCCCTGAGATAGTCTGACACGTCAACAAAACATGGGCCAATCCATGAAGTAATGAGGTATTTATTTGCTGTCTTGATTGTCTTTTAACAACGTTCTTTTTTTTTTTTTTCTATCACGACTCAGTTGTTAGCGAGCTCAAAGCAAAACCTATTAACATTGTCCATGACACGAGTTGTCTGAATTGATCAGGATTCTGGAAAAACTTTGAATAAGTCTTAAAGTTTATTATTAATTTCTGCAAATTTGCTTTGAGGCGAGGCTGAACTTGATTGTGCTGTTGAAAAGTTCTTGCTCACCTGAAACAACGGTTAAACTGGCTTGACTTTCAGCAAAACTCTTGCTCGCTCAAGACAACGGTTAAACTGGCTTGACTTTCAGCAAAACTCCCGCTCGCTCAAGACAACGGTTAAACTGGCTTGACTTTCAGCGAAACTCCCGCTCGCTCAAGACAACGGTTAAACTGGCTTGACTTTCAGCGAAACTCCCGCACGCTCAAGACAACGGTTAAACTGACTTGAGCTTCAGCAACACTCCTGACACGTTCGCTAGATGAATGGACAAGAGGAGCCGTCAGGATGGTGTTTACAGTTGATGCTCGCCGGTTTGATGACAATCGCAGGCGCTGCAACCCGTTATGGCAAGTTGGTCTTCATCCTTTTCCTGACGCCAATTAAATTTTGATATCAAGTCTTGAAAAAGACTTACAGACAACCACCCCTGGCCGGGCTTTTGGTTGCTGTACTTCTCACAGATAACATATTGGCCATTTTTCCAACTGCGCTTTTTTTTTTAATGTTCAATACTTGTTTAGAAGCGTGCCGCAATTCTGTTTCTGGCGATCGACACAAACGGACCAAGGATCTTCATACTTTTTGAGCTACTTCGATGTATTATACAGTAGACATCGTTTTGAGACTCCGCGATGTTATACAGTAGACAGCATTTTTAGACTCCGCGTTGTACCAGGCTCGAATCCTGTGTCGTGGGCACCAAAATTCGTCCTATAACAGAGTGAAGGACTAACAAAGACTGTTGGCTTCATATAAATAAGGTTTATTTCCATTTGATGACAAGTTCTATAAACATGGCGTCCTTCCAGTTCCAGGCCCTGATCTTGACTGCCCCCTGACAACCAACCACGTCACGACTTGAGCATCTCTCTTCCCATTCTCCCCCGATGCTCAATCGTGCCGTAGCCTTTTCCCACCTAATACTCTACTTCTGTTACAACATTTTGTGGGCCTGAGTGCATAAAGGAATAGGTGATCAGTCATTCCCTCGCTCAGCGAGATTACGAGCTCATGTATCGAACACTTCTTTTGCCACTCTCATGACATTTTGTGGGCCTGAGTGCACGAAGGAATAGGTGATCAGTCTTTCCCTCGCTTAGTGAGATTATGAGCTCATATGTAAAACACTTCTTTTACCACTCTCATGACATTTTGTGGGCCTGAGTGCACGAAGGAATAGGTGATCAGTCTTTCCCTCACTAAGCGAGATTACGAGCTCATGTGTCGAACACTTCTTTTACCACTCTCATGACATTTTGTGGGCCTGAGTGCATGAAGGAATAGGTGATCAGTCTTTCTCTCACTAAGCGAGATTACGAGCTCATGTGTCGAACACTTCTTTTACCACTCTCATGACATTTTGTGGGCCTGAGTGCACGAAGGAATAGGTGATCAGTCTTTCCCTCACTAAGTGAGATTATGAGAGCATATGTCGAACACTTCTTTTACCACTCTCATGACATTACCAGCGCAGGTAACGACCCCGCTTTTCTGAATGATAAATCAGCTATATTATTATCTTCACCACATATTGACACTAAAGTAAATGAATATTCTTACATTAAATTGCTCATTTGGTGAACATATGAGTTTTTTTATTGATGCTGATTGAATAAAAGTTAGTTGTGGGTGGTCTATTTGGAGGCAAACATAGAACCATTACCAACAACTACCTGTTGGGAAAAAAAAAGTTGGCTGACCTCAAGCTCAGCCCATCATATTCTCACGTATTTCACGTTACCACCTTGCCCAAGGCTGTAAGCTAACGGAGGGAAAGAGGTACCTCATGTCTCATATAGGTGATACCACTGGCCGTGCAACTCCAAAAGAAATGTATTTTATCATGCATTTGTATAAGCTTCATCCAGTCCATCTCTTGATGTTATCTACCTATTGTAACATTGCAATTCATTTCCCTCCAACATATCCTGTGTCTTTTTATGTGACCACTATACCCTAATTGTCTGACCTTGATCTCATTCAGTCATGTTTTCTTAAATGTTTTCTTTTGTGTAATACTTCTTTGTTTTATTTTCCTGTCTTGATAATTCTTCCTATTGTCTGTTTAATGACATTGGTATAACACAACAAGGCAGATGTTGTCAGCAGGACCCTTAGGGATTATGTGTGTAGTGTGGAAGAACAGATACACCGTCATTGTCTGAAGAGACTGGTGTGGCTGGGAGTGATCAGAGGGTAGAGGATCTGACCGATGCTTTGAGGAAAGGCCAGACAGAGACATATTCAGATTGTAACTGGTAATAATAATATTGGATCTTTTTGCCAGTTGTTGAAGATGAGGAATGTCCCACGTGCTGTAATGTCAGATCTTGTCTCAGCTTAACTTAATAACTCAACTAGGCTATATAACCATATTTTGAAAGCTTCAGATTTCCCCTCATCATCATCATCATCATGTGCCATGCCGATAAGTGTGGGTGGTCATCTCACACGATCACCACAATCTTGGATTAGGTCTTGTCCTAATTGTGCCGTGTGGCTAAGCCATCAAAGTATTTATCTCTCTGCCTTCTTGCTTCCCCCCCCCCCCCCCCCCCCATCAATCTTGCCAGTTGTCACTAAGTTTTCTAGTTTGTTTTTCCTCACAACATGTCCAGAAAGTCTTAAATGTCTACGCCTAGTTTCTCAAATTAATTAACGGTTTTCATTTTTTAATTTCTCCTCACAAAAAAAGAAAAAAGAAAAAGAAAAACAACTTAATAGTGTGTATTTAATTTTAAATGGGACTCTCTGTGGTGAAATGATAAGCCATCTGCTTCATGTTCTGAAGGTCATGGTCTGAAGCCATGTCCTAAAAGTCCAAACGTGGCTAATTGCACTATCAAAACCATGCACAGAGACAGACATCTGGCCCCTCCTACCTAGTCACTGTGTTGGTCAGATTTTAACTGTAGTTTGCCAATAAAATTTATGAAAGTAGATAGATGACAGTTGCCAATTTGACAATGTGTCCCTATTAATATGTAGATGCTCTGTCCTCTGTACACAGAATGACCACATAAGCTATCATAGGACCTGGATTTAAGATTGAGTGCTTTTATTTTAGCAGCAGGATACAGATAAAATACTAATTTATGTTATCTTTCCCCAGTTGCTGGATGTCTTCTTTGGTTTCCTTGCACGAAAGACAGATTTTTATTCTGGTGCTAGCAGTGCACAGGCAGAGAAGGTATTTGTTGTCGTTTTTTTCTTCTGTTATGTCAAGTTTGTTTTTGTTGTTTTTTTGGATTCATTTATTGGGTTCAAGGAAAATCTTTGTTGCACATAAAACAATAAATTGATGCTCCAATTTCATGCTTTTTTAAGATCGTACGAGGAAAATCTTTGTGAGACTGGCTGGAAAATCTTTGTGAGACTGGCTGCCTCAAACCGTAGAGAATATTAGCTGCAAAATCCAACTTATCATTAGTGAGTCCCCTTCTGCTGTGTATCCACCTTGTAGCAGTAGAGGGGCTTGCGGTTCCAATGACCTCAAGAGCTATGCTGACGGTAGAACAGCTACTGACTGGCAAGGTCTTCCAGGTTGAACAGGTCAAAGGGTAGGGACCAGATGAAGAGAAATACACACCTGATGTCTTGTAAATAGATTGGGGACAGTCAAAGGCTAGGAAAAGCAAACCTGAAAACATACTTGTCGAAGTCGAATGTACTGAGCCGCAGGCATAATGAAAGAGTGCAGCACAATTCACTTTATGATATCACATTAGTAAGTCAACAAATGCCTGGGTTGAGTTGGTTTGGTGCCTATGCTTCATTGACAGGCGAGAGACAGGAGGAGGAGGTTCTTAACACAGTGCATGAACACTATACAACTGATGTGGATTCCGTTGTGTGTATACTAGAATCATCATCATCATCATGTCCCATGCCAATAAGCATAAACTGTTATGGTTTGCCATCTTACCGGATGATCAGTCTCAGATCAGGTGTGTGTCTTTGTTCTGATTATGCCATTTGGCAAAGAATTGCTGTTAAACTACAAACATTAATTAATTGTCTAATTTTATACAAGTCTGAAGGAACTACAAAAGATGATAGCTACTGTTGCTGTAGAAAGTGAAAAAATGTACCAAAATCACATATTTTATAAATATTATGTGTGGGTTGGTTTTCTGATTTTAAATATGTTGCCAGAGCAGCAGCTTGTTTAGCCTACCCTTTATGATTTAACTGCTGAGGGATTGTTAACATGGAAATGGGTGCTCTAATTGTATTGCCCTTGTCTGAAAAGACTAGGCATCTGATCTACTACCTAAAGATGAAAGGAGTAACATTAGTGGATTCCTTATTTTGTGGACATAATTATCCACAGTTGAACTTATGCCAGTCATTCTTTAGTTACATGCAAACATTGTAGCTCTAGAGTGTGACGGGAATGCCTTTTCTTACCATTATTATTCTAAACATTATTAAGCTAAACAGACTTAATAGGAAGGTCACAACAATTGAATGTAAAAATTTATAATTATCCACAGTTGAACTTTTGTCAGTAATCCTCTAGTTACATGCAAACATTGTAGCTCTAGAGTGTGACCGGAATGCCTTTTCTTACTATTATTATTCTAAACATTATTAAGCTAAACAAACCAAATGGAAGGTCACTACAATTGAATCTAAAAATTCATTGGGGAAAGATAAATATAATGAGATTAAACTAAGCAAATAACAACTCAATCTTCCTATATGAAACCTCACTTCAAGAGGTCAAATGATAAACAATTTAGGTAGCAGTACAGATGAGGATGGGGGAACAGATTGGCATATTACAATGAGAATAAAAAAGGCAAGAAGAGCTTTCATATCAATAGGAAATATGTGGAAGTTGAAAGAAATAAATGTAGCACCAAGATTTGAATATGTAACTCCTGTGTCAACTTAGTACTACTATATGGATCATAAATACAGAGAATGATTAAAAGAATTACTAATAAATTACAAACATTCATTAATTGTATAATTTTATCTGGGTATTATATACTAGTCTGAAGAAACTACACACAGTGATAACTTTAGTGGTTGTAGAAAGTGAAAAAAATGGGTCTTAACTTGAATAATAGGAAGGCAGAGGAAATGGTAAAATCAAAGAAACAGATCGTGCCAGTACAATTAAAGTAAATGGTGTATTTGGCCTTTGTGGTAAGTGCATCAATTTAAATGTCTAGCCACATGGATAACATCAGATGGAAGATGCATCATAAAGACAAAGAACAGAATAGGACAAGCAAAAACTGTTTTAAAAATGAAGAACATCTTATGCAATAAATCCTTGTCATAGAAAGTTAGAAAAAGAATTCTTGCATGTTACAGAGAATAGAAGCTTCAGAGATGTGGTTTTACAGAAAAGAATGCTGAAAAATTTCTTGGACAGACAAAATGAGTAATCTAAATGTTTTGGAAAAGGCTAAGGCACAAAGACAGTTCATCACAAACAGAAAGAGGTCGTCATCCTTATTTTGGTCACATTTGGAGAAGACAAAAACTGGAACAAATTGTAGACAACTGGAAAGATTTGTGGAAAGAAAGATAAAGGAACATTTTTTTTGTGTGTGCATATCCTTTACAGGACATCGCTGTCAACACCAGCATCTTTCAGCTGTATGTTGATTTCTTGGCAAGATTACGTTCAGTAGTTTGCCATTGCTTTCTGAGCTGGCCGGCTCACATACCCCGTAAGTTACCGATGCGATTCGAACCACTGCTGATTCTCACCGTCATCTCGTTACCCACGAGAGTATACGAGATTACGGAGAAAAGTCATAACCTCTAAGCCACGAAGCCGGCATAAAGGAACATAGTGGCAGTTAATTATTGACATTGTGTCATGGCATGAAAGTGTGTCAGCACACAAATTTATACATGGCTTTAGATATCGCAAGATATGGAGATGCATGATCTCCGATGCCAGTTGGCAAAGCACTTAATGATGATTTTATATTTATGAATGCACATTCCCCCCCCCCCCCCCCCCCCCCCCCCCAAATATATGTTTGCAAAAGGAAAAATAAAATAGTATTGTTTATTAATTATATTTATTTTCATATTACATTTTATTGCAGTTGGTGACCTCAAAGTATAAACAATATGAAAATATTGTCAAGGAGCGATTAGAACAAGAAAAGGCAGAGCGTGAAGCAGCTGAAAAGAGAAGGCAAGAGAATCTGGCAAAAAAGAAGGCTGCAGAAGAAAAAGAGAGGCATGAGGTGGAAGAGGAACCAAAAATTAAGGAACTCACAGATGAGGAAGCAGAAAGACTGGAAAAGGAATTAGAAAATGTAAGTACGATTGTGAGAAAAACTTCACAGTTTGATTCCCTCGTGTTCAAATGCCAGTTGTTTGGCGAAGGGGTTACCGACGCAGTTTGTAATCCCGCATGCCACGTTTGAAACACAGCTGCTGGCGATTTGACTGTAGACCACCTTGCATTGGTTTTTATAAAATGGTATGGGTGCCGGCCATCAGAAAGCAATGGAAAACCACTGAACGTAAACTTGAGAAGTTGTCACAAATAGCCAAAAATGCTGGGGTTGACCGCAACATCCTCTAAAGAATAAACTGCTAACATTTTTGTTCTAATATTCTCCATGTATCACATGTTTGCTCTATCGTTGGTGCAATTTTGGGTCATCAGTTATTCTGAGTGCGTTACTGGATTATTATCTATTTTTATTGCATTATTTGGTCATGATCTGTTCTCATTGTATTATTGGGTTATTTTTTTTACTCTAGTGGTAGGAAAAGTGAAATATTGTTACATTAGCATGTTGGGATTATGCAGAACAAAATGGAATGAGGAGGCAAAAATATAAACACAAGTGAAACAGTACAGGGCTCAAGCCATGTTAGTTAGTTACATATCATTTACATTTTTTACCATGGTCTGGCAAGAATGAGACAGTGAGGAGTGACGAGGGGATCTAGCCGACGCTCAACGCTCAGAGGAAAGGCGAGACGGACATATAATCAGATTGCTACTGGTACTATTGGTGTTGGAACTCTTCGCTGGCTGCTGAGGATGGGGACGGAGCGCTTATGGCAATGCCCCGAATGCTGTGATGTCGATTCCTAAATCAATCAATCAATCAATCAATCAATCATATCTTTTACAGGATATTACATTCAACATCAGCATTTTTTGGCTGTTTGTAATTTCTTGGCAAGTTTATATTCAGTAGTTTGCCGTTACTTTCTGAACGACCGACACTCATACCATTTAATAAAAACCAACGCAAGGTGTCTGCTTCCAAATCGCCCACAGCTCTGTTTTGAACGCAGCATGCAGGATTATGAATGGCGCTCGTAAACCTTTTGCCACAGAGCCGGCGCTCAAGCCATACAGAGGAAAAATTCCCTTAACAGTGAAAGAATGACCCTAATGTTCTATCTAATGAGGCAGAGAGAGCACTTATAGAGTGGGAAGCAGCCAGTTGTAGAATACCGTCAGCAACATTTAGAACCACAAATAATAAAAAAGTAAACATGAATACTGCTTGTGTGTTTCTGGGACCTTAAAGGCAAGCAAAGAATAGTAACACTGTGACCTACTATGCATGTTATAAAGCGGCAACTAAGGGAGTTTCCGTCCATGCTTACAAGAATCCTTAAGGAAAGCAAAGAATAGTAACATGCTGTAACCTGCCATACATGCCGTACGAGGCCACAAAGTAGGGTTGGGCATAGGGCTGGCTTGCCAACTCTGTAGAAAAACTTTACCTTCAAAATTCAACCTGCATTGTATTTTTCTGTTATTTGCCTTGTGATGCTGTAAAGTTCTCAGAGGTTTCCATGCCTGATGAAGTGGTAACCAGAACATTGTCTAGGAGATAAGACAGCTGGCATAATGCTGGTCACACCACTTATTGGATTTCACTTGGTCAAACAGATATGGGCCTAGCATCACAATATGCCTTGGTTACATAAAATCACAGTTCTTTATCTAGTTTTAAAAACAAATGTGTACAGTAACAAAACAGTATTACAAAATGATGGCATGAATTTAATAAAAGTGATGTTTAAGTGCTATTTAAACAATGAAGAAACAAACAATAGATTGCATGATTTATTGCCTGGTACATTTTGCTGCATTTTGTCAGGTACATACATCAGAATTCACACACCATAATCAGGCAATAAATTGTGCAATCTATTGTTTGTCCCTTCTATGTTTAAGTACTTTTGTTTTGCTTTCAGGAAAAAACAGCCTCTGTTGTTAATGAAAATGATGCTGAGAAGACGATTGAAGATAAGGTACCTGTTTATTAACGATTATATTTATTTCTATGCACATATACAAATTCATATGATTGTGCTTTACACATATTGTTCTTAACTCATTAAAGATGCAAGCTTTGAGAATATTGTTTTAGTTACTGTAAACCAGTGGTTCTCACATTTTTACACTGTTAGAACAAAAATGTTCTCGCATAATATTCATTCAAATGACATCTATACAGTGCTGACCTGATGAGGCGAACTCACCTGGAACTAGAAATAGTTCTTCTTATCAGAAATTCCTCTTATTAGAGACAAGAGACATAAAAGAAAAATTGCCAGGGATAAATAAATTGTTCTTCACAATAGAAGTTCACCACATCCGAGATTGTTTTGAGCGGTTTCCATTGTATTTGTATTTTTTTTTATTTCTGTGAAATATGACTTATTCTTCTATATATAAATTAACTCTTTTTGTCTCAATTAACATATGATGTGTAATGGGCTGCTCCTCATTAATTCCAGCTGCTATGTAATTTGTTCTCTTACTTTTTAGCAATTGGCCAGAACATACTAAAGAAATCTGGCTTTTCCAATGGCCTTCCACAGTATCTAGCCTCTTTGAAAGTCATACACTGATGATCTTTCACAATGGTTACTTTCCACCTTAGACATGTTCGGTGAAACTTCGGACTGAAAGAGTTGGAGTAGTTTTGATGTACAGTTAATTATATTGCTGGAAAAAAATCTGGAAACTTATTTACAATTATAATGGTGTCTTTACATGTGTTTACCATAATGATATTTCACAGTGACAAAATAAATAAGAATATGACTTTATCAATTATTTTTGGCATGTGACTGGAGAATATGTTAGTATCCTGGTTACCTTTGAATCTTCTCTCCATACCTGCCATCCTCTCCTATAGCACCGTTTGGGATTCGCTGCTGCAATCTGTTTACATTGATGTACTTTGAAGAACCTCTGCATGCCTATGCGAAAGGTTAAGTCTTCGTTGGTCACAAGGATGCTGGCTACAGGGTGAGTGTGGGAGGTGAGGTAGAATGTCGCAGGAAATCCATGACTTCCAGCGGTAGCAACTACTGCTTTACTCTCCACACCCCAGACAGGAATTTTGTGATGCGAGCAGAAACACATGATGACATGGAGAAGTGGGTGATGGCGTTAGAAAAGATCATAGAGCAGCCTCTGACACCATATGACAGCAAGTTGGCAACACTTCTGGTTCCGAAGAAGGCTTCAGGTACTTTCCGACTCATCAAACGGTAGACTAGTACAGTACCAGAAAATATTGTAATAGTCTTCCTCAGACAGTCATTATGAGGGTGGCAGAAGCAGATCTGTGAAATTCACTGATCAGAGCTGGAAGCCATACAGAAAGAAGGATTATGTGGAATATGGGTGATGTCAGTAAACAAATTTTCTGTTCATGGCTGATTATTTATGCTCTGTTCATTTTTTTTTGTCTACCATATAGTCTGGCACCTTTGCATATTTAATTTATTCACTAAATTCCCAGCCTTATACAATTTTTAATTTATGAATTTGATTTCAGTTCCTTCCTTCTGTTGTTTACTTAGTCACTCATAATTTCATGAAGTTTTGTACTTAAGCAAAATACTGACCTTTCGTTTCTTCCTTAAGCCGTATTGGGCTCTTGGTATCACCGATGTTTTGTGTCTTGCCTTTGATGCTTGTCGTACGACCTTCAAAGTGTAATAGGCCTTCAATGTTCATTTACTATATTGTGCTTAGCGAATGTGGTTCTAAAACATCTGTGATAGACTACCTGTTGAAATCAACTTGTTTTCACTGTCCTTGCCTCCATTACACTTAATAGGTATCTTTTGTTGTTCAATAAAAAGATGTATCTTTTTGCAGCATTTTATATTTTCAAAAAAGTAAATAGTATTATTTATGCATTGGCTATTTTCAGAGCAGTGTCATCAGTTTAGCCTACAATGTTTCTGTTAATATAATTAGAAATTCTTGGTAGTTCTTTTATAATGCCAATTGTAAAGTGAATAAGTGACAAGGCATTACTTAATTGTAACCCTCTTCATCTTCAAGTACCTTGCTGTATGGATTGAGCTGTCATGTACTAACATATTTCTATACCAGAAAACACTCCTGTGTGTTGTTGGGGCCCATAAGGGGAGCAAAGAATAGCAACACTAGCCTACCACGCATGTCGTAAGAGGCAACTAAGGAGGCTTGATGGTTCTGTCGCCCTGCTACTGAGTGTGTGGCGCGACACTGTGAGCTGTGAGTTTTGTGTGAAATGCTTCTGAATCTGCCCGAGGTTTTTTGGAACGTGACTGCATGTTCGGAGCGATGGCAGCTGGCTATGTCCCAGAGTTGACCGGTTTTTGCCTTATGCAGAAATGCGTGGCTGCTGGGCTTCTGGTTGACTGCCACTGCCATCTACGATGAACTGTATTTTCGTGTACTGTGTGGGTGAACATCTAGGAAACATCCAGATGGGAAAATGACTGCCGATTCCATCAGAATGTTTCGTGGGGGACTATTGTGTTGACATTATGGCGGCGGCATTATGCACAGTGTATCTGTGCGGGCTGTCGTTTGTCGAGACTCCTGTCTTTTCCACTTTTCACATTGGGCAGTGGGAGGCATTTTGTGTGATATTCACTGGCACAGGAACGGAGCATAATGGGGACGACCCGTTGCTGTGAAGTTGGAACCGCGACTAACTAACTAACTAATCTGTTTACATTGGTGAAGATGTTGATACTGGACCGCTCCATGTTATTGAAATTTGACTAATGGCACTGGATATAGATGTTGATGCATACAGATTGTTTGAACCACCGATTAGATTTCTTAAGCTGGACTATAAGTGTCATGATGAAGACAGTAAAGACAGGAATAAGAAAATTCTGGAAATGTCACTATATCTACTGTTTTCATTGTGACAGCATAGGCCAGTGTATCATGTTTACACATGTAATAGAATGATCAATTAGATATCTGGAGATTTCAAGCACCTCTGACAATGTTAACCTGTTTTGCTATTTGATTTTTGTTTTAAAAGCCATAGCAGACATTTAAAGCTGTATTTGTTACAGAGAAACAGCATTTGAAATTAGCCATTGTGATTCATATCATGCAGTCAGTTTACTTTCTTTGGACACATAATTGAAGGGATAAAATCTTCTTTACTGAAACAATTTTTAAATTTACAATACCATAGCATTATATACAGTGTAAATAGAAAATTAATTAAAACTGTGTGTGAAAAATAACATCTCTTAAATTGCATCAGTTTTCATCTTCGTACGAATATGCCCTTTCTGAGACTTTTTCCAGGACATCTCTTTGTGTTTCAGGTTAGAGTGCTCTGATTTTGGTCTAAATGTTTCTTCAGCTATTGGGGTGTCTGGTGACTTCAGCTGTTGGAGCATCTGGTGGCTTCAGATGTTGCACAAATTGAATTTCATGTGGAGACAGGTTCAAAGTTTTCAGAATCTGCAGAGTAACATCCAGGAGACTCAGACTTGTCCAGACTACCTTCGAGTTGATAGTGCTCAGGTCTTCTGCAATACTCTTTCATTTACTCAATCAACTGTGCCTTTATTCACAACCAGGCATGGTCTGCCTGTTCCTGGAAGGTTGCCTACTAAATCCTGTTCCTCAAAATGATTAAACAAATGCTTGATTATTGATTCCATTGGAGAATCTCTCATGCCTTAATGGTGGCGATATGCTCTTTGGCTCATAATTATTTATCATTGATTTTGATAGTAATATGTTGCAATTTGTGATTGCTGTTTGGTTGTGAATTCATGAGGGGATCCGAGCACTTATGGACTGAATGGTTCGATGTGCAATGAGGATGATCTGTCGACAAACTAACTAACTAACTATCTCTGGGGTCTTCTTTGTATAATCTATAAAGGAAAATACAAGAAACTTAAGTTTTAAAAGGTTATTAATAAATATTCCGACTCCTTCATAACTTTTCACTCATCCTTTAGTTTCTCCACAGATTTTCCATATTAATCATCACTGTATCCGATTTTCTTTCTCCATGTGTTTTCAACGTCTCTGTATTTCTTTGGCCTTGTGGATTCCAAATGATGGATTTTCTAATCATTGCTACTGCAGTATCTGCATGCAATTATCGATGCCTGTTTTTTAATCAAAAACATAATGAATACATGTATCATTTTGAAATTTTCGATTTATTATTCAACAAACTATATTTCTAATTTAGTCACCAAGTGATGATGAAGAAGATGAGAAAGACAAAGGAAAGCTAAAGCCAAATGCTGGGAATGGTGCAGACATGCCAAATTACAGTTGGACTCAGACCTTGCAGGAAGTTGAGGTAATACTGAATGTACCTTCATTTGAAGAGATTACTTATTCTTTTCCCCCATGACTATTATGACCAGTACATCAGATCACCACGGAGGTTTTGGGATCTTCTTCTTGAAGTCCTGTGCCATATAAAGTGGTACAAGCAAGTGTCCACCAGCTGCTGCTTTGTTCCATGTAATGTCTCATTTATCTGGACTGTGGTGGATGTAACAATTTCCTGACTATCCGCAAGAGTTGGACACAGTGAATAGTTTATATTTCTGCTTCATAAAGTTAGTTGCATTCAACTCCAGCATTAGTTTGGCTGTTTGTGATCTCTTGGCAAGTTTACGTTTAGTAGTTTACCATTGGTTTCTGAATGATCAGCAACTCATACCATTGTATGAAAATAAGGACAAAGCAGTCTGCTTCCAAATTGCCCGCAGCTGGTGATTTGAACGCTGTATGCAGGATTGTGAATTGCATTTGTAACCCCTTGGTCACAGCTTCGTAAGGGTGTATATAAAACATACTTCTGAAGTGTACTGGAGGATGGTTTCTGTACAGGTGCATGTTAAGTAGTGTACATTGTGTTTGTAGTCAGGCGGTTAATGTTGTCTACAGGGTCAAGACTAGCCATATGTCTGTAGACTTCCTTCCCAATGTCTACAGTGGCCTATCTGTTCAACCAGGTTTCTTATTTTATTCATCAACATGTGCCATGCTGATAAGCTTGGCAGTCATGTTTCACCATCTCACACGATCACCAGAGTCGTGGATCAGCTCTGTGTTCTTGTTTCTATTGTGCCTTGTGGCGAAGCTAGATATTTATTTATTTTTCTGGTTTCCCTTTGTTCTTCTAAGTTTTCTAGTGTATATTTTTGGCTCCTATTAATTGTTTGACTGCTTTGATTCTTGCTGCTGCACATAGTTGTTTTTGTCTTAATTACGTCATTACTAATCTGTCTACTTTGTGATCACTAGGTATGCTAGAATGACCAGGTATATATTGCATAATTATTTTAACTTAGTAAGTAATAGTGGCTATTTGTTTTGCGGTTAGAGTAATTATGCTAAGTCCAGCACTATGCTGTCTACTGTATTCTAGAGCCAATGGAGCAAACATTGTCATTGATTAAACAGATACCAGGCCTTACTGTCAGCCTAGGATGCAAAAGTAAATAATTGGAAAACACAAACTGTGGTCAGCTTTCCATCCATCCATTATGTGCCATGCTGATAAGCGTGGGCGGTCATGATTTGCCATTTCACTCGATCACCATAGTCATGGATTAGTTCAATGTTCTTGTCTCGACCATGCCACGTGGCCAAGCCATTGAGGTATTTACTTCTCTGTCTCACCCTTGTTCTCTTCCTCTTGATCTTGCCAGTTGTCACCTAGTTCTCAAATTTATTTCTTCTCATTACATGACAACCAAGATACAGTATCCAATTTCATAAGAAGACGCCGTTGGAACTACATCGGCCATGTACTCAGAATGGACAAGTCAAGACTCCCCTACCAAGCCCTCATATGGTCACCAGTAGGGAAAAGAAAACGGGGAAGACCAAGAGAGACCCTGCGTAGAACCATCATTAGAGAAGGCTCATTCAATGGCCAAGTAAATATCCAAGATCTACAACAGGTAGCAGCGAACCGCCAAGCATGGAGAGACAGGACTTCTGCCCTATGCGCCGCCTTAGGCTCAAGAGGAAAGACTAACTAAAACATGACAACAAATTGTGACTGTCTACGTCTAATTTCTCTAATCAGTTTACGATTTTCATTTGTTTCTTGAAGGACTTGATCATTGATTTTTCTGTCCGTCCATGGTATTCTTTGATTTCTCCTCAGAAATCACATTTCCACAGTCATCAGATTTTTTCAGCTTGACTGCTCACTGTCCATGCTTTACAAATTTACAACACTGGGAATTTTGTGTCTCATTTCTGTACTTCATACTCAATAGTACATGTTAATAAATTCCAGAGGCTGAAGAGTTCCACTACATCAAATATGGAATATAATGAATTTTAAGGGGACAAGTTTGGATTTGACACAAATGAAAGTGTGATGTAGATGTTGTTACTATGAAATTGTGATTATTCACAGGAATTGTATTTTTGAAGCACCAATAGCAGTGATATAGAGTTAAAATGTTATTTTGTTGCGAATGTTAATTGTGATGTTCTGAATTCATTTACGTTTCTTAATCATAACCATCTGTTATTTGCAGTCTTATGTGATTTATTTGTATTCAAATAAATTGTACTTGATTTTAATTCCTCTTAGATTCGTGTTCCTTTCAAAGTGAACTTTGCATTAAAAGGCAAGGATCTTGTTGTCAACATAGAGAAAAGAGTAAGTGGAAATTGTGACCCTTGTGAAAGAATACACTTATGATTTTGTTGTCATTATTTCTGCTATGCAACATCAAGTGAATGGAAGCAATGTGAAACAAGTCAATGTATTTAAATATTTTGGTACTTTAACAACAACAGATGAAAGATATATTAAGAAAGTTAAATATATAATAGCCCATGCAAGTTTGCCTCAAGATGAAGACTATTTTCAGCAACATATCTCTGTCAATTGAGATGAAGAAAAGACTTCTTAATAGCTGTATCGAGCCACATTACAGTTGGACTCGGACCTTGTAACAAGTGGAGGTTGTACTGAATGTACCTGCAGTTTGAAGAGATTGCTTATCCTTTGTTTCCTGACTATTATGGTGCGGAAGTGAATTATGGACTATTGGTACTCATGTGAGGAATTATGTGGAAGCTGAGATATGGTTTTATGGAATAATTATGAGGACACCATTTTTAGATAGAAAGAGTAATGAAGAAATCTCGAAAGACGTTAACTCACAAAGAGAACTGGTTATTGCATTAGAAGAGGACAGTCACATTCCTTGAGCATGTCATGAGGAGGGAAAGCTGGAGTTTGATCAAGACATCAGTCAAGTTGGAGGTGAGGGGAGGCGAGTCGAAACCTTAAAAAAAAAGATGCTGGACAATTTGAAATCATGAAATGGAGTGACATTGGTAATAGATTGAAAGGTATGTGCCAATTGATCTATAAAAATGTGCATTTAGCACCATGAGCCCAATACACTTCATGGCGTGCACAAAGGGTTCTTTACTTTTATGTCATCAATATACAGGGTGTATTTTTAATGACTATGCAGTGTTTTAAAATATTGCAGGTCCAAGTTTCATATTTACCTATTATGTTGCATAAACTTTACAGAGGGTGAATACAAAACTTGGACCGGCAATATTTTCAAACACTGCAGTCATTAAATATAAACCCTATATAAGAATTGTAAACAGATTCCAGTGTACCAAGAGGTGGGGAGAAGATATAAAATAATGGGAGACCTAACAATACATGGAGAAGAGAATTAAAGGTATAGATAAATAACATGGGGAGACTATGGGCAGAGCTAGAGGAGATAGCACCTATACCTCAGTGCACTCAGGCCTTACAAAATGTGATGGTTCTTTCACTTCACATACCCACAGCAGGTTAATGCCATGGGACTTTTTAATGTTGACTAATGCATTTGTTGTTAATTTACATTGTTTTTAGGAATGACAGGTTGGTCATTATTTAGACTAAGGCAGTGAAGTAAGGTCATTATTTAGACTGATGTAGTGAAGTAAGCTTGTTATTTAGACTGATGCAGTGCAGTAAGGTTGTTATTTAGACTGATCATGTGAAGTAAGATCGTTATTTAGACTGCTGCAGTGCAGTAGTCATTATTTAGACTGATGCAGTGCGATAAGATTATTTAGACTGATGCAGTGCAGTAAGGTCATTATTTAGACTGAGGCAGTGAAGTAAGGTCATCATTTAGACTGAGGCAGTGAAGTAAGGTCATTATTTAGACTGATGCAGTGAAGTAAGGTCATTATTTAGACTGATGCAGTGCGATAAGATCGTTATTTAGACTGCTGCAGTGCAGTAGTCATTATTTAGACTGATGCAGTGAAGTAAGCTTGTTATTTAGACTGATGCAGTGAAGTAAGATCATTATTTAGACTGCTGCAGTGAAGTGACTTTTGCATTACCTGATAATTGATCAAATAAATTACAGGCAGACTGTTAACATTATTTTATATCCTTTCTTTCAGAAATTATATGTTGGATTAAAAGGACACCCACCTGTATTGGATGGTACCATGTACAATGATGTGAAAGTTGAAGAATGTACCTGGTGTATTGAGGATAAAAAAATACTGCTGATCAGCATGGAAAAGGTTAGTACAGCTACAATCAAGCTGCAAAAAACAGCTTTTGTGTGAGTGTGTGTATTAAGTAAAGTAAAACCAATTTGGATACTGCTGTGGGGGTATGAAGTGATAGAACTTAATAGGTTCTTGGTCACAGCAGTATGAGATGAAGTAGCCAGTTCCCTTCTCTGTTGTATGTTTTATTCTTGGAGAAATCACTGGTGTCCATTTTAGACAACTTTGCTGACCCCAGTCAGTGTAGTTACATATTTATGTTTAAACTTGTGTTTGTTTCTCCAATGATGTTTCTACATATCAGGTACATTAAAGCCATTATATTGAGAGTTGATTTGAACCAGTTGTAGAAGAGGCTGGGGGGTGTCTAAGCGCACAAGAGTCAAAGGGGAAAAATGAGTTAGATAAGTGAAAATAACTCACCCGCTGTGGAATGCTTCATGCAAGGAAATATGGAACATCGTGGAAAAACAAGCAGTGTATGCGTACATGCACGTTCTTATCTTGTTCCTTTTGTACCTTGCGGTTGAATATGAACAGCAGGAGAGTGTCTGTTTATGTGCTTCATGTATCGAGATTCCCATGGACTCTACTATTCCCTCTGTCCATCCTTTATATTCCTGTTACAAGTGTGAAACTAGGCTGTAGTGCGTGATATAGTCAAAGCGGTAGGAACGAGCGGATTTTGATTTGTCTGACTGAGACAGGCAGATGTGTACTGGGAGCTGTGTGTGCAGCGAATGTTTGTGACTGAAGCCTGTTAGGGTATGTGTTCATGATCCTGAAGTTGGGAAGCTTGCAACTTGTTGACGTCAAAGGATGTAAGAACGAATAATTATGAACATATGTAGCAAACAGTGTAAGCAACTTCATATATATTAGTTAGACATGTGATCATGAAAAGGCTGGGTCCAAAGTACTTGATGATCTAGTGGAGGACCGAGCGGCAGAGAGGTCGTGATGAAGATCCCAGATCATATACGGCGTGTAGTTTGAATCCAAAAGCTGTCATTTTGTGTTAGTACGTGTTTATGTTATTGACATCTACAGCAGCAAATTGTCAAGAACAAGGATTACAACATAAGACTGTCTTGAGATGGTAATGAACAGCCAGCATAGCTGCTGCCCAGTTTGAAGGACAATTGACTAAGTACTTAGCATGTAGCTCATTTATAAAGTGTAGCACATTCAGTAGTGGTTGAAGTAGCAGAGGATAGCATTTACCTCTCAACTGTCCTGTCGTAGTTAAGCATGGGAGCAGAATTGAGGACTGTTGCTTTACTCAAGTATATTACACTGAATCGGTACATATGCATTCGTGTGTTGTTAAGAAAACGAGTATTGTTATAATTCATCAACAAATGCATGTGAAATAAATTTGCAGGACACCAGTTGTTCACTCATCTGGAGTCTTATTCATTGTGGTGTGTCATTGAGTCTAGTCTTCAGTGTGGTTGTGTGTTGACTTGTCACTGTATCTATATTTATTGTCAACTGAATGTTTGTCTACAGACCACACACATCACTACAGCTACTATCATCATAGAAATATGATAGTCTTCTACACCACCACACAATTATGGTACATTTTGGTAGATCTTTTTCAGTTGGTTTCAATCAATCATGTGCCATGCCGGAAAGCGTGGGCGGTCATGATTCGCCATTTCACTCGATCACCAGAGTCGTGGATCAGCTCAGTGTTCCTGTCTCGTCCATGCCATGTGGCCAAGCCATCCAGGTATTTTCCTCTTGGTCTTCCTCTTGGTCTGTTCCCTTCGATCTTGCCAGTTGTCACTAAGTTCTCCAGTCCATTTCTTCTCATAACATGTCCAAAAAATTTTGACTGTCTACGTCTAATTTCTCTAATCAATCTACGATTTTCATTTGTCTCTTGTAGTACTTGGTCATTGGTTTTTCTATCTGTCCATGGTATTCTTTGCATTTTCCTCAGAAACCACATTTCTGCAGCCATCAGATGTTTTTCAGCTTGACTGCACATTGTCCAAGTTTCACATCCATACAAAAGAAGTTGGTTTAGATATATTAAATGCTGATAGTTGCATTTTTTATTTTATACATCTTCAGACAACAACCTGTATATATTTAAAGAAAGCAGCAGTCATCTTAAGACTGTTGAAATCTCTGTAGTTTGTCCTGTGGAACCAGTGTTGACCAGAAGCATCTTATCTGATGTCTGTACATTGGACACTCCAGCAGGAAATGTTTTGCTGTCATGTGACCAATCCTGCAGTTGCATTCATCAGTACCTTTGACTTGTTGAACTGGGAGGTCAACATGGGCGAATTAATAAGAATGCTTGCCCTTTAATTTCCGATGTGCTGATGCCGAGTTAGCGGGTTCAAACGCTACACTGGTCAGTTGGACTAAAATGTTGACTTCTCATCCTTGACTTGGGGACGTAAATTACAAGCCACTCTGAAGTCAGAGTGGGTTCACCTAGATGGTAAAAGACACTAACGGAAAAATTAATCCACACTCAGAAATCAGTCCTGTGTAATAGAAACAGCAGCATGTTCTGTGTGAGCTAATGCACACACACACACACAAAAAAAACATGTTGAAATGATGGTATCTGTCCTGTTCTATGGTACTTAGTAATATAAATCAACTTCCTGACGACCTGGATTTCTTTTTGTTTTACATTTCTGTAGCTGTTTAAAAAAAAAAATAAAATCTCTTGTCCTCATCATAGGTTGTCTCTACAAGGTTGGGGTAAGTCCTTTTGACAATTTGCAAGCCTTTCTGTTGCCAGTCATTGCAGTGATATGGTATCCACTATACCACATCCTTTTAGATTTCTGACATAATCTTTGGAGTGCTGCTTGTAGTTGTTCATTATATGTTCTTCAGTGTTAAGACAAATAAAATCAAATATATGTTTGTTCTATGTATTTGCATGTGCTATCAAGATTACCGTTGTAGTTTTCAAAGCCTTTGCTGTGAAGTGACCTTGTAACTTGCTTTTAACATTTAGTTTTATTTTGTAAGATATTTTTTGTTTCAAAAGATATACCCGACTGAACATTTCTGCTGCAGATTAGGTATTTGGAGAGTTCAATGTTACAAGGATCAATCACATGTTTCTTTTGTTACAGGTTAACAAAATGGAGTGGTGGAGCCGAATTCTTACAACAGAACCAGAAATTAACACCAGAAAGGTTAAACCAGAAAATTCCAAGGTATGGTTTTAGTTTTAGATTTGTTGTCCAGTTTAACTCTAAAATGATGTAAGGATGTTCCCATGTTTGGTATAGGATTTTTCTCTGATTCTTTATAGACTGCTAAAGATGAATCCTTTGCATTATATTCCCTCTTATCATCAGGTATGCTTTACCAAATCCGCCGAGACTAAAAAATCATATTTATTTTGTACAGCACTGACCTTCTTCCTGACTCCAAGACAGATTTCTTTCTTTGATGCACAGAACCACCAATGTACATCATTATATAATCTCTCCCAATTTCATTTATCGGCTGTTGTAGCTTCAATTCTGCCAAACCATCGCACCACTGAGTCAAATAAAATTAAACTTAGCATCTTAGAATATTTCACTCCACATTGTTGATACAAGTGTATGGATCTACCACCTCTGTACTCACCATCACCTGTGAGTTGTTTTAGTGAATGATCGTGATTAAAAGTTTCGTCACCATTTTCCATTACATGCAACACTTCTCGGACATGTTGTGTAATGATTAGGACATTACGCTGACAATGACATGAGCACGGTTGGACAAGGGTTCAGTGCCAACTCTCATAGCTCGCTATGGTAGGGAAAGACTGACCACCTATCCCTCCATGCACTCAGGCCTACAAGTTAGTTAGTTAGTTAGTTGTGATTCCAACTTCATGGCAATGGGCCGTCCCATTATGCTCCGTTCCTGTGCCAGTGTCCCTATATGAAAAGTGGAACAGACAGGAGTCGACAAGCCAACAGCCCGCACAGGTAAACTGTGCATAATGCCACCGTCAGAATGCCAACACAAAAGTCCCCCATGGAAAATAAGAGTTCATCGTCGATGGAAGAGGCAGTCACTAGAAAACCAGCAGCCACACATTACTGCATTAAAAGTCGAGAGGATCAACTTCATTGCCCCAGGATTTATCCCATATGGCCCGGTCCGTTTCGGCAGGGCGGCTAGCTGAAAGCATCGCACAAAGCACGAACACTAGCTCCAGCGACGACCCCCAGGAGTCTCTGAGAAAAATGCACCCGTGAACCGAAAAGGCAATCCAGTCAATTCCAAGTGACAGGTCAACCACCATTGTTCCGAACATGCAATTCACGCTACAACAACCACGGATAGATGTAAAAACATTCGATATGAAATTGACAGCTCACAGTGTGTCGCGCCACACTCTCAACTCAGTAGCAGGGTGATGGAACCATGCATTACCAGTCCAACATGAGGAAAATGCGACTGCAAACCGTAGCCAGAAGCATAAACACTCCAGAGGCTTAATGGTTCAAATGCCTATCCGCCATGTTGGGGACCAGAAGTCCTCAGGTCTACAAAATGTGATGGTCCTAGCACTTCACATACACATAGCAGATTCCTGCTACAGGACTTGTATATGTTTGTGTGCAACCTTTCTCATGATGTAAACATGTTCAATGTTAGTTCATCGTGAGAATATGCCTGATGGTGTAAGCATCAAAGACAGCAGTCACAATAAGTCTTGGAGGAGAAATAGTAAAGAATAGAGCTAGTCAACTTATCTGGTGATTCTGTAGTCTAGTTTATGGGAAGGCCAGTAGGTCAGCATAGCCGAATGGATAAGAATGCGTGTTCTTAAACATCCGGTGTGCTGAGATGCTGAGGTAAGGGGTTCAACCCTTACACCGGACAGTTGGACTAAAATGTTGACCTATCGTCCGTTAATTACAAGTATCTCTGAAGTCAGAGTGGGTTCCCCTGATGGCGAGGGACACTGTTAATAGATAAAGCCAATCCACACGCAAAATTCAGTCCAGCACTACTAGAAGTAGTGTATATGGACTACACTTGAGGTCAAAGCAAGCAAGCGCAAAAAAAAAACAAAAACTGAAGGCTCCATACTTCTACAAGTGTTAAAATGTCAGCTGTAAGCCTTGGCTAGTGTTAAAATATAGTAGCTGTAAGCCTTGACTAGTGTTAAAATATAATAGCTGTAAGCCTTGGCTAGTGTTAAAATATAATAGCTGTAAGCCTTGGCTAGTGTTAAAATATAATAGCTGTAAGCCTTGGCTAGTGTTAAAATATAATAGCTGTAAGCCTTGGCTAGTGTTAAAATATAATAGCTGTAAGCCTTGGCTAGTGTTAAAATATAATAGCTGTAAGCCTTGGCTAGTGTTAAAATATAATAGCTGTGTGCTTTGGCTAGTGTTAAAATATAATAGCTGTGTGCCTTGGCTAGTGTTAAAATATAATAGCTGTATGCCTTGGCTAGTATTAAAGTATCAGATGTATGCTTTGGCTAGTGTTAAAATATCAGCTGTATGCTTGGGCTGAGTAACTCAAGTGAAATTAGCAGTTAGAAGAAGGCATTTTAAATTAGGGGAGATTCATTAAGAAATATCACATTTCAGCTTTCAGATGTTATGTTTATCACATGTTTTATGTCAGTTAATAATGTATACAATATATATCGTGTTAAAGTGTAATTATTTGTAACCAACATCTACACACATAATGTTGATTATATCCAAACAGCTATCAGATCTAGATGGTGAGACACGTTCCATGGTGGAGAAGATGATGTTTGATCAGAGGCAGAAGGAACTAGGACTACCAACTTCGGATGAACAGAAAAAACAAGATGTTTTGAAAAAGTGAGTTTACTATTTTGAAATTTGTCTGTGCTGGAATATTTGAATTGTTTTTAAATGTATAACATGGCTCATGGCACTATTGACATGTAGCTCCTTAACACTTCCGGTTCAATCGCTTTCTTGGAATTCATACATGTGGATTTAATGAAACATGTGTCCAGTTCACAACAGGGATACGCATGAGTAACTTTTATATTGATATTTTCATGTAGTTGTATCGTGTGTTTATTGTTTCTGTGCTGACATAGGCTTTGGTGCAAC
Source organism: Cepaea nemoralis (assembly GCA_014155875.1). Taxonomy (NCBI): domain Eukaryota; kingdom Metazoa; phylum Mollusca; class Gastropoda; order Stylommatophora; family Helicidae; genus Cepaea; species Cepaea nemoralis. Next base: position 448,512 of record JACEFZ010003587.1, read on the forward strand.
GTCTATTTTGTTACTTGTTCTAGTAAAGCTTACTGTCTACTTCTCGTTTTTTGTTGATTCATTCATTGTATTGTAAATGTATAGAAAATTGTGACCTGCTCAGTTAAATAAAATAACCAAATGTTAATATATACAATGATTTCATGTAGGGAACATTATATAAATATATATATAAAAACATTTTACACATTTATATTGTGGTGAATGTGTTAGATAACCTAGTGGGTCAAGATTCAGTCCCCTGTAATGGTAGAATTAAACCTGCACCTAACACTGGGTATCGGAAAATTTTCTGCAAATTAGAGGTAATGAGGAATGGTAGCTGTCTATGTAGTAAACATGTGAGACTAAATTTAACACTTCAAATGTGCACAGAACAAATATTTCATTCATGCTGTGAGACTGCGAGAGTCACAACCACCCTAATAATGATGGAAGCTGATCAGCACCCACATCATGCACACCTTGCCTGGAAAGCCCATGGGTATGCCTGGATTGAGTTTCTTGTTTGCATATCAGCATGGAACGACATTGATTCCAGAGTGAACTTGATGCAATGGGGTTCTCAAACAACAACCCATCATTTGTCATTTTATCTTTGCTTATTGGTACCATGTGGTATTTACTTTTTTTTTAAAGCATTAAATCTCTTACATTTATATTTTAATAATAAAATTACAATGTATTGTTTCACAGGTTTATGGAACAGCATCCAGAGATGGACTTCTCAAAATGCAAGTTCTCATGAAATGCGGTTGAGATGTTCTGTGATTATGTCTATGTAATTTTATCGATACATGTTTTATACTTTGTTCATCTTGGATTATACATGTTAGCATCTCAGCCCCTAGCCTCCCCAATGCTAGCTCCCAGTTGACTATGCTTATTTATTCAATTTTAGATTTTATTTGTATCTTTTACTCTATCACATGAATTCATTACATAATAATAAAATCAGCATGAGAGTCATAAATTCTTGAAAATTAATATTGGTTTATAAAGGTATGCAATGTATACGATAAAGAGTTATGTGTATTTGTTGTTTATTGCATATAATTAAACTCTAAACAAAAAGGGATGAAGAGTTATTTTGATTTGATGTTATAACAAGATGCAGCTGATTAGGATGGATCAAGTTCTAAATGTGGAAAAATAGATTATTGAAAAGAATACAAAAAAGTAGATTGTTTTGGCTTATCATATAACATGATCTACTTTTGAAAAAAAAAAAATAAATGTTGCTTGTCCTTTCCAGGATGCTACAATAAACTCCAGGTTGATTTTTCTAGACATGTTTATGTTCAGTAGTTTGTCATGGTTTTCTGAACGAGAAGTCAGTGTTTAAGTCTAACTGTTGTTGTTGTTTGTCCATCAAGAATGATGATGACCATTCATTTCATCCAGTGGGGTTGAAGGTGTGGAGCCGTGGGTTCTAAGATGGCTGATAAGGCCTATTTTGGCTCGAAATGTTCTTTGACAATGTGGACAAAGAATGCTTGACGTCTCTGGAGGAGGATTTCCTGCAGTGGTTTTTCTGTCCTGCCTTTTCTTCACAGCTCTTGCAGTCCTGGTTGCCTCACATATAACTGCACCTTTGCGCAATGATGCACGCCACGAATTTCGGTCTCTGGCTGCAGCCTCCCAGGTGTCATGATGAATTCCAAAAGCATTCAGAGAAATTTTCAGAGTGTCTTTAAAACGTTTCCTCTGGCCACCTTGGGAGCGTTTACCACAACGCAGTTCGCTGTAGAAAAATTCGTTTAGGGAGCCTGTGATCTGGCATGCGAGTCAAGTGACCAGCCCAGCGAATCTGATTCTTCATCAGTAGAGTGTGGATACTGGGTATGGATGCTCTTTCTAGGACTTCAGTGTCTGGAATCTTGTCTTGCCATTTAATCTTCAGTAGCTTCCTTAGGCAGACTGTGTGGAAGTGGTTTAATTTCCTAGCGTGTCGCTGATAAACAGTCCAGGTTTCACAAGCATATAGCAGTGTGGATAATACAACTGCTTTGTAGACTTTTAGCTTTGTTTGCAGGCTTATTCCAGTTCTGTCCCATACATTCTTGTACAGTCTGCCAAAGGCTGCACTGGCCTTGGAGATTCTTGCATTCACTTCGTCATCGATTGTGGCAGCTTGTGACACGGTGCTGCCAAGATAGGTAAATTTGTCCACAACACTTAGTCTATGATCATTCACTTTGATATTCGGCACAGTGTGATTATTCCCTGGAGCTGGCTGGTACATAACTACAGTCTTCTCCAAGTTGATATTGAGCCCAAAGTTGGCACAGGCATGTGAGAAAGCTGAAACATTATGTTGCATGTCCGCCTCTGAGTTGGCGTATAGAGCGCAATCATCAGCAAACAGGAGCTCTCTGACGGTGCCACTGTTAATTTTGGTTTTAGCTTTCAGCCTTCTGAGATTGAATAACTTTCCATCCATACGGTAGTTGATGTCTATTCCAATGTCGTCGTTCTCGAAGGCATTCATCAACATGGCTGAAAACATGAGGCTGAACAGTGTTGGTGCCAGGACACATCCTTGCTTCACTCCATTGGTGACAGGAAAGGGTTCAGACAGCTCACCATTTTCCTGTACTCTTGCCTGCATGCCGTCATGAAATAGCCGCACTATTTGGACAAACTTTCGTGGACAGCCATATTTTGCCATAATCTTCCACAGTCCTTCTCTGCTGACTGTATCAAAAGCCTTGGTAAGGTCAATGAAAGTGGAGAACATTTCGCAGTTCTGTTCCTGACATTTCTCTTGCAGCTGCCTTGCAGCGAAAATCATGTCAACAGTTCCACGTTCTTTTCTGAAGCCACATTGACTCTCAGGAAGAAGACCTTGATCGAGATGGGCTGTGAGGCGATTGAGAAGAATTCTGGCGAGTATCTTCCCTGCAATTGAAAGCAAGGAGATGCCTCGGTGGTTGTCACAGGATTGGCGGTTTCCTTTACGTTTGTAAAGGTGGACTATTGACGCGTCCTTAAAATCTTGTGGCATGGTCTCGTTCATCCATATGTTTGTGAAGACTCGGTGAAGCTGCTCTGTTAGGACCGGCCCACCTGCCTTGTATATCTCTGCTGGGATGGAGTCAGGACCAGGTGCCTTGCCGCTGGAGAGTTGCTGGATGGCTTTGTTTATTTCCACTATGGTTGGCAGGTCATCAAGAGTCTCATTGGTGGGAACTTGAGGAAGGCAATTGATGGTTTCATCATCAAGAAGGAAGTTGCATTTAAGATTTTGCTGAAATGCTCTGCCCAGCGTTGGAGGATTTCTTTCTTATCGGTGACCAATGTTCCCCCGTCTGCACTGAGGAGGGGAACTATGCCTGGTGATGAAGGATCATAGACCGCTTTCAGTGAGTCGTAGAAGTTTTTCATATCGTGTCTGTCAGCAAAGCCCTGAATTTCATCAGCTTTGCTGCTCAGCCAGGAGTCCCGCATGTGCCGAAGTTTCTGCTGCACTACTCTCTGAATGTTCTTGAAAGCATCTTTTTTTTATGTTGACTTTGGGTCATTCAAATGTGCCTTGAGGAGAAGATGTTTCTCGGCCAGCAATTGGTTGATGTCTTCGGAATTTTCATCAAACCAGTCTTTATGCTTTCGGGGGGCTGGACCCAGGATTTCCATAGCAGTGTTGTAACTAACTAATGCCATTGTAAGGAATGAACCTTCTAACTTGCCATCGTCTCTCTGGAAGTTTAAAGAGAGAACGCTCTTATGCCTTTCAGCCACTTTCACTTACAATACTAGAGGACAAAACCCCAAGGAAGCGAAAAACAGCATCTGTAAGGTACTATGTCAACAAGCATGCCAGGACTTTGAGGTTCAGACTTATGATGAGCTATAGAAAATTGCTGAACACAGGGGACAGTGAAGTGACCTTATCAGGTGACTTCAACACCAGTCTTTGGACTAATAAACCTACTGATGATGCATATACTGTACTGATACATTTTATATACCCAAGGTGGCTAACCTGGTTAACAAATGTCACAAGAAGTTGGATGTGTCAGCCGGAAGGCACAAATATCGCAGCTCAGCTGTAACCAGGCACAATGCAATTGCGTCAAATTTTTTTAAAACAAATATCGGATCATCAAAGAAACAAAAAACAAAGATACATTCTAGAGTGAACTAAATGTTGAAACTCAGTAAATGTTTGTTCCCATATCCAATTTTTAAACAACGCTTAGTTGACAGAATATCAGTACCTTCTGGGGGACCCTACAGATTCTGGTCTGGGTGATTTTCTTGTGTTAGTTATCTAGCCAAGTATTGTGTTTCGTTCATGGCAAATTATGTTTATATATTCCTGATAAAATCAAAGTGTCATCAGGTATGTTTCCATATTCACCTCAAAATCTGCTGCAGTGGAATTCCAGTTCTGTGCTCATTGATTAAACATCATCCTTCTGCCACTGGTGTAGAGTAACACTAACAATTCCTTAATTACAACTCACTGATAGTTTTTTTGTTTGCTCGCTTTGAACTCAAGCGTAGTCCATACATGTATTACTACTTCTAGTGAACTGAACTGATTTAGCATGTGGATTAGCTTTCCCTGTTTGGCAAACCCACAGTGATTTCTGAAGTACTTGTAATTTACGTCCCCCAAGTCAAGGATGAGAAGTCAACATTTTAGTCTGTAGAGTTGAATCTCCTACCTCGCCATCAGCACACAAGAGGTTTAAGAGCGAGCATTATTATCCATTCTGCCCTGCTGACCTCCACATTGAGCCTAACATCTTGCAAATGGAAGGTTCTCTGCCATGATGGCCAGACTGTTTGTTTATCACATGTCTCAAGTGTGCCAGATGTGTTGTTTCACATCAAGAAGTGTTTATCAGATTCCTCCATTGTCACTGGTTGTGTACTTTCTTTTCTTCTGCGTTCATCCGGAGATTTTTTTCCTGGACGTGATCTCGTTGTACCTGTTTAAAGCAGAGCAGCGTTCCTGTGCCGTTAGGCCGACACATCCGACTTTTGCGGGCATTTGTTGACCGGGTTAACCTTCCCGGGGGCGTACAAACAAAAGATATTCCCTTACTTAGAATTACTTGTGATTTCACTCTTGCAGCTTAGCCAGCCAACCAAAGCAGTTGCTCAGGATGTTCCCACTGCTGGACACTAGAGGAATTCAGGGAGGAGAACCTGAGCTAGGTTACAGTCAGATCAAATAGTATCCTGACTAGCCATAAAGGACATCAGTGTACCAAACATTCCAACTGAGGTTTAACGAATGCATTGCAAAATAAGTTTCTTAAGACTATGACTTAATTGAAAATGATTTAGTTTATCTTGTGGGTTATCTCTAAATATTAGGTTTGTAAGTGATCATTGTCAATGCACACAAATATTCCCATAAGCCCATAGTTCACACATGCAGAACCTCAGCATAGGTGTGGGTCCATATGTGTGTACAGCAGAATTACATGTGATATAGTTTTTGACTTTTGTGGGTAGCTTTTCTAACTTGGACATTTGATTGGGCAGCGGTCTATTCGGCCAGCAACAGGTCTTTTGAGTTATTTGCACTTTTCCGAGAAGGCTAGATGTCCAGTCCACTACCCTAGGAACAGGAAAAAGTATACCATCCTTTTCTTTGTTTTGTAAAAATCCAGAGTAAATGCAGCGAGTCAAATCTGGCCTACGTGAACCTGAGGCTGATGCTATGGTCTATAATCTACTCTTCCCCCATGAACATGCTTACATTTACCAAGTAAACAGATGGATGTAAAGTGATTGATAGAGTTAGGTACAAATTAACAATAAAACTGTATTAATAAAGATGTGTGTGTTTGCTTCAGTAGAATAATATGTATGCAACACTGCTGAATATATAATAATTTCATCAAAGCATTACAATATCAATAAAATGAGCCAACCATCAAAAAATTTTTTAGTAGTTGAAAATACAGATTGAAGTAAAGGAGGGAAAACTGAAGAGTGAAATCGATGAAACCAACATTACTATAACAAATATGACAAAAGACATCATCATCATCAAGTTTCTTACCAACCAGCATGGTAATATATTTCTGCAGAGCTCCTGTTCACTAGTAGAAAGTAGAAATTTATGTGTTGATTATCTTTCCATACAAGGTAGTCAAGAATCTTCTCTCACTGTCTTCTCTATCTCAGTTGCCATTATTGCAGCAGTATTGCTCCCTCTTCTCATTATGTGGCCAAGACTTCCTTTTTCCATCCGTTTGTGTGATAAGTTTCCTTTGTACGTTTGCCTTTATCAAAACTTTTGGAAGCGCTTATTTAGCTCTCTAAGGTATTTTTAACATACTTCTGTAAAACCAAATTTCTGTGGATTTTCTTGCTTCTTTACCAATTGTCCAGGATTTATAGCCACATGTTAAAATGTGTTCTAAGTAACACACATGGGTTCTTTCTTCTAACTTAACCGATCCAGGGCGAAACAAACTCAAACAGTAGGTTAGGACCAAACATGGTACACAACAAATGAACAAAAGCATTATAATACAAATTTCCATTCACGGAGCTTTGAAATAGCAGAAGATACCATGAAATAACACAATGCAGGTCCGCATGGCCGAATGGGTAAGAACGCATGTTCTTAAACATCCGTCGTGCTGATGCCGAGGTAAGCGACTCAAACCCTACACCGGACAGCTGGATAAAATGTTGACCTGTTGTCCATGACTTGGGGACATAAATTACAAGTACCTTTGAAATCGGAGTGGGTTCGCCTGATGGAGAGGGACACTGTTAATAGGGAAAGCTAACCTACACACATAATTCAATCCATTACTATTATAAATAGTGTATATGGCCTACGCTTGAGTTTAAAGTGAGCGAGTGCAAAAAGAAAACATAATGACCCTTATATGATGATACATTGTCCTTCTGTTTAAATGGGAGGTCGCATTTGGCGATATATTATTCTTCAGCACTGAATCGCATACACCAAACATTCATGATACATACATATATTCAGTAGCATGTCTCTGGCAGAACTTCATTCCCATAACAACCGCCCAGAAAATTTCTTGGTTATAAGCAACATGTCCCACGTCCGACACACCCATGTGGAAATACTGCCACATCCTGCACCCATCTTCTCTTTGTCTTTACTCTTCTTCTCTTCCCGGACAAATACCTTTCCATAACTGTTCTCTCCAAACTTTCATGACACTGCATGTCACCAAAATATTTCAATTTTCTGTTTTATCATCTTTAGTAAGTGGAGTACTTGTTTAGCCAGCCCATCAGGGTTACGTGAAGCCATGAAAGGAGGTGGTGGATGTAGTGCAAGAGCAGCTGACAGACTGTTGTTGGTTGTGGTCTATCATTGAATGTAAGAGAGAGAGTGCTAAAATGCTATATAGAACCTGCATTGCTGTATGGCAGCGAATCTTGGAATGTAAATGAACAAATTAGGAAGAACTTGGAAGCAACAGAGATGTGGTTCCTAAGATGAATGTTGCGAATTCCTTGGACTGCCAAAGTAATGAAAACAATGACTGCCTGAAAGAGGCTAATGAAACTAGAACATTATATGCAACAATAAGAAAGAGACAAACAGCTTTCTTTGGTCATGTGATGAGAAGAGACATTTGAGAACATCGTGACAACTGGAAAGATTGAGGGGAAGACCAAGAGAAATTATGCTGGATGGACAGACGGTGGCATGGAGGAATATCATCAGCAGAGTTGATCCAGAAAACCAAAGACCGAGATCTGTGGAAAGTCATGAACACCTATGCCAGCTGGCATGGCACTTGATGATGATGATGATGATGTGGTCTGCACTCTACGGCGATAGGCAGATGATCTGATCAGTAGAGACAATGGCTATGGTCACCAACTAGTACAGACACTGCCCAGAAGGAAAGCAATGGCAAACTACTTTCTGTAAAACTTGCCAAGAAACCTAACAACCATTCAGAATACATCATAGATAAGACATTTAAGTTGTACTTAACATGGTCTTCATTGCAACTGCAGTAAACATTACTGAAACCTAAAAGTGTCATGGTCCTAACACTTCATCTGCTCATAGTCAGTTTCTGCTGCAGGACTTTTTAAAGCGGGCATGTTGGCATAACAGTTGGGATGTTATGCCAACAGTGGCTTGAGTGTGGCAGATGAGTGTTCAATACCAGGTTTAATGGTTCCCCACAGGAGGGAAAGATTGGCCGCCTATTCTCCTGTACAGGCCTAAAATATGATGGTCCTAACAACTTCACATACTCACTGCAGGTTTCTCTACAGAACTTGGTTGTTGTTTTTTTCCTTCAGTAAACAGATAATTTTAAAATGAGGTCCTTTGTTTCAACATCAAAATAGGAGCTAGTGAGAGATTAGGATGTTCGCCTCACATGTTATGTGATCTATTCCTTGGTTTTTGTCTACTGGAAGTTAAATGAAAATCCTAGTCTGTAAATCTTCTTACAGACAGTTGTTTCATAAACCTGCAAAACATTGTAATTTATGTTTAAAATATGAATGTAAGATTAATAGGTTTAATGCTGATAAAATAGCAATGGTATAAATGCAGCGGTGATAATTAGGTTTTGGTTTCATTCCTTTTTTTTATTAGGGGAGTGCATCACACCTGGTTCTGTACCTCAAGTATCAGTCTCCAACTTTGGCATGCATTTAGGCAGGTTTTCTTTCCCATCGATTTTGCCAGGGCAATGGCCTTACAGTTTACTCTGCTACATTGCCATGAGACTTAATGTACACAACACTTGCAAAACAAGACCTATTTTTTCACCTTATCTGAGATGGCTCGGTATCCTATCTCACTACCCAAGAGATAAGGCGTGACATGTAGTATCATTAGAAACCTATGTTTCTCGGAAACATTTCCAGCCCTATGTTGAGATTGAACCCTGTACTTTATGGGCCTGAGATAGACACTAAGACCCAAGGTGGACACTATGATCTCTCAGCTATAGCTCCTGTCTAGTTTTAATTTCAACAGCCGTTCACTAATGAACCGACATACACCCGTGTGTACATAAAATATAACAGATATGCTCTTGCATATGTGCATCAAAGTATGACGGACACATGTTCCAGCATATGTGCATCAATGTATGACGGATACATGCTCTAGCATATGTGCATCAAACTATGACGGATACATGCTCTAGCATATGTGCATCAAACTAAGACGGATACATGCTCTTGCATATGTGCATCAAAGTATGACAGATACATGCTCTTGCATATGTGCATCAAATGATGACGGATACATGCTCTTGCATATGTGCATCAAAGTATGACGGATTACCACGTTAAGCGTGTTACATGGTCAGTCTTTCTCTGGGTAGCCTTAATAAATCCTAAAAACTGCAGCTCTGACACTGCCCTAATAAACCGAGCTCGAAGCTCTGTGCTGGGTTTAGAATTCCTTTTACCAATTCCAGTCTCATTGGAAGAAATGACCGTTACAAAGGCCTGAAGCCAGTCATACAGGTTGACCAATGTTCCACACTCTAAATGAAGCTTGTACACAATACAAATATCTGGCATGGAAGGTAAAATAGCGTCCGCTTCACACTGACAACACGGACAGTTGAGGAATTTCCCAGGCTGTGTTAATGCATGTTGAATTGAACATCGGGGCGCTGCTCGGATCTGGTCTTTTATGGCAGTTAAATTATTAAAATAGAAGATTTCGTGCAAAGGTCTGGATAAAGGGCAAATTAACAATAAGCTGAAATGTTTATGAAGTGTGTCAAGTACGGTGTTTCTTAATCGCTCGTAAGGTGACATCTTTCGGCATGTGGTCAATGACTGCAGTTTCTCTTTCAGCTCATGAAGTTTTGCTCTTTTTGGTAAGATCCTGCCGGCATCAGGCATGTTTCCTGAACCTTAAAAGTGACAGTAAAAAAAATTATGATCAAACAACTGTAAATACAGACAGACAGACAGAGAGAGAGAGAGAGACCTATGGAAATTTAGCACATATTTAGGGTCAGCCAGTGAACTGAGTATCAACATATGAAATGAAAATGGGTATGAGTTTCTCCTGCCAGAAAGAGAAAGATAAACACAAATACAGTGTACACACAACAAACTCAATCTAGGTAAATAATAATAATAATACAGTAATAATGCTAAAGAAACATTAAGCAAATGTGTAATAAATAAGCTAAAGCAAAGCAACAGGTCTAACGTTTCAATCTTAGTGGTCTTCTTCAGGAACAGCACTAACAGATCTAAAGAAAATTATTAAATAAAAACGAAGGCGTAAAAAATACAGGTCGCTTTAAAAAAGCCGCCTAAAAGTCGACTTCATTGCACTGGGATTTTATCCCATATAGCTCAGTCTCTTTTCGCAGCGTGGAAAGTGTTGCAAAAGCACAAACTCCATAGCTCCAGCAATGACCCCAGGAGTCTCCGAAAAAACTGCACTTGTGAAACCAAAGGACTCAGCTCGGAATCGCCCCACAACTTTCAGAGCCCGAGTCATACGGCTTGACCACTTCGCCATGGAGACTCAAAAAATAATACAGGGTATAAACATAGAACTGTAAATACCAATATATGCAGAACAGAGAAAGATATTTTGGCCCACACCTGCTTCAATCGAGGACAAGCTTTATGGAGATATCAACAAGCTCAAGTCGACTGCAGCTTACTTTAACTGTATTCAGGTTGACATTTAAATGTACATGAAGGAGTATTTAGACTGCCACACTTCATACCACAGGCATGTCGGTTACACAAGCCTCCCAGAGGCATGAAATGGAATATTGCTTGGATAGCAAATCCATTACGTGGAAAGTCCGAATTGAAAGCTCACTGTATGGGCTTCATAAAAGGTGGAAAAAGTGTCCTTGTGGCACAAAATTGAATATTGCTCGGATAGCAAATCCATTACGTGGAAAGTCCGAATCGAAAGCTCACTGTGTGGGCTTCATAAAAGGTTGAAAAAGTGTCCTAGTGGCACAAAATGGAATATTGCTCGGATAGCAAATCCATTACGTGGAAAGTCTGAATCGAAAGCTCACTGTGTGGATGTCATCTGCAAACTGCATTCTTCTGGCTTCTGGAAGAACAGCCTATGGTGAACGGAAGGCCCAATATACGGAAGTGAGGCTAAGCAGCCATGTGCAGGACGTGACGATTCCTTGGGTGAGCCCAGTACCAGAGCGCTGTGTGATGGCTCTGCAATTATGGAAGCCTCCTTGGATGGCGGGGAATGCCCATGGTCTGCCCCTGCCTTCCCTTGAGGGCTGACCAGGATGCCTTTGGCTGTTCTATATGGGCCAAGATGGGATGGGAGATAACACAACAGTGAGTCTAACGTCCTAAGAAACCCCCGGGAAGGTTAACCCGGTCAACAAATGCCCGCAGAAGTCGGATGTGTCGGCCTAACGGCGCAAGAACGCAGCTCTGCTGTAAACAGGCACAACGCAATCACGTCTGAATAAAAACTCCGGATGAACGAAGAAGAACTGTAAATACGGAACGCTAACGGACATGAACAGTCTGGAACACTGGTGTGGGGTAGTTCTGAATAAGAACAAAGAATACAGACACGGCTATCTTGTCATCATAATCATTGTGTGCCATGCCAACAAGCAGAATGATCACTGTATGCTGTCTTATATGATCACAGGACGATCACTGTTTGCCGTCTTATATGATCACCAGTCTCACATCAGGTCAGTGGTCTTGTTCTGACTATGCCATTTAGCCAAACTATCAAGATATTTATCTTAGTCTTGACTGCATGCAGTCTCACAGAATGCAAAGTATTTATTCCTCAGCAGGTTTCATCACTCTGGAGATCGTGATCAGTCATTCCTGTGTTAGTCTCACTAGTGTCCTCCAGGATGCCCCGCAAGGTGGTGGAGGCAGGCTTGATCAGTATACTACCTGCCCCTGGAATTTGTGCCTCGTCATGAAGATGTGAAAACATCACCCTCTTGCTTTTCTCCTATACTTGGAATTCTCTGTGGTCATGCCATCTGTCCTGTAGTATGAAGGTCGTGGGTTTGTTTCCAGGCTGTATCGTTGAAACCATGAGTTCCATTTTTCCGCAGGGGTTACTGCTGGAGCTACAGAATTCGTACTTTGTGCGATGCTCTCAGCAGGCACTTGTTGTTCTGCTGAGAGAGTGGCTGCGGCAGATGGTGTAAAAACTGGTGCAAAGAAGCTGATCTTCTCACCTTTATCCACTTTGACCCTATACTTAAAAAAAAAATACTTGAAGCATATTACTATGATAGACTCCGCATCCGCATGAAATTGTAAGAACACTACAAAGCATTTTGCTTTTCTTTCTGTACTTCATCTGATTGTAAAATGCTTGAAACATATTAGTATAACAGTCTGGTGTTAGTGAACACACTAATGATCTTTCCTACCTCTCTCTGATCACCATGTACTTAAAAATGTGTCTCTTTTTTTTCAAACAATTTGTACAAAAGCATACACGTTCTTTCCAGTATTTTTTCTGAGCAGTTAACCATCTAATACTCCTTTCACAACTATTATTCAGACTTCTTTTTAAGCTATAGCATATTTTTCTCCTACCAAAATGATTTGTAGTATGATTTCCCACTATGCAGCACAATGACCTTGGTTGTATAAACCAAGACTGTACGATTAGACCAAAAAATACAAAACTGCAAGGTCACTTTTCCATCAATATGTTCGGGTGACAAGAATAAAGCAAGTATATATCAGTACACCACTTACTGATTATATAACCATTTGTTTCCCTTTGTTCTCACAAAATATTGGCCCAACACCCATATCGTAAATGAGCTAACCATTTTACTATCTATGAATAATATTTTGCTATACTAGAAGACAGTGAAACAACTACAAACCTGTTTTTTCATCCTCTGGCTCCTCATCTACATGCTGCAATCTATAAATAAAACTGGTGACATTTTCGTGCAATTTTCCAATGTCTTCATGCTCATTTCTTGCCTCTGATAAAGTTTTCAATGATGTACTCAGCAACTGTGACAGATCATCGCAGGACATCATCCTCAGAAAACTAAAAGCTTGCTCATAGCCTTCAGATTTGCAAAGATCTTGTGTGAGGCAAACAGAATACAGCTCCCTAAGCTGCTTCCCCAGAGGATGTTTAGGTAGTCCAGAACAAAGACAATGAAGAAAACGAAGTGCAGTGAACATTTTTGCATGTGATACATGCAACGTTGTCAGTTCTTCTGTCAACAATTTTCTAGTGGCTGAATCATCTGTTAAAAGGCTAGCCTGGTCTTCTGCTGATTTGTCTTCAACATATCTAGAAGTGAATAATGAGAAATATTGACTTTAAAAATGATGTAGACTAACCTGGCACACAGATAAAGTCTTTGACTGACTGACAAACACTATTTATATCATCATCAATTACAAGTGCCTTGCTAAATGATTTGGCAATCATGATTCTATAAATCTTTCAATCTGCAACAATGCATCAACTCATGTGCTCATAATGTTTCCAACCATAATAAAAGGCTGTCAAGAATTGCCATCATCTTCTATCTCTTTTCCCTCCATAAATATTCCCAATTGTTACAACTACTAATGTAAGCACCAGATATATAGCTGCGAGGGATGCATGTGTCAATGCATGTGTCTAATGTTGTTTTATGTAACCGAATGCTACAAGAATAATCTACATTCATCACCTTTACATAAAACCACTCTCATCACAACTTGCTGTATAGATTTTAATTTCTCCTGCCTCATGTAGTTTCATGTCCAGGGTATATTTAATGTCCTACTTTCGCCACTGTGTTGGTCGATCCCTGTCTTTTCTTCCAGTGACCAAGCCTTCCATTACTGTTCTTTATAAATTGCTGTGATGTTTAATATGGCCAACACATTTCAGTTTACGAGACAATTCTATTTATAAACCAGTCTCTTCTATGTTTAGATCCTATTATCTGCATAGTTATAAAAGTTATAAAATAATTTAAAACATATTTAACAAACGTACTTTCAAAAATTCTTGGCCACCATTTTATCAAAATTAAAGAATGGCAATTACAAATGCAGCCATGATGGCTAGTGCGCTTGTTTACTAAGACAGTGATCCAGGTTTATTTTTCTCCAACCAGTACAGCTCTGGGGTCAACCCAGCTATATAAGAATGGTACCTGACAATTATCTGGGAAGGCAAAGAGACCAGGAAAGGAAATGACTACCCCTCCTCATATGGTGTCAACTAGAATATGTGACAGCGTAACACTTCACGCCCACTGGCACAATCTGCCCTGGGACCAGTGTTTTTCAAACTACAGATGGAAAAGATGTTTGACTCATGCAGCGCATACAGGCGATCTAGTTATATGGTGATTGGATGGATATGCAACAACGGCTATGAAAAGGATACAAAATGCTACAGATACCCTTGCCACTTGGATAGAAAATTGGTGTATGAAATTCACCACAGGAATGTCAACTACTAAAACTTTTTACTCTCTCAGCAAAACAATATTGGCACCTTGCAGTCTTGACAGAAGATAGTTTGTTACATTGTGCTTCAAAAAGGCATAACTACAACACATGGCAGTAGCAAATGTGACTGATCAGACCAATTCCTACTATAAATGTTCATCCACAACGGATGCATGTGAACACATGGTCATTTCCACCATCATGCACCATCTTACATCTCAAACGCTCTCCTTTATCTTTATTCCATTTATGATATTTGCTCTCTATGCAACACGGTCGGCAGCAACTTGCTCCCAATGTGCATTATCAATGCCTGTATCAATCATGTCCCACGTACACACATCTTTGTATCGGTATTGTAGTAGATGTCAACCCCAAGATCTCTTACCCATCTGTAATTTACAAAACAGAAGTCCTTTGGTATTCTACCATCATCAATCCTCCTAACGTGTCCTATCCATCTAAATCCTATGAAGACTGAGCATGGAACACACCGTCACACAACCTGATCTTCCTAATACTTAGTATTTGTACTGTGTCTTCGTTTTACTAATTGTTAAATCAAATTCAGAACAAGCATTGGAGAATGCAGATAGTAGACGTAATTCTTCCTCAGAGTGGGTCGTAACTGCAGCATCATCTGCAAACAGCAACTCTCTGATCAGTACCCTCTTAATTTTGGTCTTGGCCTTCAATCTCTGAGCATTGTAGAGGATGCCATCTGAGCGTGAGTGAATGTATATACCACTATCCTGATCACAAAAGGCATATTTCAGTAGAAGTGAAAAGTATATTCCAAAGAGGGTGGGAGCTAGTACACAACCTTGCTTAACTCCACTCTTCATTTCAAACTCTTCTGAAGTTGCACCATTAAACTTGATTATACCCTTCATGCCTGTGTGGAACGATTCAACAATGGACAAAAGAGTTGGTGGGCAGCCAATCTTCTTTAATGCCTTGAACAGACCCTCGTGACTAACCAAATCAAATGCCTTTGTGTGGTCAATGAAGGCAATAAACGGTGATTCTGTTCACTGGAATTTTCTTGCATTTGTTAACAACAAAACAATAACCTAAAAAAACAAATATCATAAATGGAATCAATGATACGGCTTTAAGATTAGACAATTAAACAACTTAACGAGAAGGCAGAGAGGAGCAGCCAGCCCGAGTTGTCTCTTGTATGAATTTAACTGTCTTTTTTAGTTCACTCAGCAGTCCATAGAGTTCATCTTCCACTGTCATCTCTCTAGGCCAGAATTTTTGCCTAGATATGTTGTATTTTGGGCAGTCTTGGAGTATGTGATCTGCTGTCTGCGATGCCAATCCACATGTGCACATGTCTGATTAACCAATCTTGAATTTTGTATACATGTGATTGCGTAATCTATTATGTCCAGTTCTGAGGCGCAGAACAATGACTTGTTCTGGTCAGTCCATAATGTGGTAGTCGTCTTGAGCAGGTTTTGATGGATTTCTGACTGATCTGATCATTCTTTTCTTTTGTTAGTATGTAATGGGCACATGAAGCTGTTCTTCTTTAACTCCTTCCTTAGCTGATCGATCAGCTCTCTCGTTTCTGGGTACTCCACAGTGGGATGGTATCTACTGTATGGTGACCTTATGCTAACTGCTAAGTTCAGAAAGTAGTATCCTTAGTACTGGCAATTTCCCAGACAGGAGCGCCTCGAGTACTGATTTTGCATCTGTCAATAGCACCACAGGTTGTGTACCATGGCTGGTATTTAATAATTCCTCTGTTGCTATCTTAATTGCCTCAATTTCAGCATCACAGTTATGGCAGAACTTTCCTATTGGTATTCTGGCTGTGTCCCTAGTATTATTTGGATATTCTATGTACACTCCCACTCCTCCATTTCAACCAGCATTTTGTGCTGACCCATCTATGTAGACTCAGATCCAAAGGTCCTGTGGGTATTCTTCATCAAGGAAGCTTAGACTGGCTGTTCTGTGCTGTACACTGTTCTGTTCTTCCTTGTCAAATATTCCTCTCACTTTTGTCTGGATTTGTAGTGATAGTCTGTGTTCCTCTTTCCATGGAGTTCACTCTGGAATAGTTTTCAGGGGAATATCAACTGTGGGCAGATCGGTGGTTTCTCTGCAGAGATTGATAAAACTGCTTCTTTTCAAACGCCCCATAGCTAGTTTTAAAATATGTTCTTCATAGGGTGGCCTAGCAAGCTGAGGAACTTTTCTGCTTGTATTAGCGTTTTCATATCTCTGCGCTCTCTCAACAATATAATCAGATTGCAACTGGTACCATTAGTACTGGAACTCTTTGCTGGTTGTTGAAAACAAAGATAGAACACATATGGGAATTCCTGAGCACTGTGATGTTGGTTCCTGACTCAACTCTACCCAACTTAATTTGGACTAACATTCAACACCAGAATGATTGAAAATGCAATATCAAAAAACAAACAAAAACTAGCCATAGTGAAGAAACAGCACTTTGAGAGTAAATGAAAAAAATATGTAAAAATGTATAAACCAAGACAGATTACACATTGTATATAGCTCTACTGCATGCTGTGCATCAACCAACACAACATTACATAACTTAGACATGGTTCAACATCTGGCACTATAGAAGCAATGAAGTCAACCCCAACTACAGAAATGAAAAAAGTGCAATCACTAACTACCAAAGAGATACTAAAGTGATTAATCAGGGAGGAAATCATTGTTGTGCCAATCATCCTTCAATGAAGAAAAGATTCAAAATTCTGACCTATACATGAAGCTAAATGGCTACACAGACACATCTCTGAATTACCAGATAGCTATCATCAGCAGGTGTAGAAAATCCAAGGCACCCCGTTGCTGTGGTGCCTGGAAATTGTTATCCAGAGTATTAATTTTCAATTGGTTTCATAGCCTGTATTTTCCCCCCAAGTCCAACTTAATGCCGGTGTAGGGCTGAACCTCGCCATCAGTGCACCAAAAGTTTAAGAGGGAGCGCATTTATCCTTTCGGTCACATCGACTGCTAAAGAATGTACACAGTGAAAAATAGTACAGAACTGAGAACAGCTTTCTTGGTGACACAGATGCAAAGCAAAGTTAAGACCCCTTTTCTCACCATAAGATGATGTGGGAATATGGTGCTAATTGCATATTTTTTTAAACCATTCAGCACTTGCTGTTGTCAATTTCATGCTGGGAGCCTTTAATTCCCAGGAAATTTCCTCGCACTCATTTTAAGCTGGGTTGACCTGAGAGCACATGTCAGTTTAAAACATCACTGCCTCGAAGGGGATTCGAACATATGACCACAAGGCTAACAGGTTAGCAGTCTGGCCATTGCACTACCACAACTCCCTGTAGAAGCATAGCACATAATATTATATTGTGGTTAATTACACACACAACTTTAACTGTCAAACCAAGATCAGAAAAACAGGCATCTTACAAGGGGTCAACTCTAGGCTTACATAGTAGATGGTGTGTGTGTGTGTGTTATTGCTTTATCACTCTGACTTCCAAAGTTATTACAAATTAACAAAAATAAATTCATCAAACCTCATAAAAGCAGGCTGTCTACGAATATCTTCCAGCTGTGCATGAGTTAATTTAGAGATGATGACATCTGTTTCGGTCCTCGGGCAGCACAACATGCTTAACGGATTTGAGAGAAAATGTTCGGCCATGCTGTACTCAAATCCAATGATGAAGTTCAAAATGGAAAAGTCATGATATAGAAACACATCCAGCAAGAAATGGAACACCTTCGGTCCTAGTCTGAAAGGTATGTCAGCAGTCATGATAATCTTGTCCATCAACTGGGTGAGGTAGCTGGAGGCAGACGGTGCCTGAAATGTCTCAATGCACAGCAGAGAGGATACTGATGTTGGCAGCAATTGGTGAATCACCGTCAGAGACTGTTGCAATGCCTAGAACTAAAATTACTGGTAATGAATCAAGGTGACTGCTGCAAAGAGAGATAAAGTCCTGAAGTCACAAGTGGGTTTAAATTTTCTGCATCTTCTAACATGATAATGACAGGTGGGAGGCTGTCTTTTTACCAGATCATTCTCCATCTCTGCCACTTTGTCTGCTGCTTTCTCACGAGTCTTTTTACTTGGACTGCCAATGAATTTAGGCTTTTTTGCTGGAGATGGCTGACTAGTCTTAAGACAATGGTTTTTATTGTACCATTTAACCAATGTCGACATCGTATAAGCCTGTTTACGTTTAACGGTCCACTTTAATTTCACAGGACTGCATTCAAGATCTTTTTTATCTCCATCGTGACATTCATTAGCTGCTATTTTCTCCATTATCATAATCGTCATCATCCATTGGCACTGAAACATTTGCTAACTGCTGGAAAATATTTTTTATTAATAAAGCAAGACGAGAGCATTCTGTTGACTTGATACGAGCTACCAAGGGAGTCACCTTGACCTTCAGCATGCTGTCTAGATTAGAAAACATGATTTCGTGGTCTGGTGTGTTGACTCCAGTGATGAGTACCCCTGTTAGAATTTCTCCGATGGATCGGCTACTGTATTTATCCATATCAGAATTATAGGAGGCAGCAAACGCAACCAAATCATCAAATATCTTTGAGTTCAGATCAGACCTCAAAATATCAATCTTGACGTGCAAATCTTCCTGCAGCTGATTACAGAGCTTAAAGCGGCTCTTGATGAACTTGTCAGTTCGATGCATTTATGTAATCCTCCCTATTTGCTCTTGCAACTTTTCCCTTGAATGCAAAGCACCCCTGAAAGGTAAGAGAAAAAGATATATAATTTGCAAATGTAAACTGGGATTTGTAAACAAAATATTTGTTTGAACATAATTCAATAACATAAATATATGAAATAATTTTGTGATGACAGATGTTTCTAAGTAAAAATTTCGCTGGATCTTAAAAATACTTTTAAATGTCCACATTAAGTTAAATAGTAAGCATTCCATAGGACATTCGTCATGGGCAGCTATTTGATAGTAATGAAAAAATTAGACATCCACAACTAAGATTGCTTATTAGCATAAATGTTCTTCCTGGCTACATGCAGGGCTCTCTGTTAATGCCGGTGTTGGGCAACAATTATATATAGAAAAACTGGCCCGAATATTAAATACTGGATGAGGACGAACCTCGACATTCACTGATGTCTTATTTTATCGGAATGGTTTAAACAGACATGACATTTATTTTTGGCGCTTGCTTGCTTTGAACCCAAGCGTAGTCCATACACACTATTTATAGTAGTGATAGACTGAATTTTGCGTGTGAATTAGCTTTCCTTATTAACAGTGTCCCTTGCCATTAGGCGAACCCACTCCGATGTAATTTATGTCCACAAATCAAGGACGACAGGTCAACATTTTAGTCCAGCTGTCTGCTGTAGGGGTTGAACCGTTTACCTCGGCATCAGCACACCGGATGTTTAAGAACACATGTTCTTATCCATTCGGCCATGCGGACCTGCACAGACACAACATGATCAGGGATATACTAGAGACTGCAGAAGATGGCTGAGTCACCTAAACAGACCATTCCAGTGGTGAACCCAGGAAAGGACAGTTATTGTGGTGCTGAGCGAACAATGCCATTTTAAAGCTGAAGAAATCTGAATAAGGAGGGAATTGTCACAAGCAGAAGATATAGCTGGACAGATTACCAGTCATGATACATATGAGGCAGGAATGGAATGACAGTAGCAGACGCAAAAACAGCTTTCAAGAAGACATCATTACATAAGGCACAGAAAGGTGTGATGACTTGGGAGGCTCAACAATTGAAAATACAATGAAAATACTGATCAGAGTTGATGCGGTAGTATAACCACTGGTTCAGTGCATCATAGAGAGAAATCTGGTTGGGGATTCTCAACCAGAGCCAGGAAGGTCATTGCTGAGCAGAATGGAATCTATAGACTACAACCTCAAATATGGAGATGGAGGTGGTTGCAATCAATGTGGATTTGAGGTGGCTAGTGGGTACTCAAATTATCAGAGCAATCATGGTATCTGATTCTCAGTTTGCGTGCCATAAAGTTCAAAATGGACAGATGTTGCACCAGTGTGAACCAAACAGTTAAATTATTTGCACATCCTTTACATACAGGACATAGCAGTCAACTCCAGCATTTTTTGCTGTTTGTTATTCCTGGGCCAGTTTATATTCAGTAGTTTGCCATTGATAAAGAATAGACACTTCTCTTTTATAGGGAATTTCAGGGAAATGATATACTGTCTGAATCATACTGAAGTCAAGGAGCAAGTAGATCTGACGGTTTCTAGAGCACTAGTGTTTGCATCACTGATGATGGACAAGGAAAATATTTTTGAGTTGAGCCAAGAACTCACATCACAGCACCTGGGACATTTCTATACGTGCTCCATCCTCAGCTTCAACAGCCAGTGAAGAGTCCCAATACTAATGGTACCAGCAGTAGTCTGAATATGAAATGAAATATTTTTAAGACTATAAATGACTACAAGTTGAAGACGCGATAGAAGAAACAACATATATAGGTGCTTGAATATGGATTAAATGTCTTTC
The DNA here is from genome assembly GCA_014155875.1 of Cepaea nemoralis. Taxonomy (NCBI): domain Eukaryota; kingdom Metazoa; phylum Mollusca; class Gastropoda; order Stylommatophora; family Helicidae; genus Cepaea; species Cepaea nemoralis. The sequence goes on from JACEFZ010003587.1 coordinate 469,473, forward strand.
CAACAAGAAGGGCTGTATGAGGGGGTGAATCTAGTGTGTTTACAACCAGTATATAAATGGAATAATTGCCTTATAAACTTATGACATTTGCTGAGGAAGAAAGAAGCGTTTGCCTTGAGTGACAGTATGTTGAATCATAAAACCAAAGAGGCAATACCGTTAACTTAAAAGTTGCTGCAACTAGAGAATTCATTAAATGACAATAAATGTATTTGATTTTCCTATGAATATAACAATTAAAATTGTAAATTATAATAAATTAAATAATTCATTTATATTTAGCAATGTCATTTACCGGTCTTTGTGAGTATGGGGGGAGAAAGGCGGGAGCGTTTTTCCCTGAAAATTTTAGCGACCATCCAGTGACTTCCGGTTTTTACCCATGTCTGCTTTTGGTTTGATGTATTCGAAAACCACACGTCACAGATCAGTAGAAATCCCCAGGAATGCTTTTTTTTTTCTTTTTCGCGTTTCCATCCTGTTTCAGGATATTGCGGTCAACACCAGCATCTTTCAGCTGTATGTTGATTCCTAGGCTAGATTACGCTCATCAGCACGCCACGACTTTCTGAGCGACCGGCTCCATACTCTCATAAGTTACTTTTGCGATCCGAATCACTGCTAATTCTCGTTGCGTGACGCGACGAGAGTATTCGGAGTTAGCGGAGAAAGCTGCTAACCCCTCGGCCATGGAGCCGGCCCAGGAATCCTAACCTGGTTAAAAAACACACGCTGAAGTTGGATATGTTGGCCTAAGGGTTTTGGCCCAAGGGCGCTTAACAGACACTCCGCAACTACGTCTGGAAAAAAAAAACACTCCGGATGAACGCAAAAGAAGATCGGGTGAAATAACTCTAATAAATGCTTCTGTAGTCTGCAAGCGACTGTCACTTAGAACTTTCTTCTCTTGAATTTATTTAAGTTTATTCACGAAGGGTAAGCTAGTTTTTTTTATAACTCCTGTATTTTAAACCAAACTTGACTTTTTGTTGCACTTTTGAATTCTGCGTTCAACGTTACATATATTTGAAGAGTTTCAACAATGCTGTCTTTCAATAGCGTTCAGAAAAATATATTTCGCACAACCATGAAAATGAGATATCGCAGTCAAAACACAAAATTCAAAATGGCTGCGCCCATACAATATACTACAGCAGACCTGTATTTATTTATAATTATAACTGGTAATTTAACTACTACAATTAAACAGAATACAAGTTTCATTTGCAGCAGTAATTTATCTGTAGGAGGTATCATCATGATTTTCAGTTTGAGTATTTACTAATGAGACCACCACAGTAGATAGGCCTTGAAAAACAAAATCTAATGGTACCTCAATGATGCCTGTATGTCAATTCTAAGTGAAGATATTCACATTTTTGTGAAGGTGAAACAATTAGTAGACGTGGTTGTTGCACACAGTGAACTAGGATTAAAATTAAATTGTAAAAAGACACAGATTATGGTCGTCACTAGGAAGAATGAAATACCACAATGTAATATACAAGTAAATGGGAATATTCTTCAACAAGTGCATCGGTACAATTATCTCGGAACAGTCATAACATCTGATGGGAGATACCTTGTAGAAATTAGAACAAGATCGCCATGGCGAAAGTAGCCTTTAGCAAGATGAAAAACATACTGACCAATAAAAAGATGTCAATTGAAACGAGAAAAAGAGTGTTGAGGTGCTACATAGAGCCTGTTCTTTTGTATGGATGTGAAATTTGGACAATGAGCAGTCAAGCTGAAAAACATCTGATGGCTGCAGAAATGTGGTTTCTGAGGAAAATGCAAAGAATACCATGGACAGACAGAAAAACCAATGACCAAGTACTACAGGAGACAAATGAAAATCGTAAATTGATTAGAGAAATTAGATGTAGACAGTCACAATTTTTTGGACATATGAGAAGAAATGGATTGGAGAACTTAGTGACAACTGGCAAGATTGAAGGGAACAGACCAAGGGGAAGACCGAGAAGTAAATACCTGGATGGCTTGACCACATGGCATGATCGAGACAGGAACACTGAGCTGATCCACGACTGTGGTGATCGAGTGAAATAGCGAGTCATGACCGCCCACGCTTTCTGGCATGGCACATGATTGATTGAAACGAGTTATGATTTCTCATATGTCTTTGGAACTCTTCAGTGCGTCCATTACCTCCACCATCGGTCTGTTCGTGTCTCAAATGGTCATATGAAAACTGACTTCAAAAATATGTTCTGTCATGTTAAATGATTTAAAAATAGTACAAGCATACAAATAAATTATTATTAATCTTTAAAATTGTATTCACTTTAACTTTAGTAGTTCAAATTGCACACTTTGAGTGGTCCGATCGATATGCGCGGCCGCCTTGCCCCGTGGGTTTCCAATTCACAAAGGCACATCTTTCCAGACAATCTGATTTTCAACCACAATTTGAGCAAGTTTAGCGATGAAACTATGCTGTTTCAAGACCGATATTTTATATGACAATTAAAATTCACATTAAACAAAAACATCTATTGGATCCATTGTTTCCGACACTCGATCATTTCGATGCCTTTGGGGGATGCGCTCCCCGGCAGCTTCAACAGATCCATAGAGCACACTTTATTCACAAGCTTCGAGTTTCTCAGTTCTATATAATATTTTAGTTCGTAATGGTTAACATGTTTTATTATATAACCTAATAAATTTTTGAAAAATGAAGAAAAAAAAACAAAAAAAAAACTACCCAGTGGGGAGTAGGCGGGATACTTACCACTATGCTAACAAGGACACAATGATTATTCCATAAAGAGTTATAATATAGTTACGGGTCATAGGTGGATTATGAAAACTGACTTCAAAAATATGTTCCATCATGTTAAATGGTTAAAAAATAGTACAAGTATACAAATAAATTATTAATAATCTTTAAACTTGTGTTCTCTTTAACTTTAGTAGGTCAAATTGCATGTTTGAGCAATGTCCGATCGATATTCTGAATTATTTGCATTCGGCCGCCATCTTAGGCTTTCCATTCACAAAGACCAAACAACATGAAACATCTCCGCAGAAATAATTTTTTAATACCACAAATGGAAGGCTGATTGGCGATGAAACTCTTCAAATATATGTAGAATTTGGTGCAGAATTTGAAAATCCATCTCAAAATATTCAAAGATGTACAAATACAGCTCTAAAAAATAAAATTACATATCGTGTATCAAATAATTACATTTATATAAAAGGTCACAATGATTTCAACCAATTGCTGTGCACGGAATATTAAGCAAACCTTTCCTGGAAAACCCAGGAAGACGTGTGTTATTGTCACATATTTGAATGAATGAATGATATCGAAAGAATGCATGCTCTATACATAGCGATTTTGGGTGACATGGTGGATCATTGCAGGGTGGCGCCGTATATCACTTCCGTTTTCATTTCGGGTAATGGCACGATGAAACTCACTATTATTTGTGTACTTGTATAATTAAATAAACAAGCCACAGTAATAGAAAGCAAAATTTAATTTTCTTATCTCCCTTTCTACTGGGCCGCGATCAGCTTTTTTCATTTTACTCAAGACTCCTTTGCACTTCCTGATTGTAGATCTGATAGATCACGACACACAAATATTAATAACTCCGCTTAGAATTGACGTACAGTCTTCATTGAGATACCATTGGATTAATCTTCTCAAGCTGTATCCAACAGCGATGGTTTCATAAGTAAAAACCCAATTTAATCAATTTTTAAATATTGTCTATTCGTATATCACTATGTGATGTCTACAAAATCCTGCCATAATTTTTTTTTACTGACCTTAGAAACCGATGATATCGTGTCTGACGACATTTCTTTTGTCTCCACTTCTGAAATAACAATGTTTCAGTGTATTGTACCTGTTCAGCCAGCAGGTGGACAACTAAACAACTCAGAACAAGGTACAAAAACAAGTACTAACTAAAGTACCTCTAGCCTCTATCGCAAACTCAACTCAACTGTTTCACGTCTAACTGAAGTAGCGCGGGATGGCAAACCAATATTGGTTTCCTCTTCGGGAGAGTTCGGCTACCTTGACTGCTGTTGCTATTGAATTATGAAAAAAAAAAGTTATTTGCATGTCCTTTACAGGCAGTGTTGCCATCTCCCCTTGATGAAAAAGCACCAAAATCGACCCCAAAAAGCACCAAATGTTTTTAGGAAGCACCAAAAAAAAAAAAAAAAAAGCACCAACTGTTTTTATTACAAATGTGTAGCAAGGTAGCTCCGGTCTCTATGGCTAAAGGGCTGCGTGAGCCCGTATACCCGGGTTCGAAACACGGCGGTGCTGTTTTTTTTCGAAAAAGGTATAGGGGCTGGTCGTTCAGAAAGCAATGGCACACTACTGAACGTAACACTTGCCTAGTACATCAACAGCAACTGAAAATACTGGTGTTGACTGCAACACGGATACGCAAGGGATACGCAACAAAATTTTTTTTAACAAGGTAGCACAGTATAATTTATTATTATCACTTCATATTACAATGAAGTTTATCCCAGATCCGCCAAATCCCAATCAGAACTACTTTCGAGCCAAAAAAGCACCAAATTGCAATACTATTTTTTGGGAAATCACTAAAACAAGCACTGGTGGTTGTCAAAATCTCCCCGCCAGTTCTGCCGCGTCGTCTTCAACGGCGCCTGGCAAGTACGGCCAGGCCCAACTATGAACGACACTAACCACGTTGTGCCAGCGATGGTCAGTCAGTGCAGGCGTGGACATGAAGTCCACGCCGGGACACAACCCCGACTAGCGGGAACTCACGGCGGGTTAGCTTCAGACGGCTTGATGACTGTTGTACAGGACGGACGGTTAGAATGGAGCTTGTACGAATTGTGTGTTTGAACGTGAATAGATAGAAAGCCTGTGTGAGTATTAGGAGACTGTGCACCTGGGTTGTAGGATTGTAAGTTGTATTGCATTTGTATATCTATTGAGTGCATTGTGACATCGCTATTGTAATTGCGCGATGCATGTAATGGTTGTGATGAGTGAGCAGCGTGAATAAAGCGTTTGAATTGTAGTTGTAGCGTGTCACGTCAAGTCATTCTGTGACCGTGTTTTGTATCGCACTTGTCAGTGAATACGAGCCTGTGTACTTGCTGAATGCAAGATTCTGACAGTGGTATTCATTCAAAATGTTATAAAGTAGCACATTATAATTTATTATTATCACTGAATATTAGAATGAAGTTTAGTGCAGATCTGCCAAATCCCAGTCAAACAACTCCTCTTCAATTTCTGTAGCTATTTCCTGCTGTGTTTGCTCCTGCGATGATGAGGATGAGGAAGATGATTGAAAGAAACATGTATATGCCTCCTGTGATCCAACTTTTCGCAGAATATCCTTAGGTAGTTTATAATCATGACAGCATTTGCCATATCTTTTCATTCCATATCTAATAGTCAAAACAGCTGTCAAATTCTTGATGCTCAGTCTGTTCCGCAATTTTGATTTTATAACTCCCATCTGACTGAAAATACGCTCCACGTCCGCATTAGAATGAGGTAAAATGAGCACAGTTAAAGCTAAATCTGTAAGATCTTGGAAAGGATTTTCACCGGTGGCATCCCTGTATGAGGCTATTTCTGCCCACAGTCCAAGTGTGTCAGAGGTCTGTGTCCACTGCATATGATGAAGTTTTCTCCACTGGAAATCGATGCGGGTGAGAGTAGCTGCATCTTCTACAAACATTTTAGCAAGATCCAATATACAGGGCTTCATTGGCTGTAGACATTCACTTCCACTAAGACATGACATGGACTGCAACACTCGAACGTTATCGGGTGTACGTAAACGCAGCTGTGTCAATAGCTCTATTAAAAACTGGGTGAGAGTAGTCTGGTAGACGATCTCATCATCCCACGGGAGTTCTGTCCGTGCATGATTGAATGTGAGTCTGTAAACACAGGGCAATGACACAGTCACCTGATCCTGTATGATGCCTTCGGGCTCTTCCACACAGCAACAGCCCACAGCACTCGTCAACCGCAAATAGGCACCCCGCCCATAGCAAAGGACTTCTCAGATCACTTCAGGTTGACCACAGTACTCGTCAACCACAACCGGCCACTAGCAGCTAGGCAACCAGCCGACAGCAAAGCGCACTCAGCCACAGCACACAGGAATCAGTCACAGCAAAGGGCAGTCGCCCACTGCTCCCAGTTAACAGCAAAGGGATTCCTGCAAGCAAGAATAGGACAGGTGTACAACTCCATCATACCCTGGCATAATACATACTCCATCAATTCTCAGCACAGATTTCCCTCCCCTCAGTGGTCAGCCCCTCGAGCTCAGACCACTATCGTATGTCTGAACTCCCAGACATATCTCATAGACAGGTTAGGTTACAACATTTAGTAATCCTAACTTAAGTCCGGTCTCCCTGGCTGAGGAGTTAGCAGCTTTCTCCGTAACCCCGAATACTCTCGTGGTTGACGTGAGCGCACAAGAACTTGAAGGGGTTCGAGTCGCGCTAGTGACTTACGAGAGTATGGAGCCGGTCGCTCAGAAAGTCGTGGCGTGCTGATGAGCGTAATCTAGCCTAGGAATCAACATACAGCTGAAAGATGCTGGTGTTGACCGCAATATCCTGAAACAGGATGGAAACGCGGGGGAAAAAAAAACAACTTAAGTCCAGTAGCTTTTCAGCCACGCGTCTCATCCCTGATAAATAGTAGATAGGATGACACATTCCCTACCATCTCATATCTAGTAGATAGTAGATATAGGACAGGGTCCCTTCCTAAGGATGGTAAAGTTCCATACCTCCTATGAAGATCCTTAAGTGTAATGGTCTAGATCATCTTTCTTAATCACAATCTGTCTCATCAGAAAAGTAGATAAGCATATCAGGATATCTCAGGTAAGTATTCTATGCCACCTCCAAGGTTAATGGAAGATGCTCAGACTGCAATGGTAACTAACCTGAAATACTGAATTAAAGACCAGACAAACAACAAAAGAGTTTAGTGTTCTTGTGTTTGTCGCTTTCCGCCTTTCTGCCTCGGATACCTGGATTTCTGTTGTGTATGGGTGTATGTGTATATAAAGACAATCATCACATGATTACATTCCTTTGGCTGCTTAGGAATTGTGTCAAATCCACCATCCCAAATAATCTGGTTCCGATGACAGTATAGAGACAATAGAAAGATAGACCCGCCTGACAATTATTCCATTCTCATCAAAGGAAGAATGGAGTCAGACAAAACTGATGAAATACCCACGCGTTACATGAGTGGGTATCTCTCCACCGCTACACTGGCCCAGGTTAAATCCCTAGTAGGTGTGAAGATATCTTTCCCCCTTCAGACTAAGCCCAGTTAAATAACAACAGGCCTATGTGGCGATAATCACTTCACAGCTTATAGCCTCCTACATATTTGGATTTCCCCTTAACGAGAAACGCATGTGGTTCTCGCGCGTCACACGAGGCTGACTGACAAGTACTTGTTTCATAAGTAACCTGATGATGATTGAAACGTACTAATGTCACCTCATCCATTAAGGGAATCAAATTAAAGCGCTGTTCAAGAGGAATTCTTCTGTCAGAACAATAATTGAGAGACAATACCCCCCTTCACGTTCCCTTAGCACATACCTCCACTAACACAGGTTTCGAACAAAATGTTAAAACATTTATTGCAGAAAAGTGTCAGTTGAGTGTGCAATGTATGTGTGGGAATATCTGTGATGTGATCTATCTTGAAAGTGTGACATAATATACTCTCGGATAATTATCAGAGGATGTCCATCATTATACAGCCATTCGAAGTCACACAGCACATAACGTGGAATCTCTCACCCTGCTGCTTCTCTCTGACTGATGATGGTTTTGTTGCCAATATGTTCTGGAAACGTATTGAAGACTATATTCTCCACTGAATTCTAGGTTAGTTCGTGTCTTCACATATACACATTCGACACTCTATAATATTTATAGTTCCTGTGAATGTCAGATCAACACTGCTTGATTGCGTAATTATGGTCCTTTTTGTTTCCAAAACACGATCGGTAATATATTCCTTGTATGGAAAAAGTATAAACACCAGTCCAACACTATATGTTTGATACAATTAGGATTGTCTTTTCAGTGGTCTATATTAAATAGTCCCCCTCATCATTATTGAAATATATTTTATACTTGTCTTTATCACCTCACTTAGAAGTGAATCAGGTTCCTGGGTAATTTTAACTCACACTGGTTTTACCTTCTGGTGACACCGGGTTCACCGTTTCATATCCTGTATTACTTTCCCCAAGTCTGACCAAATGTTTCGGCTCAGATGGGTAATCACCTTAACTGTCAAGTGCAGGGAACCTGTTGAGTAAAACAACAGCGTGTGAGAGAAACTCAACTCAGACCTAAGATATGTGAATGTAGGTACTTAGCTATATTCAGTAAATAACCTCTATAGATCCTACTAGAGATATATTCTTGTATAAAACAGAGTAGTGCAGCACTCTACCCTATACCAGGTAAAAGAAAGACACGCTAAAGCAAAGCACATAAATCCTGGTATAGACTTATCCTTCTGACTGTACAGACACCTTACTCTACACAACCTAAATCACTCTTCAGCCTGATGCTGTCGACTCTCTATACTACGTTTACACACGAAAGTTCCCTATGCTAGCTTTTGATTCTCTCTCTCTCTCTCTCTCTCTCTCTCTCTCTCTCTCTCTCTCTCTCTCTCTCTCTCTCTCTATATATATATATATATATATATATATATATATATATATATATATATATATATATATATATATATATATATATATATATATATAATCACCTTAGTGAATTTTATTTTCGGCCTAGAAGAATACCATTTAATTCCCATGAAGGGACAGGGCTGGTTATCTTTACACAACCTAAACTCTGTGATATATTTTCTATTTTCGGCACTGAATCAAATCCACACCCGCCGATCTTAAATATTACCTTAAACTGATTTTTTTAAAACAGTAAATTCAGTCCAAAGTTATTGGCTGGACTACGTCACTTGTTTTGTTCTTAACCCTCAGCCTCTGTTCTTTTCCCTGGTTCTTTTATCTCCGTACAACCGTACTGATCAACGTCTTGAATAAAGACGATCTCTCGTTCTATCGTGATTTCTTCCGTTAGATCAAAGGACCTCGTTCCCAGTATTTTCAACCCGATCCAACTGTTTGATCATGCTTCGAACTTCACGGCGATAAACGATCTTCCTTGACATCGTTAATTTATCCTTTGATCTCTCCTAAGTTTCCCGGAGACCATGCGCTTTACGTTCACGTCTTTCAACAGTACGGCGATTGTTTGAAGTAACGATCGTTTCCCTTAAAAAATTACAGGACCGTCACTTTCTCACTTAACTGTTGCTGTCTTTTAATCCATTAGGAGCGACACCTGCCAGCCAACTCACGACAAACATCATTACCAACAGCTTTCTCCAAATTCTTACAACAAAGTGATTGTCAAACCATTCAGGACATTGAACAGAAAGGTAATGCATTTTCACAGCGAACAGAGACATCTTTGTTCTTAATGATAATCAGAATGATGTAGCAGCTGCGATAAATGTAACAAAACCAAAACCATTTCAGAACAGGAATAAAGCTAAAGTAAAGTACTCAAAATATAAATATTGCAGATTATCACACGATGATTACTTGATGTGTGATAAGAACCCGAATTATAAACATCACCTAGAAATGATGGTGAACAAGCAAAGAACAAAGCGTACAGAATATAAAAGAGCTGTTAAATGCTTCTTTTGCCGGGCTTATGGCCATTATTCCTCGAACTGTGAAGGTCGTCGCAGGCTAAAAGAAGCAAATGCTATTTTGATAGATAGTTCATCAAGTGAAGATGAGAATGAGATAGAGAATGAAAGTGAGCATGAGAATGGGAATGCTTTAGAAGTTATTGATATATTTAAATATGATGAATGTAACACCTGTAAGAAACTTCATTCAGACAACATTTTAGAATGTGGGCATACGATCACAATCACAAATGAAAGTGCCAACACTGCCTTAACACCAAAAGGCAAACTAGACTTTCATAAAGGCTTTATAAACAAACAGCCAAGTAAAATCATCCGAGATAGCGGGGCATCCTTGATTGGGGTCAGAAAAACATTTATCCAAGACACTGACTACATAGGAGACTTTGTAACATGTCGCACATTTGCAGGAAATATTGAAAAATATCATCTGGCATTGACAGAAATTCACAAAACATTCATATTTGGTCGTGTAATATGTGCAGTATTGAGAATCCGTGCGCAGATCTTATTATTGGAGATCTTCCTGATGTTAAAAACTGTTCCAAGGAAGAAATAAAGATCTGGGAACAAGAAACAGCAAGATGCTAATGCAGTCACAAGATCATACACTGCAAAACAGCATAACGAGCAACTCAGTTAATCACTACAAATTATTTCATCTGATAAAGTAGTGAATGAAGCAACCACCAACAACTTCATTCAAGATCAGTGCTCAGATCCGACACTATCAAACTATTTTAAATTAGTAGGACTGAAACCCAAACAAGCCAAAAATGCGGCCTGGTATTTTAAATTAAGTGAGAACATTTTAACAAGAATGTACACCAAGAACTATATTACTTTACAATAAGTAGTTCTGCCCAAAAAACATCACGAAACAGTGCTACACTTAGCACACGATTCACCATTCGGAGGGCATATGAGCTATGAAAAAAATGAGAGCCGGAGTCCTTACGCAATTTTACTGGCCAAGATTTTGTTCAGATATAAAGAACTATTGTCGATCGTGTGTCATATGCCAAAAACTTGTCAAAAAAGGGAAACACCCAACAGCAGAGGTGCAACCAACAAAAACCGCCTAAAAACCCTTTCAAATGGTTGCTGTTGATTTGGTTAGTCTTCTCAACCATATTTCAAATAAAGGGAACAGATATATTTTAACACTAGTACGATTTCTGCTCACGCTGGTCGGAAGCTATTCCGTTAAAATCTATTTCCTCTAAAGATGTAACGGAGGTATTTTTGCAGTTATTTTCACGTTTCGGCTTCCCAGAAACAATCTTATCAGATAGGGGGACACAATTTATAGCCGCGTCAACACAGGTAGTAACTAAGTTACTGGGCATCAAGCAGTGTTTCACAAGCCCGTATCGACCTGCTGCGAATGGGGTGGTAGAAAGAATAAACGGGGATCTTAAACACATGCTTGCAAAGGTGACAGCCGAAAACCCAGCTGATTGGGATACGTTACTCCCAGCAGTGCTGTTCGCCTATAGAGAAGTGCCGCAAGCAAGAACGGGCTTCTCTCCCTTTGCGTTGATCTACGGGACTAACCCAAGAGGCCCACTTTCCATATACAAAGAAATAATAACGAATACAGTAGACAACGAACTACCAGGGTCCACCTATGATATGGTAACCAACACCAGAGATAAGATCATGAGAGCGTGCAACATCGCGAGAACATCTTTGCAGAAAAATGGTTTTATATATAGGCATTATGCAAACAAGGGTGCCAGAACTTTAGTATTAAAGCCCAACCAAGACGTATTGTTATTGTTACCCGACAAGAGAGAACTACTCTCCACGTCTTGGCAAGGGCCATTTAAAATTGTTAGAAAGGTTTCTGATGTTGACTACGAGATTTGTATGCATAGGAAGTTAACAATTTTTCACATTAACATGCTTAAACCATACTACTCTAGAACAGATGACGAACAAGCCGACGAGACAGCAGCAACAACAGTCATTAGCCAGACAGACACAGACGAAGTGGAACTCCCGGTCCCGACGGTTGACAACACTGAAAATCTAAAAGACATACAGATATCCCCTACTTTGACTGAGTACCCAACGACAGGACGTAGCAAACTTGCTACAAAAATATAGTACGATTTTATCCAATACACCAGGTAAGACAGACATACTGCAACACTGCATCACCTTAACAGATTCTACACCCTTCAAGTGTAGACCATATTCTATTTCTCTCCACTATAGGGACTAATACCAAGAGGAGCCCGTAAACATTATAAACCCTACTGGAATAGTGAACTGGAACAGTTGCATAATGATGTGGATATATGTAGAAAACAAGCAGAGGCCAATCCCAGCCAAGAGCACCACAATAAATATCAGCACGCAAAAGCCAAATTTCAAAGGGCCCAACTGCAGGCTAGACGGAAAAGCTGGCAGGAGAAAACAGAGTCACTGAACTTTGAAAGAGACGCAAGGAAGTTATGGAGGCTAATAAAACAGCTTAACGATAAGGGCACAGGGAGGAACTCAAAAATTGCGCTACATAAAGACGGAAGAATCTTAACAGGAAAGCAAGCAGCTGACCATTTTGCGGACTCATTCGCACAAGATAATAATATTGAAATTAGTCCAGAGAAACAACAAGAGATTCGAGAGAAAAGGCAAAATACAGGACAGAAGGAAATTGTACATGAGGTTATGGAGACACCTATCACATTCAGTGAACTGGAGCTAGCCATATCAAAACTGAAAATGAGAAAATCACCAGGAGCTGATGGTATCTCCAATGAAATGATCAGGAACCTAGGAACAGAGGCCAAAGCAAAGCTGCTACAGATCTTTAATAGTACATGGACCTTAGGCAGTGTTCCACAAGTCTGGAGAGAAGCAATCATGATACCCCTTCTAAAATCTGGGAAAGATAGTTCCATTGCCTCCAGCTACAGACCCATTAGCCTCACCAGTTGTCTCTGCAAAACAATGGAACGCGTCATCAATCACAAACTACAGTGGTACATCCTTGTACCACAACAGGCTGCCTTTAGGCAGTGCTACTCTACGGAAGATCAGACAACCTACCTCCCCCAAGAAGTTGAGGATGCATTCCAAGAGAAGAAGCTGGTACTTGCGGCTTGGATAGATCTGAAGAAAGCCTTTGACAAAGTCTGGAAAGAAGGTCTGATGAAGAAACTGAGAAACTGTAAAGTCAATGGAAGAATGTACACATGGGTAAAAGCATACTTGCACAACAGAAGAGCCCGAGTACAGATAGACGGTCTCAAGAGCAAGAAAGTACTACTGCGTCACGGTGTTCCCCAGGGCGGAGTCCTGTCCCCAACACTTTTTCTAATCTTCATCAATGATCTTGTTGCTAATCTACCCGATGGAATTAAAGCGGCAATGTACGCTGATGACCTGGTTTTGTGGAGCGCAAATGAATATGCATCAGTGGCCACCATATTGCTACAGAGAGCTATAGATACATTTGTTGCATGGGCGGATAGATGGTGTATCAGCATAAACACTGACAAGTGCAGCACCACTCTATTTACCCTTTCTCCGAAACAAAAGGCAGGCAGCATTCAGATAAATGGAACACCCCTAAGAGAAGACAAGGAACCAACATACCTTGTTGTAACATTCGACGACAGGCTGACATGGAGAAAACACATAAAAAAGCAGTAGCAAAAGCCAGAAGGATAATTGCCATCCTGAGAAAGCTAACTGGAACCACTTGGGGAGCCAGTGGGAAAATACTTAGCAAAGTTTATCAACAGAGCATACGACCACACTTGGAATACGGGTCAACTGCGTGGTGTTCAGCATCAAAAACTACATTGCAGGAGCTGGACAAGGTGCAAAATCAAGCTCTTAGAGTCATCACAGGAGGGATGAGATCAACCCCTATAGTAGCAATGGAGAAAATGGGGAGGACACAAGCTTTAAGAGAACGCAGAGATACAAAAACACTCATACAAGCAGAAAAGTTTCTCAGTTTGCCAGGCCACCCTATGAAGAACCGATTTGAAAACTTAGCTATGGGGCGGTTGAAAAGAAGTAGTTTCATCCACCAGGCCAAACAACTCTGCAGAGAAACCATCGATCTTCCCACAGTTGGTATCCCCCTGACAACCATTCCAGAGCGAACCCCGTGGAAAGATGAACATAGAATATCGCTACAAATCCAGTCAAAAGTGAGAGGAATATTTGACAAGGAAGAACAGAACAGTGTACAGCGCAGAACAGCCACTCTCAGCTTCCTTGATGATGAATACCCACAGGACCTATGGATTCGAGTTTACACAGATGGGTCAGCACAAAATGCTGTTCGAAATGGAGGAGCAGGAGTGTACATAGAATACCCAAATAATACTAGAGACACGGCCAGAATTCCAACAGGAAAGTACTGCCATAACTATGATGCTGAAATTGAGGCAATCAAGATAGCCACAGAGAAATTACAAAATACCAGCCATGGTACACAACCTGTGGTGATATTGACAGATGCAAAATCCGTAATAGAGGCGCTCCTGTCTGGGAAATTGCCAGTTCTGAGGACACTACTTTCTGAACTTAGCAGTCAGCGTAAGATCACCATACAGTGGATACCATCCCACTGTGGAGTCCCCGGAAACGACAGAGCTGATCGATTGGCTAAAGAAGGAGCAAAAGAAGAACAACCTGATGTGCCCATTACATACCACCAAAAGAAAAGAATGATCAAATCAGTCAGAAGGCCACCAAACCTTACTCAAGACGACTACCACGTTATGGACAGACCAGAACAGGTCATTCTTCTGCGCCTCAGAACAGGACACAATAGATTACGCAACCACATGTATACAAAATTCAAGATTGGTGACTCAGCCATGTGCACATGTGGTTTGGCGTCGCAGACAGCAGAGCACATACTCCAGGATTGCCCAAACTACAACATATCCAGGCGAACCTTCTGGCCTAGAGAGACAACAGTGGAAGATAAACTCTATGGACCGCTGAATGAACTAAAAAAGACTGTTGGATTCATACGAGAGACAACATTGCAGTTATAAGCATATTTCAGGCGAACGAAAGAAGAAGAAGAAGATTATTTAGATCCTAATCCCAATCTAGGTTATGAGTTTGAGAAAGAAATAGCAGACTACAAGTTTCCCGATGAGAAAGAAATTCGTGGAAGGTGCATCCAGTTCTTAATAGAGCTATTGACACAGCTGCGTTTACGTACAGCCGATAACGTTCGAGTGTTGCAGTCCATGTCATGTCTTAGTGGAAGTGAATGTCTACAGCCAATGAAGCCCTGTATATTGGATCTTGCTAAAATGTTTGTAGAAGATGCAGCTACTCTCACTCGCATCGTTTTCCAGTGGAGAAAACTTCATCATATGCAGCGGACACAGACCTCTGACACACTTGGACTGTGGGCAGAAATAGCCTCATACAGGGATGCCACCGATGAAAATCCTTTCCAAGATCTTACAGATATAGCTTTAGCTGTGCTCATTTTACTTCATTCTAATGCGGACGTTGAGCGTATTTTCTATATAAATCAAAATTGCGGAACAGACTGAGTATCAAGTTTCAAAAGAACAAACATGTATCAATAACTACCAAGAAAGCACTTTACAACACAATCTTCCTACCAACTCTATGCTACTAATGCCAAACGTGGACAATGACAGAAAAAAGAGAAAAGAAAAATCACAACAACAGAAATGAGGTTCCTGAGAAGAATACTCAACGTATCAAGAAGAGATAAGATCAGAAATGAAGAAATCAGGACTAAAGTAGGGGTTAAAGCAGCACTAGATTTTATTAGAAAGCAGAAAGTCAAATAGTCTGGCCATGCAAGTAGGTTACCAGTCAACAGCATACCACACTCCCGTGAGTAGTATGTCAGGAGGTATTTACTTAGGATTTGTGGTTTCAAACCACCGATAAATCGTTCTTTACGGGGTTATCCGGCCATCTTGTTTCGTCACAAAACCGGCCTTCCATTGACCCAGATATTTTGAACTTGGCGGGTGTTTTTCTTGGTTCTGGGTGACTACTTCCGGTTGTCGTGATGACTACTTGCGACTGACTTCCGGTCTAGGGGCGGGGCGGCGGCGATGACACGAATCGATCAGACGCGATCCGGCCCGATCGGGTGTGCACCTCGGTCCGACGCGATCCGACCGGTCGGGTGTGGGGGCACCGCGGCGGTGGTCACGTGGTGTGATCGAACCCCAGTCAACCCCCTTCGATGAGGAGATAGAAGTCAATATGACAGAGAATGATTTAGTCCATCTTTCGAGTTACCCCGAGTAGGTCAAGTAATGACCGTCTTAATAAACTTTTGCACGCTTCAGCAGAAGTCCCCACCCCATGTATATCCTTTACGCGTTTGGTGAAAATCTGCTTTAGGAATATTCTAACCACCCAATCAATTTTATTAAAAATTAAACCCAAAACTTAATTAACCCCTCTAAATTCTTGTATGTATATTGGCTCATAGTTAATTTCAATATAAAAATCTAATCCCCGTTTAAAGCCATAAGTTACCGAAATAATCATTATAATATGTAATGAAACCCCTACAAATACTTCCTTGTATAAACAGAATTATCGCCCGTTCATTGTTGTAACAAATACAACAGGTAAAGGTCAAAAATGGATCACTGTCAGTGACGAAAAAAGTCTAGTTTCTATCAGGGAGTATAAATATAACAAAAACGACCCTGGTATTTCATTTATTCTCTTTATCTGATTATTTTCTTATTCATACCTCTCTCTCTCTGCTCTCTCATCTCTCTCTCCTCTCTCTCTCTCTCTCTCTCTACTCTCTCTCTCTCTCTCTCTCTCTCTCTCTCGGTGGACCTCGCAAACGCCTCAGTAACTTTAGACCCGCTGTGCCCGACCGCGACATCGTCGCTACCATGCTAGGTCAACCGTGACTCACTGAAAACATGTCTGAACATGCTATAGCTGCATTCTACAGCGTGGTGTCGTAGTAAAATTGCCATGTCAGCAGCTGGCTAGCTATAAACCACCGTAAAGAGAAAAGAAAAAGTCTGCAAATTAACATCACTAAAACAAAAGCAATGTTATTAACAACCAGACAAAGACTTCAAACTCTAAGCTCACACACACCACTTCAACTTCACATCGATAACATGCCAGTAGAAAGTGTAACTGAGCACAAAACATTAGGCCTAATCATTGATAGAAACCTAACCTTTAATTCCCATGTTCAAGCGCTCATTAAACAAACAGCGAAAAAAGTCTACCAACTCGCCAAGATTAAAAACTTCCTTGATGAGGACACAAGGAAACTATTCTATACTTCTCATATACAGACACACTTTGACTACTGCTCTACAATCTGGGATGGTTGTTCTAATTTAAACACCAAGCGACTTAACTCACTCCAGAAACGGGTCATGAGTCTAATTTATAGCAAACATTTATCTGACAATCCTAGCCTGTATAAACGCCTTCAGTTACTACCATTCCGCAAACGCCTGCTTTTCAATAAAGCTAAACTAATTCACAAAATCCTGCATCTGAATGCCCCAAATTACCTTTGGCCATTGTTTAAATATAATGCTAGACACAGTAAACGTTTAAATATACTACACATTCCGAAGCCTAGGATTGACTTATACAAAACAAGCTTAACGTACTCTGCAGCTCAGCTGTGGAGCAATCTTCCACAAGAAATCAAAGACATTACCAATCCATATTCATATAATCGCAAATTATTCGAACACTATCTCAATACGGATTACCTTCCCCCTTAATAATTGAGATAATAATAATAATAACAAAACCCTAGTATAACAGCTAATCCCCTTTTTGTAGGCCAGTATATTCCACATGGCTAATAACAAGTGTCAGACCATTATCTAATATTACTGTGTCGTGTAGTTTTGATGTTTGCATTTTGCCCATGCCTTTATAATGCACATCTTTTATATTGTTGCTGTTCTTTGTTAGCCTTGAATGATGTGTGAATGAAATAATGTATGAAAGAGAGTGATAGAAGGGCAGAATGTTAGACGGGCCTGCGTGCCCAATTCTTAACCCTTTGAAAATAAAGTTTGTTCGTTCGTTCGTTCGTAAACCAGTCTAAACTGGTTTATTGCTATAGCCATAATCACGTGACTTGGTGCTATAAAACAGCCATACGCCATGGCTTAAGTCTCATTCTATTGCTGACCACTGCCGAGAAGCCTCTTCGAGTCGTTTACAGCCCATCGAAAAAGACAGAAACATCTTATTCAATCGCATAGCCCGCCTACTAGACAGACCCGACAACCCGCCAGCGAGAGAGAATCTTCCTACAGAACGAACACCCCGCGCTGGAGAGAGAGAGAGAGAGAGAGAGAGAGAGAGAGAGAGAGAGAGAGAGAGAGAGAGAGAGAGAGAGAGAGAGAGAGAGAGAGAGAGAAGATACACCCACAGCCCGCCAGCGAGATAGACAGAAGCCGTAAGTATCATAATTATTAATGTGTCCCAGCCGACATGTTGCCATTCGACTCGGGCACCATATATCCCATATGGTTACGTCATCAACCCATCTTCTTATATGGCTTCACTCTACATAAATCTTTTCTTATTTTGTAAATTATAAAACGGCTTCGAATAGTTTTAGAACCGTTGTTTTTTCTATCCACATGACCAGCCTAAAACCTGATTTTAATTATAAACGCACACCGTGTACCGGCTCTCCCCGCACAACAAGGCAACTGATAAAATCACACTCAGGCTGGTGGTTTTCCCCGTTAATGTATTTTAACAATGACCACTGGACAATAGCAAGTAGCCAGCAAAGCGAGGCGGGGTCAACTCCTCAGGGTGATAATTGCATATCTCCACTGGAGCGTCGCGATAACTCGGTGGTCAAACTGAAGACTGTTTGCAGCGTGTATTTTAAACTTTAGAAAGAACATATTAAAATACGCCTGTTTATTTGACAATGTATTTTGTTTGTTTGTTTAGTGTGTATGATAAATTGAAGAATAAATAATATAAATCTAAAACCGCCATGTTCTGGCATACAGTTCGAGTATTTACACACATGCGACCAGTTCATTTCTTTCTATTCACTATCATGGGCCGTGCCGAAAAAGTGCAAGAAGGCGTTCATGACCTTCTATAGCAGTGGAAACGCCTTATAATATAACGTTATAAATTCACCTGAATGAATGCGGTGTACGCTCAAACACGTGGCCAGTCATCAGCATCAGGTGCCATGGCGACTAGCGGCTGTAGGTAACCACGGCTCTCCATACCAGCGGAAAACGCCTATACTGATGTAAAGTGGTATCAATTCACCTGAATGAATGTGGTGTACGCTCAAACACGTGACCAGTCATCAGCATCAGGTGCCATGGCGACTAGCGGCTGTAGGTAACCACGGCTCTCCATACCAGCGGAAAACGCCTTATACTGATGTAAAGCGGTATCAATTCACCTGAATGAATGCGGTGTACGCTCAAACACGTGGCCAGTCATCAGCATCAGGCGCCATGGCGACTAGCGGCTGTAGGTAACCACGGCTCTCCATACCAGCGGAAAACGCCTTATACCGATGTACTGCGGTATCAATTCAGCTGAATGAAGGCGGTGTATTCCCAAATGTGAGGTCAGTCATCAGCATCAGGTGGCCTGTCGACAGTAGGCACTGCATTCTTTGTCTCTTTGGCGTTTCCGACCTGCTATGCTAGTACCACGTGTTGAAGTCGAGTAGACGTATCAACAACAACTTTCACGTTGGCTGTCACAACATCACCAGCAATAGCTTATGCTATCAACACCATCTTTCGCACTGGCTGTCGCATCATCAACATGTGCCTTAATGGTAAACGTGGGCGCTCATACCTCGTCTATCTAATTCAGGACATCCTCGTCATACATAACATATACAGGATGGTTTTACACGGCAGCCCATTCAACCCCATCACAGCAGTCGTGTCAGACGACCTCACACCACATTGGTCATCACTATGTGTCTTATACATTTCTGTGTCTAATAGCTCTATCATGTATGGTGATGTATTTTGTAATGTAATGTAATCGATTATCATCTCAACCTCACGTGTCTCTTTCGCCTTTTATTACAGATTGAAACTGCTAAAACCGAGGGACAGTGGAAGCTCAGCGCCGAAGACAACACCATAAAAAACCAAAGGAAAGGACTGATCATAAGGTACATCTAATACTGTATCATCATCATCATTCACCATCATCATCATCCTTATAATTAGCAACCACTGTTGACATGAAGAGAGAACAAACAGATAGACAGAGAGAGAGAGAGAGAGAGAGAGAGAGAGAGAGAGAGAGAGAGAGAAAGAGAGAGAGAGAAGACTGACAGGGAGATGTAGAGGCAGACAGCGTGGTAGAGAACCAGAGAGAGAGAGAGAGAGAGAGAGAGAGATAAAGAGCGAGCGGGTAATAGAGACAGAGAAGGAGCAAGAGCGTGGTGGGTGGTATTCCATGTGATCTTTGTGGTAAACAAGGCATTCTGTGTGTGCTGTCTCTGGTTACTAAAGCTAGTCTGATCATCATTCAACATTAGCATCATAGCGGTGATGACCATAAGCATCATCCTCTCTTGCGGTGGTGTGATGATGTGTATGCGTGTGTGTGTGTGTGTGTGTGTGTGTGTGTGTGTGTGTGTGTGTGAGGGAGGGAGATATACAGACAGCCAGGTAGAGGAAGAGAGCGGATTAGAGAGACAGAGCGAGAGGTAGAGGAAGAGAGACAGACAGACAGAACGAGAGAGAGATAGAGAGAGAGAGAGAGCTTGAGAGAGAAGGAGAGAGACAGAGAAGGAGAGAGAGTGTGTGTGTGGTGCGTGGGATTCCATGTGATCTTTGCAAGATGGTGGTAGTACATTCTATGTGTTTTAGCTCTGGTTGCTAAAACTAGTGTTTTCGCTCTTTTACAGAAATTAAGAAGTCATTCATTTTAATCTGACCCACCCCAAAAGGGCTACCACACACAAGGTATCAGATTTACACGGTCTACTGTAGACAAAAGAGGTGGTCAACTGAGAGCTGTTTACAACGAAAAGTCAACCATAGGAGGTATATATGCTATCATTCTCACAGTGCTCTGTATTATGGATCATAAGTAGTATAGGAAGCGCTAACTAACTAGGAAATCTGGTGCCACCACTGACGGCATATTATATAAATGATCTATAATATAAAATAGTGTTATGGATCATAAGTAGTATGCACTGTCTTAACTAAGTTAGAAATCGTATGCTAGTACATTGAAGTCATATGTTGTTATATAAAGTCTCTAGCAGCAAAAAGTAGGAAATACCCCGTGCATTAATAGTACTACAGGTCATGTGATATTCCAAATTGTTGTTTCTTAGTTACATAATTTTATATAACCATATAATCAACCTGTTTGTTAAATATCTTTTCTCCACAGCTTTTTGACGTCCCACACATATACGTGTAAAAGAAGTTTGAGTCACTATAACCGTTGGAGCAACACACAACCGGCATATAATATGCGAGAAATAGTGGTGGACATACTACACGTGTATACACTACCAGAAACCAGACAGTACTGAAGACGATCGGAAGTGCTTTATTGCTATAGCTATCACCACTTTTATTATCAACAATTACTACTCTGTGCTCTACTATGGCCTCTATTAAGAAATCTGTCTCTCTATGCCCTACCTGTGCTGAGGTCTTCACTGAAAAACACAGTCTTACACGCCACATTAAGACAGTACACACTACCACAATGCACACATGCCACCTATGTGGCAACTTATACACTAGGAAAGATGCATTACAACGACACATGAAAACCCATCAGCAGACATCACCCTCAACAACAGACACTACACCAGCTAGTACTACAGCATCAGACACTAGACCATCGACATCAGACACTGCATCACGTAAGAGAAAAGCACCAACAGACACACAATCAACTAAAAAACCTAAACTTGATCACGTGGAAACAGAGGAAGCTGTTATAGTTGACGATGAGGAACTAAAGACTGTAGACATCATCAGCGACGAGGAAGTTCAGCAGAAATATAGAGACGTCTGGCCCTATCTTAAGACACATCAGAACATCCACAAATACGTATCGACCTACAATTTATTTCATCGACCAGACTCAACACAACCAATTGACTGGACCGAGGCTTTAAAACCAATATTTACTAGTCAGACATGCAGGTTTAAGATAAATTATTCACATCACATGATTTTACGTCATAAGGAGACAAGAGAACTTAGCTTTTTTCATTCTTCATCGAACAATGCATGCCAACTCGACGTCCCCCACCTAGTTAACCACGAAAAAGACTTTGACGATTTTATAGAAGTAGTTCAGGACAGTGACATGTTTAACTACGCCCTACACAACAGACCTGACACTAAGTACATGGTAGAGACAATCCCCGCGACTAGTTTTTATATATATCACATAAATGAGCATCCAATAGGTTGTTGCTTAGAGAATTTACCTACCCACATAAGACACAATCACGGTATCAATACTTTACAGCATGACTCAAGCTCACAGCCATACACTGACATGTTATGCTTCTATCGATGTCTGGCGGTATTCAATGGGAAACCTGTTAAGGATCTTAGGAAACATACAAATCAATTAGCAAACCAGTGGCAGAAATATCAAAAGTTAGAGTCGCTAGACAACTTCCCTGGGGTTAGACTTATTGACATACCGGCAATAGAAAACTGCTTTTGGGGTAAATGTAGATATTTTTGAGTTCAATGAGACCCAGGCCTTGGTCCCCAAACTTCGCAGTAGTGGGAAACATCCTAAGACTATGAGGGTATTACTGTACAAGGATCATTTCATGTATATCAATAATCTTGATAGAGTAGCCAAGTCATTCGGGTGTAGTGAGTGTGGGAAATTGTGGAATACATTCTGGGAGATGGATAGACATACTCAGACCTGTAATGGGGGGATAACTGTTAATAGTTATAAAGGAGGTGTGTACTCCGTGACAGAGACTGTATGGGAAGCCATCAGCTCATTGGGTGTCAAGGTGGAAGCTGACTACGTCTACCCCTATAGAGCGGCCTATGATTATGAGGCGTACTTTGTGAAGGACAATCTACCAGGTGAAACCAAGTCCACCAAATTTTTAGGAAAACATGTCCCCCTTAGTTGGTCGATAGCCTCTAATGTTCCTGGTTTCACGGACCCCGTCTGCCGCATCACAGCGGGGGATCCTCAGGACTTGGTGAGGCAGATGGTTGACTATCTGACTCAAATCGCTGATGCAGCGTATACCGAATTACGGAAAGAGCATGATTTGGTGTATACAGCCTTAGAGGCTATAAACGAGCACAAGCTAGTGGCTAGGCTAGACGAGTACCTTCGCGAGATGCCGGTGCTGGGGTTCAACTCAGGTCGTTATGACATTAACTTAGTGAAGCCTTATCTGATAGAGTCCTTCATTTCTGCCACTGATGACCCCTTTAACTACGTAGTGAAAAGGAATAATAATTTAATGGCCATATCCACCAAAAACCTTAGATTTCTAGACATTGTAAACTACTTAGCCCCGGGATTCAGTTATTCCAAATATTTAGCGGCTTACGACATCAAAGAGACGAAGGGGGTGTTTTGCTACGAGTATATAACATCCTTGGATAGACTAGCGGAGACTCGCTTGCCTCCACACGAGGCATTTCATTCGCAGCTGAAAAACTCCAATATTTCAGTTGCCGAATACGATGAATGCCAACGAGTATGGAGCGAGAACCATATGTCCACACTGGCAGACTTTTTGCGCTGGTACAATAATAAGGACGTGAAGCCTTTTATTGACGCATTAGACAAACAAGTTGCATTTTACAAAGGGTTAGGTGTAGATATTTTCAAGGATGCTATTTCTGTCCCTGGGGTGACCCTTAGGTATTTGTTTAAAACTATACCTAAAAACACCTACTTTACCCTGTGCTCCAATAAGGAGAGTGAGCTGCACACCAAAATTAGACAAAATATTGTAGGGGGCCCCTCGATCATATATCATAGGTATCATGAGGTAGGTAAGACTAGGATTCGAGGGGTTAAGCCAGTTGAGAGTGTGAAAGGGTACGATGCCAACGCTCTATACTTGTGGGCTTTGACACAGAACATGCCCACGGGTTTTCCTGTGATACGAAATGCAGAAGATGGGTTCAAGCCCCATAAAACCAGAGTTTATATTGTCCAGTGCAGAGAGTGGTTGGCATCGGTTGAACATTCTCTAGGCATAGAATTAAAATCCCAGTTCAATGGGCGGGAGATGTCCCTAGGAGAAAGACACATCAGAGTTGATGGGATGGGACTAAAAAGGATCGAACTCGTCTATCAGTTTCACGGGTGCTTATTCCACGGGCATGAAAACTGTGTGTTGACCCGTGGTCATGATGTTAACCCGGTGAGCCAGAAACCCTTGGCTGAACTATATGCCAACACGCTTGAAATTAGCAAGTATCTGAAAGAAGAGATTAACGTCACGGTCGTGGAGATGTGGGAATGTGAGTGGCAGAGTCTCAAAAAGACTAATAGCGCCATTAAGAGCTTTGTGAAAACCACATTCCCATATGTCGCACCCTGGCATCGTTACGAGGCCATAGACCACGAAAAGATCATAAAGGCTGTTAAAAACGAGACTTTGTTTGGTTTAATAGAGTGTGACATCCACGTACCAGACGAGTATAAAGAGTTATTTTCAGAGATGACCCCATCTTTAAAAACATTGATGTGTCTAGAGCCGACATTGGAGAACTCATGAAGAAGTATGCCGAGACCCATAAGCTGTTGAACGGCTCACGTCGGACTCTAATAGGTAGCTATGTTGGGGAAAAGATCCTATTGGCCACACCATTGTTAAAATGGTATCTGACACATGGTTTAGAGGTCACCAAAATATACCAGATCATCGAGTACAAACCTGAGAAGTGTTTTGAAAGGTTTGGTAAAGAGGTGTCTGATGCCAGACGTGAAGGTGACCTCTATCCGGCCTATACTATTAAGGCCGAGACAATGAAGCTATTGGGAAACGCAGCCTATGGCAAAACGTTAACCAACAAGGCCAAGCATACCAATGTTTCATATTGTCGCGGGGCTGGTACGTCAAAGTTGGTGAATCAACCTCTGTTTAAGAAGATGACCATGTTGTCAGATGATGTGTTTGAGGTCGAGTCTCTGAAAAAGACCACCTTATGGGATCTACCCCAGCAAATAGGCTTCTTTGTGTACCAGTACGCAAAGCTGCGGCATGCTTAGAATTTTATTATGACTTTTTAGATAGGTTTATAGCTAGGGAGGATTTTCAATTGTGTGAGATGGACACAGATAGCTTATACTTAGCTCTTAGCACACCGAGCCTAGCACAGGCCGTCAGACCGGAGCTTCAGGAAGGAATTTTATAGAGTGTATAGCTCCTGGTTCCCGGCTGAGGTCTGTGATAGCCATCAACGGGAATATATTAGGAGTAGGGGAGTGTACCAGTCTGTGATGCGTGTAAAGCTAAGCGAGTCTTCGACAAAAGAACCCCTGGGTTATTTAAGTTAGAGTATGAGGGAAAGGGGATGGTCTTCTTATGCAGCAAGACCTATCACTGATTTGGAGACTATACCAAGACCAGCACGAAAGGGCTGACAAAACATCACAACACACAGCTAGACAGAGAAGTCTTTCTAAATGTACTTGACACCCAGACAGCGACAGGAGGAACAAATATTGGTTTTAAGACACAGGCTTCCTCTGTGTACACGTATCATCAACACAGAGAGGCTTTATCATACATCAAAAGAAAAGTACAGGCAGACAATTATTTCACATCACCTCTAGCTATATAAGTGTAAATATGTAGCATAATATGTAAATACGCCTTTTCCTATTCCGCTACCTGTTACTACTTCTGTTCTATTTTGATTGTGTACTGTGAAAATAAAAGACTCAATGTGTATTGCTTTCCTTGTGACTATATCATTGAAAAAATAAATAAAAGAGTGTCCCCGATGTGTAAAGTCACATGTTTTCATTGAGTGATATTGAAAATATTGAATATTATGCCAACGCTGTTTTAATGGAAAAATGAAAGCAATAAAACGAAAAAAAATATTTGTTTTGTTGGTTTATTCAGTGGAATGCTTGACGTGTGTTTTCCTGTTTATTCATGTTGTCGTCTTTCTTGTTTATTCTCGTCTTTCTGGTTGTCGTGTTGTCGTCTTTCATGGTACGTGAGGTTGTTTCTTCATGTTGACTGTAGCTGTGGAATGAAAAAAACAAATGATCTGCCAGAGGCAGCACAAAAAACACCACATAGAAACAAACCAAGATAACACAGATTTTCTTTTTTCATATTTATTTTCACTTTATACGTATTGATTCTTCATATAATTGTCTCCTGTGGGTTTTCATCTGAACTTGGTAGACATACATCTGACTGCTGGATACACATCTGGGTTGGTCACACATCTGAGGTACATCAACATCTGGGGATGATCACACTGTCTGCTTGGGTAGAGTCTTTTGACTTGGGTATCTTCGCTTAGTACCCTTTTTGACTTGGACTTTCTTTCTTCGGTTAGTGTCTTGTTTACTGCATTGTAACTAGGTTGCTGGTTGAGTCTATCAAAGTCAGTTAGGATCTCGCGATGCAGAGCTATCAGCTGTTCATATTCTTGACGAGTAAATGTCATTCCCAATGGGGCAGGAAACCTGTTCTCGGATTCACCAAAGAATCGACGGATGTGTAACTTGGTCATTCCTCTGTAGGATGAGACAAATACGGCCTTGACGCCATCTCCTACTGGTCTAACAATGTCACCATTACGAGTCAGGTAGACCCAGTTAGCTGTGTTGCGTTCTGTAGTCATCTTCAGAATGAGCTAATGGTACTCGAGTCGGGTTTATATACTAGGGTGTAAACTGGTTATATCGTCTCAGCTGCATTACGTACGGCATGACTAGGCGACGTACTAATCGATCGTTGACCCATTGTTTGCTTGAAAAGGTTGGAGAATGCGGGTCATGCTCGCTCCACGACTTTTCATCAGGATGAAATAGATAGCGTAGAGGCCACAGGCGTTGCTTAACACATCTTGTAAGACACGGGTGTTATACATGAGTGGTGTGTCTGAATGATGGTCAATAAAATTGTACAGGTCACTGTGTAAGGGTGGTAGTCCAAATGAGTCAAAGTACTCGCATTTGCCTGACCCGTCATAGTACATGGCGACCCAGTGGGAACCTGGTTTATAGCTAGGGTCAGTGTTTACAATAAAAGCCGCTGGTCTGCTTCTATCTAGATGTCGGGGTAGCTGATCTCGAGCGCACACTCTGACCTGTAGTCGACGAACATACGTATCAGCTAGTAGTATTCTGGTAATCTGCTGCGTGTTCATTATGAAGCGTAATCTGTTAGCACTTGTCTGGTCTTGGAGACTTCAATTATCCCGTCGTGCTCGGCGTAGACGATGACTTGTAATGGCTCTGGGGTGGGTGTGTTGAACTTAAATTCCAGTGTTAAAGGCCCCGTCCTCGGCATCTCAAACTGGTCTCCGTCTAGTAAACTGGGACTCAGATCAAAGGCGTACAGCGTATAGCCATACTTGAATTGATTATAGTCAATTGAGTTGCCGGCGTCTTTGCCCACTAGACCCATGGCTAGGTTAGTACCAAAATAAGCCCGTACGTATTGATTGCGCTCAAAGTCCATGGTCAGTGGTTTGCTGGTGGCAGTTCGACCGTCGACGGTTACGTTCAGGTACGTCAAACCAAAAGTTTGAAAATTATACGGGTTATAGCTGTAGGAACCATTGAAAGCTGCTGATGTAACAAGTCCAATCACGACGCGAGTGGGTGTTTGACTCATAAACAGATTGTCTTGAGTGTGAGATAACATACCCTGAGGGATAGCTAATGTTTTTAGCACCACACGCTTGAACGGGAATTTCGCGTTGGCTCTCAGCAAGGCTTTCTCGTGGGCGAGCGCGATGGCCGGATTCAGTCTGGCTTTACGAACCACCAGCGTGGCATGGGTTATAATTGATGAATAACCAAGCGCCCCGTCGGGAGCCAAGAGGTTAAAGGTGGCCTTGGATGGAGTCAGCTTAATTTTCACATCCACACCGTTTATCATGTAGCGATCTTGCACAAAAATGTCGGCGTGTAGTCGACCCATCATATCTATTTCTTGACTCTCACTGGCTAGTTGACGTCGTGTTCTTAGTCCCTTGTTGTTTTCGCCTTGCGTGTCATCGAGGAATTTAGCCGTGTCATAGTAATAGAGGGCGGCTGAGAGATGACTCTTTTTGGCTTCTTCCCCATGGTTCAACGTCGCTTCCAAGTAGGCTCTATACGGATACGTATTTTCACTAGGGGTGATTAGCGTGTCGTTGAGTGAGACGTCCACTTGAGAAAATAAACTGTGCAGGTAATAGTTGACAGGAGCGACATCGGCCGTGGGTGGTAGTTTGTCACCATTGGGTAGTGTGACTTTAGCTCTGATGTGTAAGAAAGTGTTAAACAGATCCAGATACTCTTCACTGGCACCAGAGATGGCAAATTCTATAGGTGCGCCGGGGGCTAGCGAAGCTAAAGGATGTATCTCCAGAAATTGACCCTCTTCCACGGCGGTCTGCGTGGGTGGTACACTAAATAGATCCAGACCAGAATGAAGACATTCGCATGAATGAGGGTGAATCAGAGCCATTATGCAAAGATATCCGAGTGCTGGTGTTTCTTCTTATGAGCTCGACGTTGTGCGGGGTCAGTTTTATACGTTTACTGGGCTCACCAGGTGGCGCTGCGCGTCTCTTTCTTCTGATACCGCTACCTGATTGGCTAACGTGGTTAACAGCTCCTTGCAGTAGACGCTGACCGGCTTGCTTGGCGTGCTCTTTGAAGGAATCCCCAACATTTCTACCAGCCAAAGCATCTTGGGCCACTCGCAGACCCGTCCCGAGACCTTCTCTGAGTAGGGCCTTACCACCGGTCTTTAGCCAGGGTAGAATCGTGCGACCGAGTCCACTGAAGAAACTGCCGATGCCGCGACCTCTCTGACTCCGACCACCCACAAAGACCGGCATGCCATGTCCAGCTTGATTACAGTAAAAGTCCTCGTATAGTCTGGGATTTCGACGTAGCGCCACGTATTTCATTATTCTAGGTCTGATCTCCGAATTCGAAAATGTAACGTCAGCACTGAAGTCCCGGAAGTGAATGAGACATTTGTACCCGTATCGGTGGTTAAAAGGATTTCCACCGTGTCGAAGGAGTACCGACTCAGCGGTACGTAATGAGGTTTGTCGTAGGCGCGATACACCGAAGCCGACAGCTGACTCATGATAGGAACCGTCCTCAGTAATGGAACCATGACGTCTCCGACTGGTCTCGCCGCTATGAGATCGCAGTAGACGTAGATATTTTGCAGGTCGTTATTTAGGTCTATCGCCAGTTGGCCTTCCATTAATGGGTTGGTGTGTGATATCTTCGAGGAGTGAAGTCCTAATATCTCTTTCAGCTTTTCGCTAAACATAGCCACGGCCCCCGGTTCGAATATTTTCACGATGACTTTCTTTGAGGTATTGTCGAAAAAGAATCTGATTCGCGTCTGATCGTCCACCTCCGACTCTTTCATTATTCGATTCAGCTCCGCTATAAACGCAGCTGGTGAGCTGTATAGGCCTGGGGGACACAGTTTTCTGGAATTTCCTCTGGTGGGTGAGTTGTATCTTATCCACACTTCATGCTCTAGCACATTGCAGTAGTAGTTGGGAAATTGAATTTCGGCCAGACCCACTTCGTAATGATTGATTCACCTCAATAGTCTGCGGTAACTTGACGAAATAGTGACCTGGAGTGTTCTTGGGAAACATGTTGGGCGAAGCATTACTCGGTAATGTCACGTAGAAACTCATATTTTCGGGTTTGGTAGCATGTAACCCAGACAGCTGCTTAGCAGAGCGATCCACAACTTGCCCTCGGCTGCGTCGACACTGTCTCGAGACAGATTGAATAGTGATACGACAATGACGGTGTATATAACGATCAGTTGACAGAAGAAGACAATCTCTAGTCGCGGCACTCGACGACCAAACATGCACCAGACCGAATTTCTTTCTCCTTCTGTGGTATTTTGTGAGTTAGTTTCCACGTTGGTTTCTTCCATTAGTATCTGGTTAGGTCTGAGACCCAACTGTTGAATGACTTGGGATAGCCGAA
Source organism: Cepaea nemoralis (assembly GCA_014155875.1). Classification (NCBI taxonomy): domain Eukaryota; kingdom Metazoa; phylum Mollusca; class Gastropoda; order Stylommatophora; family Helicidae; genus Cepaea; species Cepaea nemoralis. Next base: position 499,483 of record JACEFZ010003587.1, read on the forward strand.
CCACTTGACTAAGTAGTCTTTACCACCTCGTCTGGGTCGTTCTTGTAAGACTGATTCGACGCGATACACTTGCTTGTCTCCGACGAGTTGTATTTCTTCTCGGTAGAATGAGCCTTGAAGTTCTTCCCCTGAATCGTCTTTTAGCACATACGTGACCGGACTGGTCTGGTTAATACGACTGACGGTAAACAGTTCTTCTGTCCACGAGGGTGTATACCCCTTTTTAAAAGGTTGTTTGGGTTGAGCCAGTCTGACTCGATCGCCGGGTGTAAAATACACTTTTCTGTCGAAAGTCTTCTGATACAGGTTATTCCACACCTCGTTTTGATTCGTATAGTTGACTTGCGTGGGCGCCATGCGAATACTTCTGTGATACGACCCGTTGTAGTTGCGGATCAGTTTATCTATCACGTCGACGTAGCGAAGTTTATTGGTCTTGGTGAAATAGCGCCACATTTTTTCTTTCAGGGTTCGATTGAATCTTTCCACTATCGCGGCTTTCACATCTTCATTCTCAGTGGTAAAGAAATGCACACCTCGATCTTTCAGAAATTTTAAAAAAGTCCGGTTGACAAATTCCGATCCTTTATCAGTCTGAAAATTTATCGGTTGTCTATCGGTAAATATTTTACTCACGGCGTCCACTAGCTCTTTCCCCGTTTTCTTCTTGATCGGGATGGCCCAAGCATATTTACTAAACACATCGAGACACGTCACTAGGTACGACATCCCATCATTGTATCTTTGTAGTTTTCTCATATCTATCAAATCGGCTTGAAACTGTTGATTTATACCACCGGTTATGGTTTGACGTCTCTGGAAACGACGACGGATCGGTTTATGTAAAGTATACGTATCCTGATGTCGTAGCCAAGTCTCTATATTTTTCAATTTAGTATTCCGTTTTAAAGCGACGGCTCCGCCGTAAGCTCCGGGTTTCTGAGGGTCGTAGTAATATTTTCTTAATTGCGAGGCCATTTTTCCCACTTGGGTGTAGGTATCCTCTTCTTTTTGCTTCGCCTGAGTCTGTAAGGTGGTGTCTCGACTGCTTTGGACTCGAATACTTGACTTTTAGCCAGTGTAGGTTGACTTGTAGCCAGCTGAAGCGGTGTCTCGGCTACTGAAGGTGGTAAAGTGCTGACTTCGGGTTTTTGTTCCTTGATGTTCACTGTCCCTAATGGCTTATGTCTGTACTGGTCAAGTCGATTCAGATATCGCTGCAAAGTCTGTTGATTCAGTCGGGCTTTTTCACGAGGTGGTAGATCTTCGTTCTCCAGGACATGTTGCATTTGTTGATCCAGGTCGCGCAAGTTATCTGTTAGTGTATCGGGTGGTACGTAGGGTTTTTCCAGCATCCGGGGATCGATCAAGATCATTTTCTTCATTATAAGCCCACCATGCCTTTGTCACAGCCTCACCTAGAGACGGTACCAACATAAAAGTAAGAGATACTGGCGAAGGGAGAGCAATCCAGCTAAAGGGAAAGAACCGAGTCACTCGAAGGCGTGAATAATCCAGAGCCTTCTCGAAGGACCGGTCAGTGTGTCTACAGCCCCGTGGACACTGATGGGGCCCACCGATTGCGGGGTCCACGAGAAACTCAGAGAGAGTTGCCACCCGTGTTGGATTGCGACACGTGTGGAGAAGGTCAGACAGGGACTGGACATCGAGGAAGCAACAGGGCTTACCTTAAGGGGACTTGATAGTAGACCCAATTGTATTTAAGGGTCTTAGACATATGTGTAGATAGCTGCTAGAGTTATTGTGTTAACCATGTACATTATAAACCCCTGTGTTATGCAATGTATTGAATGCTGGCTTGTGAAAACTCGCTTCGCCAGCGTACTATAATATGTATGTAAATAAATGATGCTAAATTGTATCTAACGGAGTTTGTTGCCTGTATGAGCCCGAGTTTCAATCCCCTAGAGATCTAGGACTGTGACAGGCTATTTGGGGGCAATCGCTGGTTTTGGCAATTATAAGCTTTACGTTTCAGAACAGCTATTTTGGGTTTGCCAAGTAAAAAAATAATATATCAACTTTAACACATGACAAAGTTAGAAACTTTGCAGCTATCTGTAAATAAACTATTATAGTCCCTCTTCAAAAATATTTCAAATCATGATAATGTTTATGAAATTTGACATGACTGTGACAATTACTATGACAGTTACTAATTATTTTTGATTCCAACAGCAGATTGTTCCGCGAATTATCGTGTATGTATCGTGTATGTAACCGGTACTCCAGCAGTGGCGAGGAAACAAGACTACATTCGAGAGCTCATGGAAAATAAGATGAGTTTCATTTCATGCTCATTACATCCCTATGCGGTACTCCTCATCCTCATTCATTGATGTAACATTTTTCTATGCATTGATTTTTTTATGTATATGCTAATATTATAACCAAGTATATCTGCTCATATAAATTTGAAGGTAAACATTCAAGGGAAATAACCAATTTTTGTACACCCTGACTATTTTTCAAAGGGATTTAAGTTCAAGAAAGCAAATAATAACTAAATTACAAGATGTCAACATTAGAACAGTGCATTGAAGCAGGTATTAGGTTAGGATATAAAGAGGATAAACTTTCAGAATGGGCACAAAAGACACATGCGGAAAATATTTCACGAGAAGAAAGAGCAATAGAAAGAGAAGAGAAAAAGTTGCTAATGGAAGCTGAAGAAAGGAAAATGCAACTGCAAGCTCAAGAAAAGAAGATGCTAATGGAAGCTGAGGAAAAGAAGATGCAACTTGAAGCTGAGGAAAAGAAAATGCAACTGCATGCTCAGGAGAAGCAGATGGAGCTCGAGGCGGCGACCAAGCAAGCCCAATTAAATGCAGAGACACAGATAAAACTAAAACAAATGGAAATTGACTCCAACCTAGAAATGTCAGTAAACAAAATTAGAAGTAAAGAAGATGAACAAAAATACAACAAATATAAAGGCCTTGTCAAAGCATTTTGTTCAGGAGATTCTATAAGCGCATACTTAGAGAACTTTGAGTTCTTGATGACTCACCATCAGGTCGCAAAAGTCGACTGGTCATTTATTTTGATGAGAAATCTAGCTTTAGAGCCCTTAAAAGTGATAGAGACAGTTCCGCAAGACATGAGGAAAGATTATGATTATTTAAAACAGAGAATACTCCAACATTTTTCACTAGATACAGCTGACTATCAACTACAGTTCTCAAAATTATCACCTTCACCTAACCAAACTTTCATTGACTACGTGTCTACAGTTCAAGATATTTGTACAAAGTGGATAACCTCAGCTAAAACAAATAACAACCATGATAAATTGAAAGAGCTGATTATAATTGATAAAATTATTAGCATTACCCCAACACCTTTTTCTAAATTTTTGAGACAAATGGATTGTAAAACCATCCAAGAAATCGAAAATAAAGGGAGCGCATATTTTACAGCGAACCGCGATATTTTTCAGCTAAACATGAGCCAAAATGAAACAGCAGCGGTTACAAACACAAAATATTCGAAACCAAATGAAAATAGATTCAAACAACGCTCTAAGGTCACAAAACCAGTCATGTGCCAATATTGTCATCTGATGCACGAACAGTTTGCGATGTGTGACAAATCACCAAATTATCCACATCATCTCCAAAAGGTAGTGGAAAAACAAATGAACAAGAGGAACGCATATCAGAGAGCGGCTAAATGTTATTTTTGTTCGAGCTATGGGCATTTTTCTTCTGTCTGTGAGGGGAGAAAGAGGATGAAGCAGGCCAATGCCGCATTGATAGACACCTCCTCAGATGAAGAAATTGAACAACAGAACGAATGTGACATCCAAAATGAAAGTGCGAGTGAGTCAGGCAATGCAGTTATCAATACCATCTCTGATAACAAATGTAACACCTGTAGAAAATTTCAGCTTGATACAACCTTGTTATGTGGCCACACAATACCAATTTCTCACGAAATGGCCAACGCAGCCTTATCACCAACAGGCAACTTAAATTATTCAACAAGGTTTGTTAACAACAAACAATGCACATTAATACGAGATTCTGGGGCGACTCATTGTGGGATTAAGAAAACATTAGTTAACGACAAAGACTACACACACAAATACGTAACGTGTCGCACATTCGCAGGCACGATTGAAAGATACCCCCTAGCACTGGCCGAAATTCGGACACCTTTTATATCAGGACAAGTGCTATGTGCAGTACTAGAAAGTCCTGCCACTGAAATCATCCTTGGGAATCTTCCCCAACATAAGATCTTGCTCTGAAAAGGAAATCAGAGAATGGGAACAGAAAAACTGTATCCAAAAACCAAACAGCGATTCCAAAATGAAAAATCACGCATGCTTGTCTCAAACTGCCAAAAGCACAAGGGAGACAACCGATGACGTAATTCGAAATGAATTCACAGAGGTGCAGAACACAGGGGCAGTGGAATCTTTCAATGCTACCATCAAATTATCACCTCGAACTGAGGACGCCATCGATTCACAAAGTAATCAGCCTGTAAATGTGCAACAACATACGCAACACACAAATATAGTAACGAGACAGACAACCCACAAAACCCACACTGACCAACTTCAGGAAGCACTACAAATCATTTCACCTAACATTACCACCACCAAATTGATAGAAGAACAAAAAGCAGATCCTGTCACAGAATGATGATAGTTTAATGATTCCCAGATAGACGACTTTATACACCGACTAACCAGGTAGGAGAAGGGTTAACAAACAAAACAGTAAGGATAACCAACCACGGTGTGACCGGAGTCAATGACCCCTAATGTTAACGGGTTGAAGTGTTAACGTAGAAATAACAGCGGCACAGGTCAACGAGAGTGTAGGATGACGAGGTTAATTCACTGGTCACAAACATCACGAAATGTCGGGTTGAGTGACCAGGCGCATGTGTTTATAGGTCAAGACACGGAAGTGCCCGCCGACAGCACAGGTAACCTGTCGCGTGGACAAATAGGTTTGCGACAAAGGCAGACAGCACTATTGGACAGGATCGCGGTCAGGTGATAAAGACAGGATTGAAAAACCCAGATAGTGTCAGGTGTGTGTGGAGAGGGAGTCAGCGATGATTACGCGGTTGGTGAACGACCGGGAACAGAGTTAAAAGAGCCGCCAGAGTTGGGGGTGATAAGGAGGTGGGGAGATGGGTTACTGAGGAAAATTTCCACAGCATATTGCGGTCTAGATGACTCAGAGGGAAGGAACAAAACAATGAGGGTTTTATAAAATAACGGAAAAATTTCAGATCAGTAATTTTCCACTAACGGTGATAATGAGGTATTGACTTGAGGTGTCAAGCCAGGTCAAGGACTATGCGGCAAAAATGACCTATAAAGAGTGGCCACTTCTTTGTGGAAGTTTAGTGTGATTCTTGGTTTCCATGAGACAAGGGAGTATGAACAGGGTGGTGCTGCGTTCGGAGGAACGTTTGTGTATCTATTGTGCATTAGTACTCCCAATTCAGACAAGGATAATTATAAGGTAAATCACAGCGAAGTAATCTTCTAGCATAGGGGAATAGATGAGGCTTAGCGTGTACAAGTAAATACTAGTAGGAATAGTATAGACGTTGGGTGAATCTTCTATCTTATGTCAGAGTGGGTTTTTTCGGAAGCCTTTTCATTTCGGCTGGAGGAAAAGACACTCACATAGGAGAGAAGATGAAGCAGACACAGCTCTCATTATTAAATGTTTATTACACAGGTTCAAATACCAGTGCGGGACATATCAACGAAGAGATAACACAGATTTTGGCCCCGTGGT